>JALBYD010000037.1:0-189041 GCA_023212685.1 Pseudozyma pruni
TCTCAAGGTGCCTTTTTTTTTTAATAAAAATAGAAATTGTCCTATGGAATTTGACTTTCTTTTTTTTTTTTTTTTTTTTTTTTTTTTTTTTTTTTTTTTTTCCCCCTTTCATTTTGTTCCAATCAACAGCAGGCAGGCAGGCAGGCACACGCCTGCGAGGCGAGGAGATGGCCCCTGAATTTGTGATTTCGAAATGGACGGGGGTCGGAGCGCTGAATTTTCCTTTGAGGCTTGCAGCAACACACTCACAGCTGGCTATCGTCACTGACTCTGCAGCAACTGCAGCTGCAGTCAGTCGGCTTCGGCGAGCGTCGATCAGCACACGCTCCTTTTTTGCTCGATCTTGGCCCTGGTTGACCCTTTTGCCTTGCCTTCTTTGTTTTGCACATGCTCGCCCCTCTCTTGCTTGCTCTGCCTGATTGACTGCTGCTGCCTGCTTCCACAGCCTCTTCGCCTATTCCTCCCGCCAAAGAGCAACAAAGCGCCGCCGTCAGGGAGAAAGCAATCCTTCCTGCTACACGGGGCTCCTCTCTTCTTCGCTCACTCGCTCGCAAGTCCTCCGGCTCTGGCTTTGGCTTGGCAGATAGGCGCCTCTCTACCTTGCTTGGCTTGGTTCACCATCCACACACTCTCTCACACTCGGCACGCCTCCTTTGTTCCTGTCCACAAGGTCTGCTCGTCGTGGAAGTCTTGGTCGCCAAGTTTCTTCTAGATCCCACACACTGGACGGCTCCTCCTTTACAATCGGCTTACCTGGCTAACGTCACCACTCTGCACGAGACAAGTTGATTGCCTGCTCATCGACCAGCCTCTAGAAAGGACGACGTTCTCGGAACAGCTTTGCGTTTAGCTCAAGCCTGGTCGTCTCATCATCTCTTCCAATCACGGCATCACTCCGAGCATTCTACGGCAAGCTTCGATTTCGAGCTGAGCAATCCGAGACTCGCAACGCTCATCGACATCAAGCTCCATCTTCTTCGACGCGCAGTCAAACCTTCATGGATTGCCTCTCCGTCTAGATCCGTTCGCATTCCATCTCACCACCACCCGCATCGCAGTCGAAGCACCGTGTCCTCTTCGTGACCAGCAGCGCGGATCTGATCTCGACAGCGGCGTTCGATCCTCCAACATCGCTGCAACCTCATTGGCAACACCGTCGACAGCACAGCTGATATCATCACCATGAACCCGTTCGAGTCTCCTTCCGAGTCGGGTCACCCAGGGCAGGGGCCAAGGCCAAATCGCGCCGACGGTCCCCCTCCTCTGCCTCCTCTCAGCATCCCCGGCAATGGTCGCCCACAACAACCCACCTTCTCGCCGCCGCAACAGCAGTCTCACCAGATGCCTCCCGGCTATCAATCGCAACAACGTCCACAGCAGCAGCAGCAGCAGCCATTCCAACAGCAAGCTCCAGGCATGATGTCGCCGCCCCTCAACATGTCGTCGCCCTTCGGCATGGGACCCGGTGGAAGCCATCAGGCTTACCTCAACAATGCACCGCAATCCGCTCAGCGTCCACCTGGCATCTCGTTTCAAGAGCCACAGCGCTTGCCCGCACAGCGATCCGGTCCTTCGCGCGACTCTGTCAAGTCCTTCGGCGACGACAAGCGCAGTCTCAACGATCCCAACAGCAGCAGCGCCGCATTGAACCAGGTCAACTCGCTCGATCCCGAGTCGGGCTTCTCGGCGCAGAATGCCAACTTCCGCCGCAAAAAGTCGCTCGTTCGTCCCGACCGTGAACGGATGGACCCGAACCATCGCCAGTGGTACTACCGCAACCACGCTGCTCACATGGATGTCATGGCGGCTTCGGGCGGCCGTGTCGGCTACATGCCTTCCACCACAGGTCACCTGCCCCAGCACGGCGCTGCCCCTCACGGCTCTGGCATGGCCGGTATCGTAGGTCCCGGAGGAGGCCTCAGTGGTCTCGGCGTTGCTGGTCCTACCAACGTCCCGCCCGCAGGTCTTGGCCGAGCCCCTCCTCTGCGCCGCGGCAAGTCAATTCTAGGAAGAGACGAGGATCAGGTCGAGACCGGCATCAACGTGCTCAAACGCGGTGTCTCGCTGCGTCGGAAACAGTCCAAGTCCGGCAACAAGGCGTCCAAAGAGGTGCCTCGCGATCTCGGCGAAAGCAAGAGCTCTCGCATCGCACCAGGTCCGGTCGGTGGTTGGATGATCTACTGCTACATCTTGACGATCTGCTGCCCTGGCCCCTTCCTGCGCATCTTTGGTATCCGCACGCCCGAGCAGCAGCGTGCTTGGCGTGAAAAGATGGGTCTCATCGGCATCATCACCATGATCATGGCCGCGGTCGGTTTCCTCACTTTCGGTTTCACCCAGACCGTCTGTGGCACGCCTCCGGATCGCTACACGCTCGGCACCATCGACGTAGGCTCCATGACCTTCAACGGCTACGATTACAGCTTCGACGGCTTCATCCACCCTCAGGTGGGTCCCTTTGGCCCCAACACCATCTACAACCGAACCAACCCCATCTACTCGGAGCCGTGGTCTTCCGGAGGACAGGACGGCAGTCTGCTCTTCCAGAGGATTGGTGGTTCGTGCACCGGCATCATCTCCAACCGCAACGGCGGTGGGCCGATCGAACGATACTTCGACTGCAACCTCGTCCGCCAAGACGGCAAGGGAGGCTATTCGAACAACACGGTCTCCATGTGCCACACGGGAACCATCGTAGACCAGTTCAACGACGGTGCCCAGCCTCGCAACTCGATCCTCAAGAAGCGTGGTCAGGTGTCGCTCAACTGGAACAACGTCACCGACACCACGCGCAACCTTGCCGTCTTCCGTGGCGCCGTGCTCGATCTCAACCGACTCAACAACATCACCACCGGCCTCAACTATCCCGCGCTCTTCGACACGCTCAAGCGACGAAACGAGACGTGGGCCGGTCGTGATGTCACCTCGGCCGTCATGCGCCAACGCCTCGACAACGAGTTCGCCTGTCTCGAGCAGATCACCCGCATTGGCTTCATCGACTCCGAGACCATCGGCTGCGTCGCTTCCAAGGTCGAGCTCTACCTCTCGCTCGTCTTCATCATCGGTGTCGTTGCCATCAAGTTCTTCATGGCCGTCATGTTCGGCTGGTTCATCTCGTGGCGTCTGGGCAACTACGCCAACGAGACGTACGAGCAGCGAATGAAGCGAGCCGCCGAGATCGAGCAGTGGTCCGACGACATCTACCGTCCTGCACCCGCTGGCTACCGTCCCAACGCACGCAAGCACAAGTCGTTCCTGCCCACGCAGAGTCGATTCTCGGTCGCCGACCCTCTCAGCCTCAAGAGTGGTTCGCGTGCGCCTATGCCCTTGAGCGAGAAGCGCATGACCCGCGCAAGCCGACTCGGCGTTGCTTCGCCCCTCGGCGGCTCTCCTCCTGGCTCTCCCTCGGGTGGCAGAAGCTCGGCCTCGCTGGCAGGTCCTCTCTCGCGTCGCTCTTCGTTCCTGGGCAGCCCAGGTGAAGGTGCTATGGGTGTTTGCCCCTTCCCGCTGCACAACATCGTACCTCAACCTGGACCGGACTTCCGTCCGTTTGGTTTCCAGCTGGCTCACTCCATCTGCCTAGTCACTGCCTACTCGGAATCGTTCGAAGGTCTGCGTACCACGCTCGACAGTCTCGCCACCACCGACTACCCCAACAGCCACAAGCTCTTGCTCGTCATTGCCGACGGTATCGTCAAGGGTGCAGGCTCCGACATCTCGACTCCGGATATTTGCTTGTCGATGATGAAGGACCTCGTGATCCCTGCCGAAGAGGTCGAGGGCAACTCGTACGTCGCCATCGCCGACGGGTACAAGCGCCACAACATGTGCAAGATCTACGCCGGTTTCTACGACTACGACGACGAGACGGTCGAGCGATCCAAGCAGCAGCGCGTGCCCATGATCCTGGTCGCAAAGTGCGGTACCCCCCTCGAGGCCGACAGCGCCAAGCCCGGTAACCGCGGTAAGCGTGATTCGCAGGTGCTGCTCATGGCGTTCATGCAGAAGGTCATGTTCGACGAGCGCATGACGGCCTTCGAGTACGAGTTCTTCAACAACATCTGGCGTGTTACGGGCGTCTCGCCCGACAACTACGAAATCGTGCTCTGCGTCGACGCCGACACCAAGGTGTTCCCCGACTCGCTCTCGCGCATGGTCGCCTGCATGGTCGAAGATCCCGAGATCATGGGTCTCTGCGGTGAGACCAAGATTGCCAACAAATCGGAAACCTGGGTCACCATGATCCAAGTGTTCGAGTATTACATCTCGCATCACCAGACCAAGGCCTTCGAGGCGTGCTTCGGCGGTGTCACCTGTCTGCCCGGTTGCTTCAGCGCGTATCGAATCAAGGCCCCCAAGGGCCCGCACGGCTACTGGGTGCCCATCTTGGCCAACCCGGATATCGTCGAGCACTACTCGGAGAACGTGGTCGACACGCTGCACAAGAAGAACCTGCTCTTGCTCGGAGAGGACCGATACCTGACGACGCTCATGCTCAAGACGTTCCCCAAGCGAAAGATGATGTTTGTGCCCCAGGCGGTCTGCAAGACCATCGTGCCCGACACGTTCCGCATCCTGCTCTCGCAGCGTCGACGATGGATCAACTCGACGGTGCACAACCTCTTCGAGCTGGTCATGGTCAACGATCTCTGCGGTACCTTCTGCTTCTCGATGCGCTTCGTCGTCTTCATGGAGCTGACGGGTACCTTGGTGCTTCCCGCTGCCATCGCCTTTACGCTCTACGTCGTGGTCCAGGCGTTCCTGCCTAACGTTCCTACGCCAACGATTCCGCTCATCTTGCTCGCGCTCATCTTGGGTCTTCCGGGTATCCTGATCGTCGTCACGTCGCGCAAAATCGCCTACGTGGGCTGGATGTTGATCTACCTCATCTCGCTGCCCATCTGGAACTTTGTGCTGCCGCTGTATGCGTACTGGCACATGGACGACTTCTCGTGGGGTGCTACGCGAGTGGTGCAAGGCGAGAACAAGAAGGACAATCACGGTGACGCAGACGGCAAGTTTGATCCTTCGCATATCGTGATGAAGCGATGGGCCGAGTTCGAGCGCGAGCGTCGCTGGAAGTCGGGCACGCACTCGCGCGACTCGACCTACGACATTGTGCAGCGCAGCGGTTCGCCCGAGAGGGCCGGCAGCACGCGCTACTCGATGATCTCGTCGGACACCTTCCACTCGAACCCGTCGGGTCAGCATGATCAGTTCGGACGTGCTTTGCCCAACGCCATGTCGTCGAGCGGTTCACAATTTGGACCGGATGCTTCGGAAGTGTCGCACAGCAAGAGCGCTTCGGGCGCACGAGCTCGTCTCGATGCCGTGCCGTTGCTGGAGCTTCCAGCGCCTCTTGCGACCGATGCCAAGCAGCGTAGTGGTGCTTCGGCGCCTGGCAATGTGGTGGTGCCGCGACCGCGTGCCACATGCCCGACGCCCCTGCCTCACAACTCTGGACACCCGGCTCTCGGCAGCGTCAGCGCCTTCTCGCCTACGCAGCACAGTGCGGCGCGTCTGCCCGCTCCACCCGGAGCCGCCGTGTACGAGGCCTACCCGCACACCGACATTGCGGATGAGGAGAAGCGACCCATGATGGGATCCGCCTCGAGCTCGCCCGATCCAGAACCGCGTCGCTTTGTCGGTGCAGATGCAGCAGTCCGACACGGCGACGTCTCGACCGAGCAGCGTTATCCCACCGTGAGCGAGTCGGCGTACCCGATGCAGGCCTACACAGCGGAGCCCGAGACGGACGGCTCTGTCTCGCCAGTGCCATCGCAGCAGGGCTTCGCTTCGGCAAGCTCGTCGCAGCAGCAGCACCGACCCATCACTCGAGGCTTCAGCCTGGTGGATGACGGCCCTGTAGCCAGCGCACAGGGAGTTCGACAGGTTCAGCGTGGAGCACGCCGCACCTCGCAGGCTCCCAACAACGCGACGACATCGCCTCCTCCGGCTGCGAATCGAATCGGCCACCTCCCACCGGGAGCAGCTCCTCCTAGCTTTGACTGAGGGCTTCGCTCGGTAGCCAAGTAGCAGCTCACAGAGCAAGCCTCGCTCGATCTATTCCAAAAAGGACAACGGACTCCAGATATCATTGCCGACCTTGCCTAAGCGCATCCCATTCCCCACGGTCCTTTCGACACCATCACTTGTACGAACAGAACAATCAGTCCTCAAGGAGACGCAAGCATTGCCCCTTTTCTCCCCCCTTCTAGTCTTTCGCTTTTCTTTGCTCTGCTCTGCGTGCTGCGTTTTTTTTGCGCCATTCGGATCGAGCAGAGCCTTGCTCTGGCCTGGTCCACACATTCACTTGATCCGGCTCTTCGAATATCCAGGGCTCTTCGGCCTCGATGTCACATCATTTTCATGCCACTTCCTTCATCCATCCTCTTTTTCTCAAGGACAATGTAATCATCTCATTCGAAGCATCGCAGTGTATGTGCAACGATTCTTGTGAGATCAAGACAACCTCGCTTCAAGCTTAGAGAGTTGGGCTTAAGTCCGGCTATCCATTCGAGCAACGCAAGAGCCAGCTCGAGGCTCATTTTGAAAGCGTGCCTGCCTTTTGACTTTGGGAAATTCAGAAAGACCTGTTGCCTGCCGTTACGTGAGCCAGAGAGGTGGATGCATCGCGGATCAGCCGGAAAACAATGAACGAAAATGAAATTCAGGCACGGTGTCCGCATTCGCCTGCCTACCCTTCTGAAGCCGCTCTCCTTCCTCTCCTGCATAAAAAATCAAAGCGGAATGACGGCGTCAGCGTGGAGGAAGAAGGGAAGGAAAGGAGCTCAGCTTTCTGACGATCTGAACTGCCTTCCTTTGGATGACAGGTTGCAACGGCACGCTACTCGACGACATCATCACACCATCCCCTTCCCCCTTCTCTCGTCCTGACGCCATTTCCTTGGACTCGTCTCGACGCGACTCAAGGACGCTTTCGCTCAACAAGGCGTCAATCACGCTTCGGTGGGATCGTCTGGAACAAGAAGACCTCAGAGGCACACGAGCCACATCACCACAGTCATCGACTGCCGACTGCGCGGAGCTCTGCCGAATCGCATCGTGTGATCCGAGCATCTTCTGGCAACGCCTGGATCATTCTGTTCGGATCATCCGAGGTTCAGACCGCAGCTTTCGGGTTCGCCGCGATGGAGGGCTCTGCGCCGGTCGAAGAGCTCGGCTCGTTGTCGAGCTTTGACGCTTCTCTTCAATCACACGGCGTCGGAGCGGATCCGTTACTGAGCCTGCCGCTTCGCTTCTTCTCTTCGACACTCCATCAGCTTCGATCGCGTCCCTCGCTGGCCAAGCTCTGCGACAATGTTGAGGGTTGGGGCCCAGTCTCGCAGCAGCGAGATCTCGATTTTACGCCCTGCTTTCAAGAAGCCGCTTTCTGGACCGCGCCCGTCTTTCTCCTCGCCATCTTCGGCGGCATCCACCTAGCTTTGCTCTCAAGGAAGGAAGAGAGACAGCTGGATCGAACATCTCGCTCCCTACTCTGGGCCAAGCATGTCGTCGTTGGCGTTCTCGCGGTCGCGGCTGGATTTCAAACCGCCATCTCCTATGGTCTCTTCCGCAAACCTGGGGAATCGATTCTGTTCTGGTCCTCGGCCGTCGGTGTTCTCAGCTACGTTCTTGCTCTTCTGCTTCAACATTTCAACCACACTCGATCTCGACGCAGCTCAGATGTGCTGCTCTTCTTCTGGCTCGCTCATCTGCTGGCAGGCATCGTCAAGCTTCGCACTTCGCTCACACGGCCATCACTGCCCCTCAAGGATCAGCTGATCACCTTCATCCCTTTCGTTGTGCGCTTCGTCTTTGGCATCGTCGCTTTTGCACTCGAAAGCGCGGGTGTCGAGTTTGCATCTCCCGATGGCGCCGACCAGAAGCGACCGTCGTTGGCAAACACACGCAGCAACGGCAATGGATACCATGCCGTTCCCGGCGATACCAATGGCAGCACCTTCAGCGTCTTTTCCGATCCCGACGAGGAAGCAAACCCGGCTACCATCGAGGCTGTTGACTCGGGCAAAGAGTGCCCCATCGCCACTGCCAACATCTTCAGCCGTATCACCTTCCACTGGATGCAGCCCCTCATGACGCTTGGTGCTAAGAAGTTTGTCACCGAGGACGATATGTGGGCGCTGCCCGCCAATGAAGACGCCGAGAACCTAGGTCGTCGATTCGACACGTTCTGGAAGCAGACCAAGGACAAGTCGACCGGCAAGCCTGCTTTCTGGACTACCTTGGCCTACGCATATGGCGGTCCGTTCCTGTTTGCTGCTGTTCTCAAGTCGGCACAGGATGCGCTCGCCTTTGTGCAGCCTCAGATCTTGCGCAAGCTGCTTCAGTTCGTACAGAGCTACGACAGCTCCGACGAGAACCAGAGTGCCATGCAGGGCTATCTGCTGTCTGCTGCGCTCTTCTGCGTTGCCGTCACTCAGACTTCCTTCCTCCATCAATACTTCCAGCTCGTCTTTGTGACAGGCATGCGCGTGCGTGCTGGTCTCGTCAGCGCCATCTTCAAGAAGAGTCTGCGTCTTTCCAACGAGGACCGTGGTGGCAGGGCCACGGGTGATATTGTCAATCTCATGTCAGTCGACGCCACTCGATTGCAGGATCTCTGCACCTATGGTCACATCGCCTGGTCTGCGCTCTTCCAGATGACGCTGGCTTTCGTCTCGCTGTACAACCTGCTCGGCTGGCCCTCGTTTGTTGGCGTCGGTATCATGGTCGTCAGTGTGCCGCTCAATACCGCTTTGGCCCGATACCTGCGTCGTCTCAGCGAAAAGCAGATGAAGGTCAAAGACAAGCGAACGCGTCTCATGAACGAGATCCTCACCAACATCAAGTCGATCAAGCTCTTTGCATGGGAGGAAGCCTTCACTCGCAAGCTCTTCAAGGTGCGGAATGACGAAGAACTCAAGCTGCTGCGTACTGTCGGCGTCGTGTCGGCTTTCTTCAACTTCTTCTGGACTGCGATTCCCTTCTTCGTTTCGCTCGGCACCTTTGTTACGTACGCGTACACCAACCCGGAACCCCTGACCGCCGATGTCATCTTCCCAGCTCTGGCTCTCTACCAGTTGCTCTCGTTCCCCATCGCCATGTTTGCTGGTATCATTTCGGCCCTCCTTCAGGCCCAAGTCTCGGCAAAGCGACTGTCGGACTTCTTCGACGCAGGCGAGCTCGATCCCACCGCACGCAAAGTCATCCTTCCTGGTCAGAGCGAGCCCGTCAACCCTGACGCACCCTCGCGCCCGAACAATGTGCTCGAGACACTCAACGACTCCAACAACGCCGCTCACGAGCCCGAGCAGAGCGACGAGGTGGTTGTGATCAAGGATGGCGAGTTCAAGTGGTCGCGCTCTCAGCCTGTGCCGACTCTGCAGGACATTAACCTGACCGTCAAGAAGGGCGAACTGCTTGCTGTCCTCGGCAAGGTCGGTGACGGAAAGAGTTCGCTCCTCTCGGCTGTTCTCGGAGAGATGGTTCGCACGGATGGCGAGGCCATCGTCAAGGGGCGCACGGCTTACTTCACGCAGGGCGGTTGGTGCATGGGTGCAAGTGTCCGTGACAACATCCTGTTCGGTCTCAAGTACGAACCAGAGTTCTATCAGAGGGTCATCGATGCTTGCGCCTTGACACCGGATCTCAACATCCTGGCCGACGGCGATCGCACCGAAGTTGGTGAGCGTGGTGTCAGTCTGTCAGGCGGTCAGCGTGCTCGTATTGCCCTGGCACGTGCCTGCTACGCCCGTGCTGACATCTACCTGCTGGATGACCCACTTGCTGCTGTCGATGCCCACGTCGGTGCCCACATCTTCAAACACGTCATCGGACCGGAGGGCTTGCTGCGAAGCAAGGCTCGTATCCTCACGCTCAATTCGGTTTCCTGCCTTCCCCAGTGCGACCAAATCGTCTCGGTGCGTCGCGGCATTATTCTCGACGAGCGTGGAACGTACGACGAGGTGATGGCCAAGAAGGGCGAGCTTTTCAACCTCATCACCGGTCTCGGCAAGCAGAGCGCCAAGGAGCAGGCGGCGGAGGAGGAGCAAGGCGAGACTCCTTCCAAGGATCTTGAAGTCGTTGATATGGACAAGGAACTCGACATGCACGGCCAGGGCGGCGACGAAGATCTCAAGGGCTCCAAGATGCACCGCCGCATCAGCTCGGCCTCGATGGCGCGCCCAAAGACCATGACCAAGAAGCAGATCAAGCTAGACACCATCCGACAGCTCAAGGAGAGTTCGGCACCCAAGGAAAAGTCAGAGCAGGGTCGCGTCAAGCCCGAGGTCTACCGTCAGTACATCAAGAGCTGCAGCGTCCTCGGTGTCGTCCTCTACATCCTCGCCCAGATCCTGTCCCAGGTGATGACCGTCTCGCGAGATGTCGTGCTGAAGCAGTGGGGCAAGGCCAACGAGAACGGTGGCGATGCCGGCAACACGCGCTTCTACCTGACGCTGTACGCGATTGTCGGTATCCTGGCTTCGATCTGCATCTGCATCGCTCCCTTCATCCTCTGGACCTGGCTCGTCATTTCCAGCGCACGCAAGTTCCACGACAACATGTTCGATGCTGTGCTTCGCAGCCCGCTTCAGTGGTTCGAGACGACGCCTACCGGTCGTTTGCTCAACCTCTTCTCGCGCGACGTCAACGTGATCGACGAGGTGCTGCCTCGTGTCATCCACGGTCTCATCCGCACAATGACGGTGGTGCTGGGTGTACTGTGCGTTGTCGGCTACTCGGTGCCACCCTTCCTGATTGCCATCATCCCACTGGCTTTTGCATACCGTGCTGTGCTTCGATACTACTTGGCCACCAGCCGAGAGCTGAAGCGACTCGACTCGGTCAGCAAGACGCCCATCTTCACCTGGTTCCAAGAGTCGCTCGGAGGTCTCAGCTCGATCCGGGCTTTCGGTCAGGAAGCACGCTTCATCGCCACGTCAGAAGCACGTGTGGATCGCAACCAGCAGTGCTACTTCCCTGCCGTATCGTGCAACCGCTGGCTCGCGGTGCGAATCGAGATGATGGGATCCGTCATCATCTTTGTTGCATCCACGCTTGCCGTGTTCATCCGAACCAAGAACGGCAAGATGGACGCCGGACTGCTCGGCTTGATGATGTCGCAGGCGCTCAGCACGACTCAGACGCTCAACTGGGTGGTGCGTTCCGCCTCGGAGGTCGAGCAGAACATTGTCAGCGTCGAGCGTGTCATGTCATACACCGATCTGACCTCGGAGGCGCCATACGAGGTGCCTGACCAGACGCCGCCCGAGGACTGGCCCAGCAAGGGCGAGGTGAGCCTGCAGTCCTACTCGACGCGCTACCGCCGCGAGCTCGGGTTGGTGCTCAAAAAGCTCAACATCGACATCAAGGCTGGCGAGCGGATCGGCGTCGTTGGGCGTACGGGTGCTGGTAAGTCGAGTCTGACGCTGGCGCTCTTCCGCATCATCGAGGCAGCCGAGGGCAAGATCCTGATCGATGGAATCGACGTCTCCAAGATTGGGCTCAAGGATCTTCGTTCTGCGATCGCGATCATCCCTCAGGACCCTCAGCTGTGGGAAGGAACGCTGCGCGAAAACCTCGACCCTACCGGCCGTTCGGACGACGCTGCCCTTTGGAAAGCGCTCGGCCAAGCCAACATGAAGGATCACGTCCAGAGTCTTGAGGGCCAGTTGGACGCACAACTCACCGAAGGCGGTACCAACTTCTCGGCCGGTCAGCGTCAACTCATCTGCATCGCCCGTGCCTTCCTCCGCAACGCCAAGATCCTTGTGCTCGACGAAGCGACGAGCGCCATCGACCTCGAAACGGACGCCCAGGTTCAGTCGATCGTGAGGTCGGAGTTCAAGGGGACCACGATCACGGTGGCGCACCGACTGAATACGGTGATCGACTCGACGAGGGTGTTGGTGCTCAAGGACGGGGCGGTGGCAGAGTTTGACGAGCCGGAGAAGCTGTTGAAGGACAAGCAGAGTATCTTTTTCTCGATGGCGTTGGAGGCGGGCTTGGCCAAGTTGGATTCGTAGGGTAGACGGACGCTCTTGGAAGAACGGCTCCCCCGGAATCTGCTCTTCGTTGCCTGAGCAATCGTTTCGAACTTGCAGTGGACCCTCACTTGGATTGTTTGCTACGCCTTTAGATTCCGCTCAATCACTTGTAATCTCACTCATCATACAAGGTGTCTGGCAGAAGCCGAGCGATCATGGTCATCTCTATGCAGCTGCGACTACATCGTCGGATTGCTTCAAATCTCAGCTACATCAGATGGTAATTGAAGGATGACCAAGTGACCAGTTCACATCCTTGTCGGAACAGTCCAACAGAGAATGCTGACCACACTAAGCCAAAGCGATATGGTTGTGTCAGGGGCCGTTTGGTTGAAAGAAGGAGCGTGTGACTTCAGCCTCCAATGCTGTCGAGGCGTTGCGGCTAGACTCAAGCGAGCGACCGCGCTCTCGCCATTGCTCAAGAGCCAATCAGTGGTCGTATAAGAGACCTTTTCTTCTTCGTTCGTCTTGGGAGAGAACTTTTGCTGCTTGCCCCGATAGCAAGCTGTACGGAGTGGTCGCTTGCAAAGGTCAAAGTGCAATGCCGCAGTGGCTAGCGAGTTGCCCTGTGTTGGAGCGTTACTGACATCATCCTCTTTCTTGGTACAGAGGGAGTCGATCTTCGTAACAAGCACTGCTCGCGTCAATCTTCGTCGACAACAGCAGTCAGCTGCCACCATCGTTCCCCGAGCAGCACCACTGTTCTGGAGTCAATCAGACCCTCAACCTCCGCGCTGCTTATTCTGTTCAGGGCTGCGGCCGAGTTTCTTGCCTCTTGGGAGCTCGCTGCTGCGATTGTCAGGCACTTGTCGACCAGCCACATGCGCCCCTTCTGTCCTCAAAGTCGCATGCGCACCTCACCAGTGACACCGTATTGCTTCATGAGCTTTGGATAGAGCTGCAGCCTAGGAGGGCACAGCCCTTGGTCGTGATCCAGCGGATCTCTCCACTCGGCCCGAATGTATCCTGAGTTTGGGGCATTCTTGAAGGTGAACGGGTGAGATAAATCCAGGGGCTTTGGGCGGATGGCAGTCGCTTTGGCTCCAAACCGTTTAACAAGCGATCTGCGAGCTCGAACGGCATCGTCAATGGCTCCTCGGCGTATCTACATAGGACAACGAGCAAGGGCAGGGCTGTCGGTGACCGCGGGGCTGTTTAGATTGGAGAAAAGCTTGTAAGGCTTGAACTCAGACACGTTGTCATCCGTCAGGTCTGTGGCGAGTTTTGCCGGTCTGTGGGAGTGGCAGATGTCTGAATGGCAGTGGTGGTCCCAAAACCTTCACTCGAGAGCCGCAATGCCGTGCCACAAGCTCGCTGGCTATTTCGTACAGTCTCATTGTCATGCCTCGCATGGAAGTCGCAAGAATGGTGCGTCGACACAAAGGCACGCTCTCGAAGCACACATATAAGGAGCTGTTGCGATAGGCTCATGGCCACTTGTTGAACCTATTGGCAATCAAAGTCTTCGACATCCAATTTGATCCTTCATATCCGCACAAACGTGACCACCCGAACATCTTTTGGTGCAAGGCCTACACTTCGAAGACCTGCAGCAATTGCGGTCAGCTCAAGTCATTCCTGGGGGGGGGGGAGAAAGACTTCTCTTGTCAATCGCTCGGCTGCTTCTACCGTGCCGGTCGCGATCAATACGCAGCGTTCAACATGCTTGCCAAGGCCAGTCGGTAGGCAACGTGCCTTGCCCACGACTCGCTGGAGATTGTAACGGCAGCTAGAGGCTGAGCTACTTCAAAGAGTGTGGAAGTCAAAGCCCAAAGCCAAGGCCAGGCACGAACGAGGCACGCGCTGAGCTGTAGAGGCTTGTGCAAAATCGGGTGCTTAACGCGTCTCGACCTTTTGGCTGCTTCCTCGCGTGCGGGAACAACACTTTTCGAAGATCTCCCTCCGCACGTTCCGCCTGGTCAATTGTCTTTCGCTTCGACTGAGCATTCCACGTCCCTTCCACCATCACCAGCAACATCGACACCAGCACACAAGGGGTTGCGACCTAGGTAACTTCGTGCGACGCTATTCAGCTCTCATATTCCGTCAAGAATACTGCAGTCCCTCAAGCTAGCGCATTGATCCGACTGCGGTTCCTTCTCCAGGACCTTTGCTCGTAACAAGAAGCCGGAAGCCAACGTCAGCTACCTGGCAATCACGATGACGGAATCCTGGTCATCCAGCAGCACAAAGGCGATGTCACTACGCCTCGTTGGCTCACCCCACGGCACAGACGCACGCTTCCAGCCCACGTTCACGTACCCGATTTATGGCGAAGCTGAAACCATCTACGGCTACAGAGGTCTGACAATCAACCTCGATGTAGCGTCGGCAAGTCTGGTGCCGCTGCTCGACATCAAGTACTCGGCCAAGAACGAGTCGACAACAGCCAAGCTTGATGATGTTGAGGGCAAGATCAAGGAATTTCTGCCCACCGACTACATCTCCGCCTCCACTTCGTCTACTGCGCAGCAAGACTTTGATGCCGTAGTGGAACACGACAAGGGCTTCCGACCGTTTGGCGAGAAGATTCACACCTATACTCGACGCAAGGTCAATAAGGGCAAGGCCAAAAGCAATGCTGCCGCGTCGATGAACTCGTCAGCGCTGGCGGAGGACGATCCGGACGCGAGAGTGTTTGAGGTGTATCGATCGACGTGGGAGACGCCCGGGTTTCGAGAGTACCATCGACGCATGCAGCTGTTCGTGCTCCTCTTCATCGAAGGCGCCAGCTACATTCAGGAGGAGGAGATCAACTGGGAGTTCTTCACTCTCTACGAAAAGGTGGGCGAGCGATGGCACTTTATGGGGTATACCAGCCTGTATAAGTTTTGGTGCTGGCCCGACTCGTCTCGTATCCGCCTGTCGCAATTCGTCATCCTCCCACCGTATCAGAAGCAAGGCCACGGTGCAGCACTGTATACAACTGTCTACGATCAGATCCGCCAACGGCCCTCGGTAGCGGAGCTCACCGTCGAAGACCCCAGCGAGGACTTTGACCGCTTGCGCGATGGCAACGACATTCGACGTCTCCTCTTGCCCGGTGGCTTTGTCGAGACCGCCAAGGCAAAAGATAAACTCGACGCTCCTCTCGACAGGGATTGGATCGAAGAGCAACGACTCGCCCACAAGCTCGCACCGCGTCAATGGGCTCGAGTGTTGGAGATGGTCCAGCTCATGAATTTGGACGTGTCGAAGCCCGAACGAGTCAAAGCATACCGTCTCCAGGTCAAAGCACGCATCTACAGGCAGAACAAGGACATCCTGATCCAGCTGGAGAAGGGTCAGCAGCGGGCCAAGTTGCAAGAGACGTTTGAGGGCGTGGTGGAGGAGTATGGTGATATGGTCGGGGTCGATGTGGAGAATCTGCTGGAGGCGGGTCCGACTGTGGGTGGGTTAGATGGAGTGTACGAGGAAGATGAAGAGGATGCGGAGGAGCATTACGGCAATGGCAATGGTCCGCCGAGGAAGATGGCTCGCTTTGCGTAAGCCTTCAACCTCGCGCTACTGTCATTCTTCGCCAAACGAATACCATATCCATCTGTTGCGACTACCAGAGCATTGTCATTGTGTGCCTCGCTATTCTCGAGGTCTCTCGATGAACGATGAGCTGAGTCCCGCCGAGAGCAACATGTGGAAGCTCCCACCAAGGCGAACTCCTGAAACCACGCAGTCTTGCGATCTCACAGCTTGCTGCCGACAAAAAACCCGCACACGGAGATAGAGTGACTCTGCTGTGGCGAGTGCAGTTTGCCTGTCGTGTCTCGAAGCGCGTGGCTTGACCGCTCTTTCTTCTCGAAGAGCGGACGCTGAAAAAGCCCTAAAAGCTCGAAATTTTTTCGCTTAGCGTTGGGAAGCAACTTTTTTTTCTGTGCGCAGCTCAACTCCATCAAGTCTGAGTGACAGTCCATGGAGGCTCAAAAGCATTGAGAGCAAGAGCAACTCCTTTCTTCCTCTCCTGTTCTTCGCCAAAGAGCCACCCTCTTCCAACATACCTTTTCCTCTCCTCGCATACCCACACACATACAATCACGATGCCCGCTAGCAACGGTCTTCAGATCCCCCAGGACAAGGCGGTCCTCTCGCCTTCGCAGGCGCTCGAGCATCTCAAGACCTACGCCAACGGCGATGGTCTCAGCATGGCCGAGCTCATCGACTCGCGTCAGCACGGTGGCCTCACCTACAACGACTTCCTCGTCCTCCCCGGCTTCATCAACTTTAACGCTTCCGACGTGAGCCTCCGCACCAAGGTCACCAAGAACGTCACCCTCAACACTCCTTTCCTCTCGTCGCCCATGGACACGGTCACCGAGACCGAGATGGCCATCGCTATGGGTCTGATGGGCGGTATGGGTGTCATCCACAACAACATGAGCCCGCAGGAGCAGGCTAGTGTTGTCCGCAAGGTCAAGAAGTACGAGAACGGATTCATCACCGAGCCTCTCTGCCTCGACCCCAACGCCACTGTCGGTGACGTTCTCGAGATCAAGGAGCGTCTTGGTTTTGGTGGTATTCCCATCACTGGTAAGTTGTTGCAACGGCTTCGACTCCTTCTGCCTTCCGACACCTTTCATCGCACATCGACTCGCCCTCGTTCGACCTTGCATTCGCCAGACTCGCCCTCCCCTCCCAAAAGATGACACAAGCATAATCATTTAACCTTCGTTCTTCCGAGCCTCTCCCTTAGACTTGGGAGAGTGTGTGCGGATGCGATTTTCAACTCTGATCCTTCTCGACCCTTGATCGCAATCTTCGCCCGCCGGTCTTGATAGTGCAGAACATGCAGACTGACGATCATCTCACATCTCTTCGCTTCTGCGCTTTGTAGACACCGGCGCCATGCACGGCAAGCTGCTTGGTATCGTCACTGCTCGTGACGTTCAGTTCCGTGACGCCAGCCTTCCCCTTTCCGAGGTCATGACCACCGACCTCGTCACCGCTCCCAAGGGCGTCACCCTTGAGCAGGCCAACACCATCCTGCGTGACAGCAAGAAGGGAAAGCTCCCCATCGTCGACGACGAAGGCCGCCTCCTCGCCTTGCTCGCTCGCTCCGACTTGCTCAAGAACCAGAACTTCCCTCTCGCTTCCAAGCGCCCCGACAGCAAGCAGCTCTACTGTGCCGCTGCCATCGGCACTCGCCCCTCGGACCGCGAGCGTCTCGGTCTTCTTGTCGAGGCCGGTCTCGATGTGGTCATCCTCGACTCTTCGCAGGGTAACTCGGTCTACCAGATCGAGATGATCCAGTGGATCAAGCAGACCTACCCGCAGGTCGACGTCGTTGCCGGTAACGTCGTGACCCGCGAGCAGGCCGCCAGCCTTATCGCTGCCGGTGCCGATGCTCTCCGTGTTGGTATGGGCTCCGGCTCCATCTGCATCACTCAGGAGGTCATGGCCGTCGGCCGACCTCAGGGAACCGCCGTTCACGCCGTTGCCGAGTTCGCCTCCAAGTTTGGCGTTCCCGTCATCGCCGACGGTGGTATCTCGAACGTCGGCCACATCGCCAAGGCCCTCGCTCTTGGTGCTAGTGCCGTCATGATGGGCGGTCTGCTCGCCGGAACCACCGAATCGCCCGGTGACTACTTCTACCGTGACGGCAAGCGTCTCAAGGGTTACCGTGGAATGGGCTCCATCGAAGCCATGGAGCACCAGAAGAAGGGTCGTATCGCCGGCGCCACGGGCAAGGGTGCCGCTAAAGCAGACAAGGTCTCTGCCGACAACGAGAACGCTGCTACCCAGCGATACTTTTCCGAGAGCGACGCTGTGAAGGTCGCCCAGGGTGTCGCCGGCGCGGTGCAGGACAAGGGCTCGGTGAAGAAGTTCCTGCCGTACCTGTACACGGGTCTGCAGCACTCGTTGCAGGACATGGGCGTGCCTCACCTGTACGAGCTGAGGCCTGCGGTGGGCTCGGGTCAGGTGAGGTTCGAGTTGAGGACCGCTAGCGCCCAGGTGGAGGGCGGTGTGCATGGTCTGCACTCCTACGAGAAGCGCCTGTTCTCGTCCTAGACGGATCGGCATTGATTCTAGATCTCGCCCTTCCTTCACTTCGAAAAGGACCTTGTTGAAGGTCTCCTTTCGCAGTCACCACCTCCTTCTTTCGCAAGCATCACCTCCTTTACATTTTCGCTTTTGTACTTTAGTCTCTCATACACATCCCGATTACTCGTTACCCTCCTGACCCCGCGTGTGCGCTAGTCGAGAGCCCGGAGAGTGAGGGCGTGTCGAGGCCTGTCGATGACATGAGGCGGTGGGTTCAAAGCTGTTTTTCGGCCGGCTGAGAATTGGAGAAGAACTCCACACCGAGCGCGGCCGGAAATTTTTCGTGAGCTTTCGAGCTTTTCAGGGTTCTTCCAACTTCATCCCTCCTCTCAAGTGTCCATCACGACGAATCAGCACCTCAACATCCCATCAGCCTCTCGGTGCACGAAGCTCGTCAATCATGGCGAAAACCAAGAAGCCCTCCACCTCGGCGACCGGCGCAGAGTCGCCCAAAAGGAGCAATGCGAGCGGTGCAATCGAGCTGCAGAACGGCTTCCTCGCCGTCCCCCTCGCCGTCCCCAACACTGCCGATGTCAAACACTGGATCTACGTCCGACAACACACCTCCTCCTCCTCCCAAGTCGCATCAACCTCAAAAGTCGCGGAGGAGTTGCCGGGGGAGAGGACGATGTTCGTAGCCAACCTGCCGGTGGATGCGAGTGAGGAGTGGGTGAGGGGTGTTTTTGGCAAGGTGGGTGGTGTGAGTCGGGTACAGTTTCGTCGGCAGACGGTGGAGGAGGATGAGGATGAGAGGGAGGAGTTGGGTGTTGGCGAGGGTGACTCCGACGAGGAGGGGGAGGAGGAGCATCATCAACTAACCCTGGCTGCGGGTGGGAAGAAGAAGCGAGGCAAACAGGAGAAGAAGAGCCGTGTACCACGAATCGTTCCTCTTCCGAGTATGGATCCTCGGGAAGCAGTTGGTGGGCAGGCATTCCTGTCGACGGCGAGCAGTGCGCATGTCGTATTTCTCGACACCCTCTCCCTCACCCGCGCCATGGAGATCCTCCGCAAAGGCACACTTCGCTGGCCCTCCCTCCCCAACCCCACCCCCACCGGCCTCTCATACCTCCTCACTCAATACGCGCTTTCCCGACCAGCGCTGCCGTCAATCGCATCCTGGGCCAACAGCCGTATCGCCCTGCACACGTACCGTCTCGCCCACCCCCTCCCCCGCCGTCTCGGCGTCCGCGGCGTCACCCTCGGCCCCTCTGGCGAACTCCTCGACGAGGACGGATTCATCATCGTCCAACGCACCTCCGGCAAGTACGGCCGGGCCGGTGCAAGCGCCGACGCCGGCGGGTCGGTGGGTATCGCAAAAGCGGGATACGAGGAGGGCAAGAATGGCAAGAGGAAGAGCGAAGGGTTGGACGACTTTTATAGGTTCCAGGTAAGGGAGAGGAAGAGGGAGGAGTTGAAGGAGTTGAGGGTCAAGTTTGAGAAGGACAAGGAGCGGGTGGAGCGGTTGAAGGCGGGCAGGCGGTTTCGGCCGTATTGACGGGGCAGCCATTCACAGAACCACTCTGGACCAGCTTGTGCATGCAATTCTTGGGGTTGTGTGTGTGCATGTTGTGTGGTGATGAGCTTCCAGAGCGATGGTTGAGATGGTGTCTAAAAGTACATTTGGTGGTGAGAAGGCGGTTTGCACGACCGCCGAATTTCGTCGAGATGCGTGCCCTTCGTCTAGGCTGCCTTCCACAAGGGTCTTGTTGTCCCGTCGTCATCCTGCGAGGACAATCCTCAATCGTCGTCCGGCGTCTCCCTTCTGAAGTACATGTCGATTGCCCCCGAGAACGCGGCAAACGCCACGCCACCGCCGATCGCCGCCTTTGGCCCCGAATTCCTCGCCAGTATCGCTCCCGCCGCAAACCCTGCCGCTACGGGGTTCACCAGATCGTTCTTCGCCCTATACGCCTCTATACAGCACTCAATACCGCTATACAACGCGCCGACCTTTCCGAACCCTTTACCCGACCTGTACATGCTCTTGCCCGTTTGCCGGAAGAACTCTTTCGTGCTTTGCATAGTCGTCATTTCCGCCGTACCCTTGGTAGCGTCCAAACCATTTGCTGCGAGAGTCGTGCGTCGGAGCGGATCATCGACGGCGAAAGAGGTCGACATGAGGGAGAAGAATGCTCCAAGGCCAAACCCCGCCGCGCCAGAAAGAGCACATTTGGTAGGACACGATTCCATGGTCATGTTGGCGATCCTGTTCCAGCGCGCAATCTTGGCCATTTCGGCGCGATCGTCTTCGGTTACCCCCGGCGGAAGAGGTTCGGTCCCGGGCACGTAGACGGGCGCCATGAGCGGTCGGAGGTGCGACATTGTCGCAGAGGCGCTCTTGGCGGGTTCGAAAGGGCGTTCAGAAGGCTGTTGTTGGTGAGGACTTGAGGATTTGGATCGGGGACTGCGGTGCTTCGGTGGATCCCGCTGGCGTGAGAGGAGGCGCAGAGACGATGCGCTCGTGTTGAAGGGAGGACGTAGGTTGAGATCGACGATGGAAGAAGTTGTGACAGGAGCACAGGGTCTAAGAGTGAACTCAAATTTGAGACAGGCTGGAACCAGTCGGAATTTCAGAAAGAGCTCAAAATCTGGTCCGGCGCTGTCGCAGCATGCTCTCCCGACTTCCGGATCACTCTTCGCTTCGCTCGACAGAACACCATCAACCTCAGTCAGTTCACTCGTGATAACAGCCAGATGGCGAGCCTGTGCGGATCGTAAACTGGACATGCAGTGCGAGGATGTGAGTACATGCAGTAGAGAAATGGCCTTACAGATAAAGACCCTCGGGAGTGCCCTCGTTCTTCCTGTCAATCACGCGCTCCCTCGCCGTGGTAAAGTCCTTCTTGGTCACCCTCATCCTCCTCTCGCGCAACGCCAGCAGACCCGCCTCGGTCACCAACGACTTGATATCCGCACCCGACAGGTCGTCCTTCATGGCAACAAACTCCTCGAGATCCACATCTGCATCCAAGTTCATACGCGAAGTGTGCAGCTTGAAGATGTGCATCTTGGTCTTCTGATCGGGCAGCGGGAATTCGATCTTTCGGTCGATACGTCCAGGTCGGATGAGCGCCGGGTCGAGCGACTCGATGCGGTTGGTGGCCATGATGACCTTGACGTCGTGGCGCGTGTCGAAACCGTCGAGCTGGTTGAGCAGTTCGAGGAGGGTTCGTTGGATTTCGCGCTCACCGCCCGAGTTGGAGTCGTAGCGCTTGGTGCCGACCGCGTCGATCTCGTCGATGAAGACGATGCTGGGTGCGTGTTCGTCGGCGACGCGGAAGAGCTCACGGACGAGCTTGGGACCGTCACCGAGGTATTTTTGGATGAGCTCGGAGCCGACGACGCGCAGGAAGGTGGCCGAGGTCTGGTTGGCAACGGCCTTGGCGAGAAGCGTTTTGCCGGTACCGGGCACACCGTAGAGGATGACGCCTTTGGGTGGTCGGATGCCCATCTCTTCGTAGAGCTCGGGATGTGTGAGTGGCAGTTCGACGGCCTCCTTGATCTCCTGGATTTGTGTCTCGAGACCACCGATGTCTGCATAGCTCTCGGAAGGAGCCTTGTCGAGCTTCATGACGCTCACCATGGGATCGGCGTCGTCCGAGAGCACACCGACGATGGCCATGGCCTTGTGGTGGAGCAACACGCTGCATCCCGGTTCGAGCAGGTCCTTGTCGAC
The DNA here is from genome assembly GCA_023212685.1 of Pseudozyma pruni. NCBI lineage: Eukaryota > Fungi > Basidiomycota > Ustilaginomycetes > Ustilaginales > Ustilaginaceae > Pseudozyma > Pseudozyma pruni. Next base: position 21,763 of record JALBYD010000037.1, read on the forward strand.
AAAGCTCATGATGCTGACGTAGTACTCGGGGCCCGTTGCGCTGCTGACAATAGCATGCTCGTCATCGATGATCTCCTCCAGCGATCCTACTGCCATAGGACTTCCTCTGAGGTCGTCAACCCGTGTTCGTTCCTCGGCATCCTTGTCCTCCTGCGGCTTGAGTCGCTCCTGGTTCTGTACAAACTCCTCTTCAAGCAGGAGATGATCCTTGATGCGTTCGAGTTTGAGCAGCTTCAACCTGCATCGTGTGTTGGGGTAGACGGCGGGCAGCTTGGACGACGAGTCGGGACCGCGCTTCTTCTTCTTGCCTACGCGTGTTGGGAGGGGTGGCTCCCACTTCTTCTGTTGGTCCTTCTTGTTGTCTTTGCCGCCGCGGCCGGGCGCTCCACCGCTGGGAGCCTGACCCATGATGTGGCGAGTCGATCCGGGTTGCTATGAGGGTATGCGGTGGGGTTTGTTGAGACGCTGGCCAGACAGCGGGAGTGTTTGAGTGAGGAGGAGGGTAGGTGGAAGGCGCAGCGAGGATGGATGGGGTGTCGGTCGGTGGAGCAACACTGAGCTTCAGTTGAATTCAGGTGGAGTGAGCGAGCGCCTTTACGATCGGACGCGCGTCCAGACTCACAGCGCAGAAACCGTGCGAGATCCCAATCTGCTGTGGATTGTCATGATTATTAAGCGATTGAAGAACAGACAGAATTTCAGCTTTCCTCGCTTTGGGTGGAGACGAAGAAGAAGAAAAACAAAAAAAAACAGTTCAGAGTTTCAACCTGTGCAGTCAAAAACGGCTCCGCGTTGAGAAAGCAGGCAAAGGCAAAAGAGAAAAAAATTCAACTTGGCCTGGCACACTCGAGCTCAAGCAGCCACCTCGCTCCTCGACTTGTTCTTCGCACACCCTACCGACACCATCACCCTCCCCCTGCCACTCGACTCTCGGCAACGGATTCCCTAGCACGCTTCCATACATCAGACGAAGCAGGACTCAGCGGGGACGGAAACAGCAGCGGCATCATCCACAGCAGTATCTTCCATCTCGCCTCTGCACACGCAACTCGGTCACCATGGTCAAGGTACTCTTCGAGACGGCTGTAGGCTTCTGCCTCTTCAACGTCTCGGACTCGTCCAAGCTCGAGTCCACCAAGAACCTGCACGAGTCGCTCGACTCTGCTGCAGGTGCCAGCAACCTCCTCAAGCTCTCGGCCATCCACCGTTTCACCAACACCGCCGAAGCCGTCGAGGACATCTCTGCCATCAACGAGGGCAAGATGAGCAAGAGCCTCAAAAAGTTCCTCACCGACGAGATCGTCGAGGGCAAGGGCAAGGACAAAGAGAACCTCATCGTCGCCGAGTCCAAGCTCGCCTCCAACATTGCCAAGAAGCTCGGCATCCAGGTCACCTACGACAGCGAGCTGCTCGACCTCTACCGAGGAATCCGTGAGAACCTCGCTGCTCTCCTCTCCTCCTCGACCGGCGGCGAGTCGCTCGACCCGCGCGATCTCAACACCATGAGCCTCGGCCTCTCGCACAGCTTGAGTCGCTACAAGCTCAAGTTCAGCCCGGACAAGGTCGACACCATGGTCGTCCAAGCCATCGGCCTTCTCGACGACCTGGACAAGGAGATCAACATTTACGCCATGCGAGTCAAGGAGTGGTACGGCTGGCACTTCCCCGAGATGGGCAAGATCATCACCGACAACCTCGCCTACGCCAAGGTCATCCGTGCTATGGGCTTCCGAACCAACGCCTCGGCCACCGATTTCAGCGAAATCCTCCCCGAAGAGATCGAAGAGACCCTCAAGGCCGCCGCCGAGATCTCGATGGGTACCGAGATCTCCGAGACCGATCTGGAGCACATCTGGAGCCTCTGCGACCAGGTCATCTCGATCACCCAGTACCGCACCCAGCTCTACCAGTACCTCCAGAACCGAATGGCCGCCATCGCACCCAACCTCACCGCCCTCGTCGGCGACCTCGTCGGTGCCCGCCTCATCAGCCACGCCGGCTCGCTCATGAACCTCGCCAAGCACCCCGCTTCCACGGTGCAGATCCTCGGTGCCGAAAAGGCGCTCTTCCGCGCCCTCAAGACCAAGCACGATACGCCCAAGTACGGTCTCATCTACCACAGCTCGCTCGTCGGCCAGGCACCGCAGAAGCTCAAGGGTAAGATGGCACGCATGGTCGCTACCAAAGCTGCGCTCTCGATCCGTCTCGATGCGCTTGCCGATGCCGACACTAAGAGCGAAGAGGGTGCACCCAGCATTGGTATCGAGGCGCGCGCCAAGCTCGAGTCGCGTTTGCGTGCGTTGGAGATGCAGAGCGGGCTCAGCGGTATGCGTTCGGCAAGGAACGCCGCGGGTGACCAGGGTCACAAGCAGAAGGCCTTCCAGATGGAGGCGGGCGGACGCGCGTACAACGCCGCTGCGGATGCGGCTGGGCCTAGCGATATGGCCAGCGCCGCCCACCTCGCGCCGTCGATGCTCCCCTCGACACCATCCAAGGCCACCGATGACGAGGAGAAGAAGCTCAGCAAGGACGAGAGGAAGGCGTTGAAGAAGGCGAGGAAGTCCGAGGTTGTCGCTTCGGAGCCGGCTACCCCCGCCGCCGCCGAGGCTGGCGAGGACAAGTTGAGCAAGGAGGAGAAGAAGGCGCTCAAGAAGGCCAAGAAGGAAGAGGCGAACGGGGTGGAAACGCCCAAGAAGGAGAAGAAGGACAAGAAGAAGAGGAGCGCCGACGAGGCCGATGTCAACGGTACGCCCAAGTCCGAGCCAGGGAGCAGCAAGAAGAAGAAGTCCAAGAAGGAGTAGTTCTCGGTCTTTTGCTCTGTTCTCCGTTTGATCATCTTTCTCTTTCGTTTCGTTCGGCTGTAGTAATATCGATTCTTTCCCATTCATATCGTTCGCTGTGTCTTCGCTCTGGCAATGCTTTTGAGATTGAATGTTGGCGGAGGATGCAAGTCTAGACGACACGTCGAACCTCAAAGTGACGCTTGACAAAGTAGACCTGGCAACTGCACACCCCGATTAGGATGAGGCCTTGGATGATGGACCACCACTTGACGCGCGTATTGGTGCTCTCCGCGGCTGTACAAATCGACCGTCATCGTGTCAGTACTCTACTCTTCATCTTCTTTTAGCACTTCGAGATGGGGGTGACTTACTATTCCTATGAACGCGCTCCCTGATCACCAGATACTCCTGTTCGTCCTTCACCGCCTGCAACCCGGCCGCCAACTCCCTGATCTCCCTCTCGATCGGCAGCATATCCCCGTCATCAGGCACATAGATGATACCATGCACATTGAAGCTAACCGTCTTATCGCTCACCGTCGAGAACTCGTTCGAAAAGCAGTACGTATACCTCCCATCGTCCGACGCGGTAAACGAGTAGGTGCCGGTGTCTTTACGGTCCTGTCGGAACAACGCGCGGTTCTTGGGATCGGTAAGGGTGACGTCGATATCGAGATGGCCTCCACCGCCGACTTGGTAGGTGAGCGTCATCTGGTCTCCGTCGTGCAGGTCTTCGAAGAAGCATTCTTTGCCGTGCGGGGCGAGCTCGATCATGTGTGCCGAGGACGGGGTGGAGAGGGTGATGAGGAGGAGGAGGGAGAGGAGGGAGGCTGAGAGGAGGGCGAGCAGGGGCGTCCGTGAAGGTAGCATGTTGGGCAGCGTGTCGGCGTGAGGAGATGGGTGTCGGTCTGGTGCTCCTGATGGGTCGTGTCAGGGTCGTTCTCGGAGTGAACAAAGGGCCGCGCCTACGAAATTAGCGGAGAGCGCCCGGTGAGAACCGCGTCGAAGGGATAAAGCGTGATCGAAGGGGCAGGGATGGTGATGCTGATGAAGAGGATGGTGTTGAAGTGCAACCGAAAGATGATGGCTGTGCGTTGGATTCAGAAGAACGAGTGTGACACTCGGACGGAGCGTCGGCACGCGCTCAAACCTCGAACAAAACCACGTAGCTCGACCCGAATTTTTTTGAGCATGTTAGACCGTCAGTAGCTCACCAGTCGAGAAGATCGCCACCTGTCATTCCTATCAGCCACATGCTCACGAGGGAGCCACGATGCTGCAGCACCGCTCATCACACTGATCACGTAGAGCACGAGTATCAGAGAGTGGTGAATTACAGTTGTGTGACAAGAACAGCGAACAAGAGTCTAGGCAAGGAAGAGAATACCAGTGGCCGACAGCCTCGTCGTGGCGCGACCATCTAGCCTCCTTACAAAGATGCGATCAGAAACTCGCTCTCCGCATCGATACGAATACAATTGCCACCCTCCGGCCTGCAATTGATGCACAGCGCATACTGACCCTCCTGCACAAACGGCAGCTCGAACCCTTCAATCTGATGCTCCTCCCTATCGGTGTACAGATAGCAAAACACGGCGTGTCCCTCGCGGTCAAACAGGTGAAAGGTCCAGTACCAACCCTCGTCGTTCTGCTGCAGGCCCGCGATATCCATCAGCCTGCCCATCACGTTAAACGGTACACCGTCGTAGAACGTCGCGTCGAGGCCCTCAAAATCGGTGATGGTCTGGTTGTCGGGGATTTCGAACGGCTCACCCGGTTCCGATTGGATTGGTTCGAACGAATCGTAGCCGATGAGAGCCTCGAGTTGGTCGCGCACGACGTTGACGGCAGAGGGGATGACCATGAGGTAGGCACTGAAGCGGAAAACGCCTTCGAGGGGGTTGGGCTTGACGGTGAGCGTGAAGAAGGAGTGGGAAGAGGCGTTGCGCAGCAGATCGGGCGTGCGTGCGATCTGCTCGAACGGGTCGAGGACCTCGTTGAGCGAGAGGACGAAGTTGGCCTTCCACAGGACGAAGCTGGTAGCGTCGTAGAAGTCCATAGTGACGGAAGGTTGGGTTTCGGGAGAGGACATGTGCTAAGTAGGTGTAGTGTTGCGAGCACGCCTGGACGTGCGGTGGTTCAGAGATGGCTGGTAGAGGTGGTTGGAGGGCGATGGCTTGCTCCCCCATCTCCAAGGCTTTGACCTTTATAGTCTGGTACATGTCGCTCGACCCACTGCGGTGAGCCTGCGAAAAGTGTCTGCGCACGGAAGAGCAGCGCAGAGGCGAGCTGATCTGAGCCCGAACAGCAATTGCAGCGACAAAGTTACTTTCCTGCGCAGACACGACGATGGGGGCATGCGGAGTCTCCAATCCTTACCGCTTGCTGCTGCTGCCAACTTGGAGATCTTGCGCCTTCCGTGATGAACATCACACTCCTTGCGCCAATCGACGAAGCCGAAAGCTGCAGGCTAAACCAAACTTCATCTTTGTTTGTGCAGTGATGGCTAGGGGAGCTGGCAAAACCTGTTCTCACAGATCAATCCAGACCGAGATCACCGCAACTGGCCTTCCATAGCTGGACGAGAAGAGCGCTCACTTTGATGCGGAAAGCTGAAGGGTCTTGGACTTCATTTGACAGACACGCTCGTTGTCGCCATGCAGCTGCCGCCTTGCAACCGACTGGTCATGCGCCGGCATTGTTCGGGCGTACCAGGCTTGACACATGCGATTCGCCTTCATGTAGTTCTGGAGGGCAACAGAGTTGGAGTGCACGCTCACACAGCGTTGTGCGCAGAGATGAAGGCGTTGATGAAGCTGCATGCCGTGCATATGCTCATTGCGGGTTCCAGCACCACGAAGTGTCCGACGCTGCGTGCTCTGCTCAGATCCGCGTGCTTGCAAGCATTTCAGATAGGACATCGCTTCAGATTGCGAATTTCGGCCTAGAGCACCGTCTCAAGCGTACAGTTCGTCGACATCATAGCATCCCTTGCCATCATTGGCGCTTGAGGAAAGTGGTGAGCGCGCAGCTCGATTTTTCCCAACGTGTTACGCTCCGTGCCACTGACACCTTGGCGCAAAAAGTTCTGCCCCCTTGCGCTCTTGATTTCAAGCTGCAATTCGATCACTTTTAAACTTTTGAAGCTCGGCGCTGCAAACAATACAAATTCACACTCTGAAGGTCTGCGCGGACTGGCCACGCCTTGCTTGCGTGCGGAATCACGAAGCTGTTGCGAAGCTGTGGTTCTTGGTTCTGGAATTTTTTGAGCGGCAGAAGCGCGCAGCTGTTGTTCTCCAGGTGACAAGCGAATGTCTTACTCGGCTCCTTGATCGTCTGCTTCCACCATCCTAGACACCGACTCATCCATTTGACACAAGAGATAAGATGGCTGACACTGAAGCTACCAAGCCTACTGTCGACGCTGTGAGTATCCCGCACCTGGTGGAATCAAAATCGATCTCAACAATGCTTTGAGGAACAGCCAGACTGACCCCACCCTCACCCCGCCTCCTCTCACCTCACTCCAGTCCGAGCAGACCGGCGCCGCCGCCGCCGCCGAGGAAGCCGAGAACGACCCCCACTTCGAGCCCGTCATCAAGCTCGAGAACCAGGTCGAGACCAAAACCCACGAGGAAGACGAGGAAGTAACCTTCAAGATGCGTGCCAAGCTGTTCCGATTCGACAAGGACGCCAAGGAGTGGAAGGAGCGCGGTACCGGTGACGTGCGCCTGCTCGAACACAAGCAGACGCACAAGGTCCGACTGGTGATGCGTCGAGACAAGACGCTCAAGGTGTGCGCCAACCACTACGTCACCAGCGACATGAAGCTCAGCCCCAACGTCGGCTCGGACAGGTCGTGGGTGTACAACGTCGCTGCAGACGTTGCGGACGGTGAGCCTACCGCTGAGACGCTTGCGATTCGATTCGCAAACTCGGAGAATGCGAATGGGTTCAAGGACGCTTTCGAGGCCGCCCAGAAGAAGAACGCCGGTGGAAGCAAGAGTGACGCGCCAGCACCCGCAGAGGAGAAGAAGGAGGAGGAGAAGAAGGACGAGGAGGCGAAGAAGGAGTGAAAGCGGAAAAGGCCGTGAAGGCCCGCTGCTAAGCTGTAACCCAAACCGCATCGTCCATTGCAGCAGTTCCTCTTCTGCCGCCACAAACAGCCATCGACGTCACAGTCGTGGATTGTACGACATTCGACAAGAAAACTGCATCCTACCAATGCATGACGCACGCCGGGTTGATATCCCCTTCCAGCTTCCCTTCACAAGCTCAAATCAAGCAGATCTTCTTCTTGCCTCTTGCATCTTCATCAATCAAATGAAACATACAAAGCCCAAATCCATTCACTGAACTCACGCTGCGTGACGGACGAAATCGTGCAATCTGCCATTGATAGCCCCTCGGTCAGACGCTGTGATGTAGCTGAACCCCTTCCTCCAACTGCACACTGTCAGCCCTCATCCCCGCATCCTCCTCCCTCCACTTCTGCCGGATCCTACTCACGATCCCTTCCACCGCCTCGGCATCCATCGCCGTGCCCGTATCCACCAGCGCCTTGAACCTCGCCGTCACGAGCGCCCTTATCAGCTCCAACGCCCTCCTCGTGTACCAGCCCGTCTCGGCATCCCAACTGCTCCTCAGCCACTCCGCCTCCATCCCCGGGTCGTCGTTGCTGCGCAAGATGTAGGGGTGGATGAGGGGATCGTGGATGTCGCACAGCTGGAAGTTGCCTACGTTGCGGTGGAGGGTGATTCCGTCGAAGAGGTGGGTGTGGCGCGTTCGCTGCGATGCGAGGTGGGGGACGACGCTTGATCGTGCCGCTGCGAGGGGTGTTTCGTCCTCGTCCTCCTCCTCTTCCAATGCGTCTTCGGCGACGGGTTTGCCGGAGGTGCCCTGGGTGGACGGTCGTGGCTCCCTCCCCGCCGGACCACCTCGCAGGAAGATTCGCTGGTAGATCCTACTCCCCTCATCCTGCCTCACATCATACCCAAATCTCACAATCGTATCCCTCCACGGCCCCCCTACCATCGAATACCCCACCAGCGCATAATACACCTTTTCATTATTCCCATTCAACTCCCGCACCTCCGCATCGGTGAGTTGATTCTTCAACGCGACCCTAGACCACATCGGTCTCTCCCGCAACAACTCCTTCAACCTCTCCAGCACTTTCGGCTCACACCGATGTTCGATCCGCACCACATCCGGTAGCGGCTTCGTCGGCACCTTTGTATCGCGACCCACACGGAAGGGTTGAGGGGTGACGTTGGACAGCCGTACGCGGTTGACGAAACGTTGCATCTGCCCGGGCTGCGAAGGGCGTCGCAGGACGTGTGCGAAGCTAACGCTGCCAGGCGGACGAGTGAGGTGTGGGGAGGTAGGGACGAGGCGCAGCTCGCTATACGGGGTTTGTTGGAAGTTGTACTGGAAGGGCACGTCCATGCGGCTGAAGAAGGCGGGCGGCACCATGTGTAGGTTGCTCTTGAGAGAGCCATCGGGGTTGGGGAGGTGGTAGTCTTGGAGCTGCTCGGGGACTCGAAAGGATTGGAATGCTGCAAGGTCCATGGTGGCGAGCGCCTTGTGGAGTGACATGACCGGGTCGAGCGTCTCTCCCGAGGCTGTAGAGGATATCTGGGGCTGGAAGGCAAAGTCGGCCATGCTGCGGAAGCGCACTGTGTTGGTGGCCATGCCGAGGATTTCGACGCAGTACTCTTTCTTGATGCGGCCGGTGTAGCGGCTGCGTTCGAGGGGCTGATCGTGGCCGTTCGGCTGCGGATCGGTGGGTGCTGCGTCGTCTTCGAAGAGCGCAGGGTCCAGGGCCATGTCGTTAGATTGCAAGGGTACGTCGGTTTGAGGGTCTGGAGAGGCGGACGACGGTCGCTTGCGCTTCTTCTGCCGCCAAGTACGCTTGACTAGACGGATGACAATGTTGTGGGTGGGGACCGCTTCCCCGAGCAAAGACGCCTTGTAGACCTGGTAGATGGCATCATCAGGCGATCCACTACCAGAATTCTGGCCGGGCGAGACTGGCGACGCAAAGCCTCCGAGACGACATTCGACGACCTTGAGGCCCTCGTTGGGTATCCGCGAAAGAAAGTTGAGCGCCTCGTGAGGACTGCTGGTGAATGGTGGGAGGGCAGACTGATGGAGTGTCGACACCGCACGCTCGAGACTGATGTATGACGATGATGACGATGTACCGGCGTCAGCTGTGAGCACACCCGGATATTCGATGTTGAGAAGCGAGGTGGATGGGATGGGCTTAGGCTGAACGAAACTGGTGGTTGGCGGTACCGGCTCGGAGACGACCTCGGGGTCGATGGCCCTCGCTTTGCCCTTGTCAAAATGCGTTGACGACATCGTTAGGTCAGCAACATGCGCTATGTCGGCATCTTGTCGTCTGAAGGAGAAGTGGAAGGAGGTGATCAAAGGTCAAAGCGCTCGTCAGGCTTTGGACCCTGAGAATCTTTCAAGACCAAAATCCGAGATCCGAGAGCGCTTTCAATCAACGCGACGCGGTTTCCTCGGAAATTCGTGTTGCTGTGCTGCACAATTTCACTGAGAGAGAGCAACACTCTCAGAAGTCTCAGCTGAGCCGCAGCGCGACTACCTCTTTCACCATCACCATCACCCGCCACTCTCCCCCGAGATCCCCGCAACAATGGTGGCATCCGAGCTCACAGTGCGCCTCTCGGAGCACTTTGGCGCCTACATCGCCTGCGACCCCGCCCTCCTCACCGAAGCCACCTCCATCTGCACACACTATCGAGTCTCGCCCGAGGACCTCTTCTACAAATGGGAGGCGTTTGCCATCAACAACAAGCTGCCCAAATCGGAACCGCTCACCATCGAACATGCGAGGGAGCTGCGCAAGATCATCGCGACCAGCGTCAACGCCAACACTGCCGCTAGTGTCGCAGCTGGCGAGAATGCCGCTTCGGCACAGACGCCGCTGAAGCCGTCCAACGCGTTGAACAGGGGCAAGATCGCTGGCGATTTCTCGGCGCTGCTGGGAATCAAGTCGACGCCGATGAAGGCTCCCGCTAATGGCAACGCTGCGTTCCAGACACCAGTTCGCGCCGCTTCCTCCGGCTTCAATAGCAGTTCTCCCTTCGGTGGACCTGGAGCAACGCCTGCTACTGCTTCCGCCTACAAGCCCTCATCAGGAGGTGTCACCGGCGACGTCCACATGTCAGACATCGATTCACCCCTCCGCCCCTCCGCCGCTCCCCCCTCAACAACCGCGACAACCTCCAAACACCCCCGCCACACCATCCTCGAATCGCTCAACGAGCACCTCCCCCTCACCGGCTCCGGCAGCCAACTAGCGCCCCCTCCCCCTGCCCCCGGCAAAAAGACCTCCCGTGTCTCGCTCGCCATGGCCACCGACCCGAAAGCCTGGAACTACCGCTACATGTTCGAAAAAAAGGGCGAACGTTCCCAAGTCCTCGACGACCGTATCGACGATTTCGCCTCCCTCCTCCGCGCCGCGTACTCCCTCGACGACGCCGAGGAGTTCGGCGACCCTTCGCTGCCTTCGCAGGAGCCGATCTGGGTGGTTGGGCGCGTCTGTCCCGCTCTGCCGGCGCCTGAGTCTTCGGCGGGTCAAGCGCTGCGTGCAAAGGCGGCTACCCGCAACCAGGATGGGGATGAGCCGTTCGGGCTGCCTAAGCTGGCCGAGACAGGTGTGGTGCTCGAGAGCTCGAGGATGATGGGGAGCGGTAATAGGACACCGCTCCACTTTGCACGCGGCTGCATTGTCCGACACACGCCCCAAGACCCGGGTACGGGTGGCGCAGCGACCACGCTGAGCCTGTTCCCCGGTCAGATCGTGCTGTGTCGCGGTATCAATGCCGGAGCGGACAAGTTTAGCGTTAGCGAGATCTGCTTTCCCCCACCTCTCCCTCTGGCGGTTCATACGGCGGGGGAGGCACTCGACCATGCTTATTCCGCGGGCAAACTCGCCGGCAACGCGCTCAACATCGTCGCCGCTAGCGGACCGTACACCTTCGACACGGATCTCGAGTTTACCGGGTGGCATCGGATGATGGACGAGCTCGAAGCCGGCGGTTTGCCTCGCGATACGGGTTCGTCAGAGCGTCGCGGTGTGCCGGATACGCTTGTGCTGACGGGTCCGTTCGTCTCAGCCCGTCACCCGCTCCTGCCGTTCCTCACCGAACTACCTGCTGAGGTGTTCGCAAGGCACTTTTCCCGACGCCTCACCTCACTCCTCACCCGGTTTCCCGCGACAAATGTGGTGCTCGTCCCTTCGACGCAGGACATGCTCAACCTGCACTCGGCGTACCCGCAACCGGCGTTTGTCAAAGACGAGTTGGCCCTGCCTAAAGGCGTACGGTGCCTACCCAATCCCTCGGTGTTTTACGTCAACGAGCTGGTGGTGGGGGTTACCGCTGAGGATGCGTTGGGCGATTTGAAGGGGGAGGAGATGGTGACGCGCATTGAAGCCTCTCCTTCCCCTGTGGTGGTGGGGGAGAGCGTGGCGAGTAAGAACAAGGAAACCTCCACGCGCTGGACTCGATCGATCCTCTCGCAACGCTCGTTCTACCCGCTCTTCCCGCCACCGGCGAGCTTGGCGTACGATACGTCGCATAGCCACCTCCTGGGTTTTCCTGCGGTTACCCCGGATTTGCTAGTGTTGCCGAGTAAAAGGCTGGCGAAACCGTTTATAAGGGTGGTGAATAGCGCAACTGTGGTGCAGCCGGGTACGGTGGAGGGTGGGAGCGTGGTGTGTATACAGGTAGAGCCGATGGAGAGGGGGGAGCTGGAAGGGAGGGAAGAGGGGGAGAGCGTGGGTTCGAGGCTGTACGATAGGGCGCGGGTGGACGTTGTGGCTGTTTAGTACGTCAGTTAAGATTTGGAATTGGATTCTTTCCGACGATGCGTTCACGACGGCGTGTGGATGAACTGGGCTGAGGTCGGGCTGGCAGAGAGGGCGTGGCTGGAGGACAGTGGTGCCAGGCGAAAGGGGATCAACATGGCTACGTGCAGCGTTCGACAAGGCTCCCAAGACGACTCTATGGGAAAAAAAAACCCCCCCTCATCCGCGCGTCACCGTCGTGTGAAGATGTGTGTGATCCTCCAACATGGTGTCACAATATGCCCTTTCAGAAGCTGCACGCCTGGACGATGCCGGCGAATCGGACTGTCCGCGAGCCAAAAAAGGTGTGAAAAGCGATGCGCCTGTCGCCTGCAACCAGACGCGCGGTCTCCCAAGCGGCAGAGCCCCCGTCACCTCTGATCGTCGCCAAGATCCACTCCAAGTCAAAGGCCGACACACATCCTCACACCCAAACATGTCACGTCGACACACTACTGTATGCTGATGCTCGAAAAAACGATCATTTGATGCTAACAAAACGCAACTACATGATGTATGCTGTCACCACGGACGATGGCTTACTACAAAGTGGCATGATGGTCTACAAAAAGGGTTCTTCAACGAAGTCGAAAAGAAACATTGTCTCTTGATGCTGAATTTTTCAAGCGATGAGCCTGGCCAAGCCCGCCGTCAGCCTCCTTCCGAACGCCATCTGCCCCTGCCTCTCCTTCTCAACCTCTGCGCCGAGGTTGTTCCTCGACCCTCGCTTGCTCAGGCCGTGCTTGACCGGACTACTCGTAGCACTCGAATAGACACTCGAGGCGCACGACTCGGTGAACGGCGTTGAGCACCTCGACTCGCTTTCTTCGTCAGAGTCGGTGGTGGAAGCTTTCAGCGCGGCAGCTTGACGACGTGCGGCGCGACCGGCACCACGACCGCGCGATCGACGGCCACGCGAGCGGGTGCGGCGGCGCTGTCCCTCCTCGTCATCGTGAGGCACCGGAGGGAGGGGGTAGTTGTGCGACTGCCGAGTATGGGGTAGGGGCAGGTGCGAGGGTATGCGGGCGTACTGCATCGACTGGTGCTGCGGAACGTACTGCTGGTAGGTGTAATGCTGCTGGTAGTGCTGCTGCATCGGAGCGGGGGGGAGCGGAATACTCCGCATGGGAGCGCTGTAGTTCGCCGCGTTCACATATCCGTGAGGAGCAGGACGAGGCATGTACGCCGGCAACAGCTGGTTATGCATCGCCTGAATATGACTGATACTCTTCGACGCCGCGTGACGCTGTCGAGGCGCGCCGCTCTTGACCGCACCTCCAAGCCTCACCCCACCACCCAGCACACCGACATTACCATTATCATGCGTCGTGTAGTTGCACTTGACCGGCGTCGACGCAACCGGCTTCGAGAGCACCGCACCGATCGTCTCATCGCCCGCCTCCTCCTCATCGTCATCGTTAAACAGGCGAATACCAGCGAAGCGCTCGGTGGTATCGCCAACCGTAACATCGTGTTCGTTGTCCGTGCTAGGCGTGCACGAGGCGAGCGAGGAGAACGGCGAACAGAGGCTAGGGCACGACTCTTGGGCATCGGCTTCGAGAGCGCTAAGGCTTGTAGCGTCGGTGGAGACGGTATGCGTGCTCGAGAGGCTGACACTGCGAACGAGACCGCAGCCGCTGGAGGCGGAGGAGGCGGTGGAGGGGGAGCGCGAGCGGCGCGGTGCGTTGGCGAGGGTGACGGGGTAGCGGGGCTGTGCGACGGTAGGCGTGGGCTTGACGATGGGGATCGGTCGAGGTGCGCTGCTGACGGTGAGCTGGGGGAGGTCACGCTCAGTCGCAGCAGCAGCCATTTGACCCCACACGATGTTGACGGAGGATGAAGTAGACTTGTTGATCAGGTCGAAATCGTATGAGCGGCTGACACCTGGACCGCTGCCCATGCGAACGGCGACGCAGCCAGGGTCGATCCAGAGCGTGAAGGCCATAGGAAGCCATTCGAGCGCAAGAGCGAGAACGGTTTGGTGGTGAGGACGGACAATCTCGCCCTCCTCTGCCTGTGCCTGGACGACCGAGGCGAAGGCACAAAGAAGGTCGAGATCAGCACCTTCACCTGCTGAGTGGAGCTGCCATGCTACAGAACGACGTGCGGAACCGTACTCGGGGTCAGCAGGCTTCCAGCACTGCTGGCAACGCTTTTCGAGTGCATCTTTGAGCGTCGAGGTGAAGGCAGCGAGGGCGTCGGAGGCAATATGCTGGTCGCGTTGCACTTGCTGGAGGAGAGAGACGATGTGGTCGACGGCAGCGGCGACTTCGTAGATCATGGCGGTGGGCCTTGTAGGATCGATGCGAATGTTTGATGCGCTGGGTATGCTTTGGAGATGCGAGGAAGAGTGCAGTGATGGAGGCGTGATGATTGTAGCCTGTGAATGAATGTGATGTGCCGAGCGATGCCAATGTGTGGTATGCCAATAGAAAGAGGAGCTGAGATGCAAGATGCAGAAGAGGGAGATGAAGACGAACGAGAGGAGAGAGACGGAAAGAGTGTGCGTGCAAGAGAGGAAAGAGAGAGAGAGAGGGAGAGAGCAAGAAAGGCACCTCGGATCGTGTCCAGACGAGGAGGAGAATGGGAGGAAGAAAGAGATGATGTGAGAAGTGGAGTAAGGATACAGCGGGGTGGTGGGTAGATATATGGAAGGTGGACGGGAAGCAGAGATGACGAGGAGGGGGCCAAGCCTTCTCAGTAGGGAGGACGAGGAGGACGAGGAGGACGAGGAGGAGCAGCGGAGAGTCAAAGTCGAACAGCAAAGTGACAGGTGCGAACAGCATCTACTTTTATTTTTTTTTGAATTTTAGTTAAAATGAAAAGTGTCCGTTGTCTCATCAGGTCCGAGCCTGCTGAAATGGCGGTGTGGTTGGCGTCTCATTCGACGCAATATGCCCACTTTGCTGCCCTCCCAACGAGCCAACTGACATGAGCTCATGCGAGCAGACCAAGAACGGCAAGTCACAGTGATTCGAGTAGACGTGTGGAATGTGTGAACACTCTTGCCAAATGGAGAGAGAGTGATGAGTGTCACCTTGTGCTGGCAAAGTCGCGCACTCTTTTGACTGTCAAAGCCAGCAGCTGCACTGTAGAACGCACTGCCGAGCCATTCCTGCAATTGACACGTCGATTTTCGCGCACAATTTCAGAGGGGTGCAGCAGCAGCCAACCTGCGGGCAGCATCGCTTGTGCATGCAGCCAGCGAAATCACAAAGGATCTACAGCAGATCTTTGCAAGGGGCAAAAGTAACACGCATGAGACTCTGAGACATGACTATTCCACTCGACCCCTCTTCTCGTCGCTTCCGTCACCGTCTGGTCGCCTGTTTCTCTGACAGTCAACTCACCACTTGCCTGTTCCGTTTGTCATGATGCTGTGATAGCGACATGTCAATCTGTCTGACAGCCAACTCCATTTTTCTCGCTTCATTTGGAAGAGGGGTTTGAGCGGGAAGCAGGCATCGCGGGCAAAGTTGCAACTGCCAGTTCCTAGTCGAGGATCGCCTCCGAGTGGAGATGGCGACCCTGCGTCGGAGGATGGATTGTTCGCCTTGCAGTTCATTTTGCGATCCTGTCACCAGGCTCATCAAGCCTGCAGGTCCGAGTCGATGGCTGAAGCCGCCTTACGATCGGTCTTTTGACAGCGTGCAGAACAGCTCGACACGCGGTCTCAGTTACAGCGAGCAGCACCGAATTTGTATTCAAGCCAATTCAAAATTTCGCTGCAGGTCGCTCGCTGGCAAGCAAAAATTGTCTCCCGACGTGTGAAGCAGTTAAGCGTGTGTCAAACATCTGCTCAAAGTCAAGCCAGCAGCCATGTGGGAAAGCGCGCCCGTCAGGATGAGCGGCCTGACACACTCCAACGCCCCCGCTTCATTCAAGACGCCGTCCAACCACACGCTGGCCCGGCGATGAGAGCATGACACGAGATCAGGGCATCGACCCTCCCGCCTCATCTCTATCACGCTGTCGACTGTACGCCCCTCTGCTTCCATCTGAGCTCGCGGTCCAAGCGCAGTCGACAAACAAAAAGCGCTGTCCCTGCTTCAGGGCGTTAGACCCTGCATCGCCCCCTCTGTCCGCAACCGCATGCCTAGCGCTCCGCTGTCAGGAGGCCTAGATTCACCGTTCTCCTCATCTCGATTCGTGTCCGTTCGTGCATGACTCAAGACGGCGCCGACCATGTGCAAGGTTCGGCGAGAGCAGAAGCTTCTTCTGATGGTGAGACTCCTTGCTCGGGCCAGTCAGAGGTGATCGAATGCATCAAGCGCATGCAACCGTCCTCAGACATAGTTGCGTTCGGAGAGCGCCGAAACCCCTGGTTCGATACTCGCCTCCCGCGGTCCAAATCGGATCATCTGGCGCCTGCCCTTGGGTCACTTGGTGGCGATCGTAGCCCTTCGTACGCTCAGACGCATCCAACCTCGCCAATCAGAGATGTCAACATCCGGTTCTCGTCCTCAGACCACACTTCATTGACGCCCGGTCACAAATCTCTTGAACAGAGACAATTCGATTGCGCTCCCCCTACGACTGCCTACTCGCATTATACCCCTGCACCACCTTGCTCACCTGCTTAAAAAGCCAATTCCTCGTCCCCACATCCGGTAGATGCAAAAACGGCCCTCCCACGCCTCCCCTCAACACCAACGCAATCCCCTCCTTCTCCAACGATATACTACTGAGATCGCTGAGCGGGACCTCCCACATGACCTTCAATCGCATCGTCCGGATATACAGAATCCTCGACACCGTCAACATGATCACCGCATCGCCCTCCTGAGAGCCCACATCAACATGTGCCACATACGAGTCCTTCATCAGCCTTCCGTTGTCGACGTTCTTCAACCACGTCTGGCCGAGAGCTTCGCGATCCGAGTAAGGCCGTACGATGCCGTCGTTGGCAATGTAGCGCGGAAGACGTACGCGGTCGATGTCGTTCTGGTCAAAGACCATGGTGGTGTTTCGCATGCCTTCGGTGACGTTGCTGGCCAGATCGAATACGCCGACGGCCGGTTTGGTGATGGCGCCCACGAGACCTTTGCCGACGCCCTTGAGGAATCCACCGGCGCCCCCCTGTTCGGCACCCTCTAGCGGTCGAAGCGCCAAACCCTCGAATCCACTGGCTACCGAGGTGAAGAACGAGTTGGCGCCCGCCGTGATACCGTACAGCGCGTGACGCGGCTTGTTGCGGAACCGCGTCATGCGCCGCCTCGACTGGAACTCCTTGTCCATCGTAGCCGCCGCGAGACCTTTTCCGATCGAGCCCGTCACCTTGGACACCGAATCCGTCAGCCCAAACACCGTCTTCTTGACAAACGAACTGGCTCCCCTCGCGATGCCCAGTCCCAGCTCCCGGTTGCCGTGCATGACCAATCCCTGGTACGGCTCGTAGAAGATATCCGCCACACCGGACGAGACATTATTGAACAGCCCCACCGGGTTGCCCAAGAAGTCGGCCGAGCCCAACACCCGGTAGAGCTGCAGCAGGAACCCTTGCGAATAGTGGTAGATGATCCTCTGCTGCAACACCGCATTGCTGAGACGCACGTTCTCGATCACCAACGCGTTGAGTCGCACCGGTGCCTCGTTGACGTTGCCCAGCGCCATCGTCAGCGCGTTGAACAGGAAGATGAGCGGATTGCGCGAGCTCACCTTGTCATCCCCATTCACTCGCTCCGTACGCATGAACGACAAGTTCAACGAGATCGGCTGCAGATGCAGGATCTCAAAGTAGATGTCGTCCGACTGGCCCTGCGTCCCACTTGGCTCGGGCACTTCGCGGGGATGTTCGATAAAGTCGGTCTCCTTCTCCGCCTCGAGCTGCCACGCGGCGCCCTCGAATTTTGAGAATTCGTACAGGGCGAACAGAAAGTCCTCGTCCAGCTCGGCCGTGATCTCTTGCAGCAGCACCGAGGCGTACTTGATGTGTGTGACACCGTGCGACTCGTCCTTGAGCATGATCACCGACGCCTGCAACGTCGGATGCACCTCGAGATCCTTGCCGTCCTTGGGCAGCACCGTCGGATACAGAACGATGGGGAACAACCCGCCAAACAGCTGGTTGTCGATCTGGATCCACTTGCAGATCACATTGACCGCCGTCGTCACCTCCGACTCGGTGTAGTGCATCTCGAGTCCGCGGAACGACACATACGCAAGCTCTTGGATGTTCTGGTTGATGAGCGAGATGCCCACACCTTCGAACTCGAGGTTGAAGGCAGTGAGGATGTTGGTGTCGACGTCGACGGCCACGAAGCCGGCATCCTTGCTGTTGACGCTCGACACCGTGTCGCTGCGCGAGAAGGTCGAGTTCTGCCTCTTCATCTTGAAATTGCTGAACTCCTCCTCGTACTTGCTCAGCACCAGCGTCTGTTGCGGTCCATCGGCGCGCACATCGAGCGAAATGGCGCGACTTTGACGATCTTCAGACGGTGGCAGTCTCATCGGCACGAGACTGCCAATCTCGAGGACGTTGACGTTGCGCTGGCGACCTTCGACGACCAGCTTGATCATCTTGTTCGTCGCCGCCGGGTAGTCCCAGGCATACTTCATCTTGGATCGCGGCTTGAGCTCGTACCGCTTCCCGACCGCCTCGTCGATGGACCTGCCGGTTCCGCTTTCGTCGATGCGTTCGGTCGCCTGCATAAATTGCACCGTATAAGCGCTCTCATTACGCAGCATGAATGGCCAAGGGCCCGTCTCCAGGCTGAGAGAGATGAAGATCGTCGGACCTTCCAGCAGCACCTCGGCCTTGATAAGATGCTGACGCTGGCCTGCTTTCGCCAGACGCAAGTGAACGCTGCCGATATCCTCGATGTTGAAAGGTGCACTCCACTGGTTGTTGATGCCTGGGTATGCGAGCGTCATCTGCCGCGTTGCACCCACACGCAAGAAGTGCAAAGGCACCCGCTGACCTGGTTCGACAGTGACAAAGTCGGCGGCACCCGCTTCCCGCAAGTTGAGCGGCTCGTTGAGCTTGTTGCGCACCAAATAACGAGGCGTCAGCTTGACCACTTTGGACAGCTTGAACTTGCCGAGACCGTCCTCGACCGTGAGACCGACGTGGATCTCCTCGTTTCGTGAGGCAGAAGGGATGACCACCTCGGTCTCGGAGCCAATCGCCTCGAACGACAGCGGCTTGGACCACTGCGAATCGCCGACGCGCATCAGCACACGGTTGCGGCGGTCGTTCGAGTTGTGCGAGAACAGGAATGGCTCGGATGTCTTGCGGATCTCCGCTGATACTCCGGTCTGATCTTGACCTGCGACGAGCTTAGCACTTCCCAGCCACGACTTGGTCTTGAGCGCAAACGGCAGACCGCTTTGGTTGATAAAGATGTACGGCGAGTAGATCTGCACCTTGAATGCTCCGCCCGAGTCGGGATGCTTCGAGTAGTGCAGACGCAGATTGAGCTTGAGGTTCTCCGCATCGGCGAGCGTCATGACCTTTTCGACCGGGAAGTCGTCCGGATTGTCGGTCGCAATGATGGCGAACTCGCTGGGCGAGAAGCACGACGACTGAATGTCGACGCTGAGCAGCAGCAAGTGCGAGAGCTCGACGACGTGGATGGGGCTGATGCCACCTTTGCGCAAGTAGCTCGACCAGTTGTGGTTGAGGTTCTTGTCGAAGATGCGATACTGGATGTCGTACGGCAGCAGATTCTCAACTTCGACCGGCGCACGCAGACGCAGCGTCAGGCGGGGATACGTTCGACTGTTGGGGTCTTGACGATCGTAGATGGCAAAGCTCTGGAAGCGGAAGGGCGCTTCGCTCGCGTCGTGGGCACGGCAGGTCAGGGTGCGCGTCGACTTCTTGAGCAAGTCCTGCCAGTTGAGAGACTCCTGGCACCAGTCGTATTCGAAGCCTGGGTCGGGTCGGATCTTGACACGGCAATGGTATGCTGCTTCGATCGGGACAGGGCAATCCTCGCCTGGACCGATGCGGCGGATGTCATCAGTGACATTGCCCTCTTTGTCGAGGATGACCATCTCGACAGGGATGAGCGTCTTGTTCTCGATCTTGAACGACGAGCGGAACGTGATGTACTTGACGTTGTTCTGCAGCTTGACCTCGTACTGGACTCGATGCGCGACCTTGTCCAGCTTGGGCCGCAGCGTAAGCATGTACTCGCCTTCGCGGTCGACTGAGATGTGACGGAGGCGCTCCCACGCCATGCCTTCGATCTGGAGCGAGAGACGATTGCTGCCACTCTCGTGAATGTGCTCACGCATCGACTTCCAGTCATCGAACCTCCATGGCATGTCCTGCCCATCGTCGAGGTGCTGCGCGGAGACCTTGCTCTTGCGTTCTCGGTCGTCGTGCTCCGGCCAAAGCGAGATGCGGTAGCCGGTGCGGTTCTGGATCACGAAAGGTGCGCGATTGCGTTGCTGCAGGTCTTGCAGATCGGCCTCGTTGATCAGGTTCATGGCCGCCAGTCCCGTCTCGATCAGCGTTGTGGTGACGTTGAGCTCGAGACGCTTCTTGCTCGAGATGGTCGCGTTGAAGCGTGCAGGCGAAGCGCTCGACTCCATATGGAACTGAACTCCCCACGGATCGATGAGCGGCTCCCAGTGCGACCTCGACAGGTTGTAGTAGTTGATGTAGAGGTCGAGGAAGGTATTCGCGTGCATGTCACCAGACCAGTCCCGAACGTCGACGGCAAACTTGGAGACGTTGAGGTCAAGCATGGGAAGCGAGTGGGCATCGCCGATCAGGATGATCTGCAGGCCCGCAAAATCGGCGCGCAGCGATTCTTTGGCCACCACGAGCTCGGCGTCCTCGAGGCGCTGTGGGCGCTTGCCATCGGTGTTGCTGCTGGTGTCGTCGTAGGTTGGCTTTGGCGCTTTGGTCAGCGAATCCATGGTGTTGTTGCTGCTGGCCACCGAGTCTTGCCTGAGGTGCGAGGACGTGATGCTCTTGGTGTCATTCTTGTTGGCAGCTGCGGATGAAGACTGCTGCGATGAAAGTTCGATGGCTTTGTTGACGACCGACTGGATCATCACGATGTCGCGAATGGACACACGCAGGACCAACGGCTCGACATCGATCTCGATGCTGGTCATGGAGCTTGTTTCGCTGACTCGGCTGTCCATCGCAAGAGCGAGATCGAGGTTGTCGAGCAGGCGCAATGTATCCTTGGGACGATGCATCCTGCACATGAACATGCCGAACTGGTCCACCTTGAGCGCCAAGATGCCCTGTTGCGACATGAGCACCTGCTTGATCGAGAGCACGATGGCCTCGGTATCGTGACGTTCAGGCGCGGCCAGCAGGATGATCGTCGGATCAACGACGTTGACGCGGAAGGCCAGAGTACCTGCTGAGGCCGGTGCTGGCTGCGATGCACTCGGTTCTGCATCCTGCTTTGGCTTTGCGGGCGTCGGACCGGTACCTGTTGTGTCTGCTGCAGCTCCATCGGCTCTCTCGTCAGCAGGCGGCGCTTCGGGGAAAGCGCTCATGAAAAAGTTGAGCAGCGCAAAGACAGGATCAAGCGAAAAGATGACCTTGGGACTGTCCACGGTGATGAGAGCCAGCGCCGAGCCGTCGTCTCCGCCAGAAACAGTGTAGCTCATCATGAATTGATGGCCATCGTGTTTGACGGCGGGTACGATCTCGCGGAACTTGGTGTCCTTGTCTGGCCGCTGATCTGTCACTGTGAACGTCTTGAGGGCGACCTCGGCCTCCATCGAGCTGTCCGAGAGCATCTTGAGCTTGACTTCGGTCCCGTTGATCGAGAAGCGCGCGAGCTGTGCGTCGTACAGCGTCTCCTGGCCGGTAGCAGCTGCCGTGAAGAGCTCGAGCTGGATCGAGTTGACGTCGAAAAACATGTCGAGGCTGGTGAAGACAGGAGTGTCGCCGTCCTCAGTATGAACGACGGTACCGAGCTCCGGAAGCATGTCGACACCTGGACCCTTCTTTGGTGGTGTCTGTGCTGCTGGTGCTGCATCTCCGCCTCTGCCTGGTGTGCTGCTACTCGGCTTGCGTCTGCCCGGCGTCGATGGCTGTTGCTCAGATGCAGAGCGCGATCTGGGTCCGATCGTCGAAGACGCCGGTTTCGTGGCCAGGGTAGGACTCGAAACAGCAGTACTGGTGTCGTCCGAGTCGGTAGCTTCCTCGGCCAGTCCCGCGAACGCCCGAGGGATCGACTGCGTGAGTTCCATTACAAAGCAGTATTGAGCTTCGGTCAACTTGATATGCACGTCAGACATCTTGGCGACCGTCTGGGTCTCAGGACTATCGCTTGCAGTGCCTGGAGGACTGCTGGCTCGATCGGACTGGATCATGTCGAGCGAGATGTTGACATCATCGATCATCTGGACGTGATAGTCCTGGCTGCCGTACCGCATCCGTGAGGCGAGTCGGATGTGTCGCAGACCGGCCTCGATCTTGGTGATGGCCTCCTTGTTATCGCGGATGGCAAACGTATTCTTGGCGTAGATCTCACCCAGATTGGCCGTCATGACATCCGGAGAATCGGCGGACCTCGGCAACACGACGATGGGTGTCTTGACAAGGATATCGTAGTGCATCTTGTCGACGCGCTCCTGGAGCTGCGATGCTTGGTTCGAAGCTGCGAGTGTGGCCGCATCGTAGACGGCTTTCATTTGCGCAAACTTGCTGAAGAACTGCAGCAGGTCGCGGATCGGCTCCTCCACAAAGGTGAACTTGAGCGAGCCCGACCGCAGCCAGATGGAAGAGTCGTAGCCGGGATACGACGCCTCGTCTGCTTCATCGAACGTCTCGTAGGTGAAATCGGCCAGCTCGTCGCCTTGAATGCTGAGGAGCTTCTTGAAGTGCGGGTCTGCGACGCTGCGCTTGGCATTGTCGTAGAGGAGCAGAGAGCCAAGACGAGCGGCTACACGGATCGTGTTCCCGCGCAGCATCACGGCCACGTCTGCCGTGGACAGCGTCAGCGTTGCCAGGAGACTGCCGTCGTTGTTGAGACGAAGCACGATCGAGTTGAGCTTGACACGAACACGCAGCTTCTCCTTGCGCGCCGCGTCAGCACCGCTTGCGAGAGTTGGCACGTCGGCGTTCGACTCGGAAGGTCGGATGGACGGCCTCCTCGATGTTGCGTCGCTCGGTCGTCGATCCGATGAGCGACTGGGACGGCGCTGCTGATGCTCCTGAGATGATGATGAGGACGAGGATGCAGGCTCGTCGACGGACACAAAGGTAGTCATGATCCAGTCGTAGACGGCGAGGACACTGACGCGCGTGAGCATAACGTTGATGGTCGATAGCTCCACGTTGACCGTCTGGTCGATGCCCTCGTACTTTGTCATGAACTCGGGCGACTCGGGACTGACGCGTGTGTATCGCACACGGACAAGATCACGTTGCTCAGCTGGTGACGCTGTGCCGGATGAAGCCATGGAGTCCCCGGTGGCTGATCGAGTGGTGCTGTCGCGGACGTGCTTCGACGTGATCAGATGACGGAATTGGGCGCCCTGATCGACGATTTTGTCTTCAAGTTCGAGACTGCGAAGACCGACATCGACGTCCATGTGATAGGGATACACAGCCAGGTGCAGCAGGAAGCCTTCAAAGCGAGCATCAACTAGCAGACGATCAGGCTGCGAAGGATCCGTCGCGGACCGGTAGATGGATCCCTGAAGCGAGTCAACGACAAACTCGAGCTCGAACGTCTTCTGATGCGCGTTGACCTTGTCGACGGTCGGATCTTCGGCGTCTTGGAACTCGTCCTTGCCGTCGTCGTCGTCCAAGCCGGCATCGACAATGTACTCATCTTCGCCACGTAGCTGTCCCGCTAGTCGCTGACGGCGTGCCTTGTTGAGATCCAGCGTCTCGGAAGGGCGACCTCGGGCTCGCCGCGGCCTAGCAGCCGTCTTATCCTGGTCGTCGTCGGCGTCGTCGTCCTCGTCGTCTTCGTTCTGCCGCGACTTGCTGATGGCGACAGGTTCAAGCTCCTCCTCGATGGTGCCCAAGCCAGTGGTGGGCGAGGCATCCGTCCCATCGTCGAAGTTGGGGATGGCCACTTCAATGATGCGCATGAGCGTCTTGTACTTGCGATCGGAGAAGTTGACCCGCAGAGTTGGCAGATGACCTGTCATCTTGAACTTGGTCAAATTGGGAGCCGAAGAGAGGATCGAGTTGTGCACTGTGAAGTCCAGGTTGATGCGTTCCAGCAAATGGAGGCCGTGATCTGTCGAGTTCGAGTGGAGCCCCTTCATGCACGAGTCGATGTCGTTACCCATGACAAGCTGGGCTGATTCGAGCTTGACGAAGAAGCGGTCATACATAAGGTCCTCGAGCTGTCGATAGTCTTCCTCCGTGTAGGCGTGGTTTTGCTTGGAGCGCACCGTGTCGAGCGCCTTCTGATCCGCAAGCACCGAGCGAACGGCGATGCGACCTGCATCGAGCACCATGTGCTGACACTTCTTGGTGGTGACGTCTTCTGGCACGATGATGATGGGTGCTTTGATGTCGACGACCATGTCGATGGTCTTGTGATTCTGCAGTGCATTCTCGAGACCGGCGCGCGTCTCTTTACGGATGCCTTCGATGGTCTCGCTGGCAACGTCGATGAGCGCACCGATCAGCTCGAGCTCGCTCTCGGGTGGCTTGAAGAAGCGCACGATCGATTCCACGAATCCACGGTGATAGATGATCTCCATCGAGCGCATCTTGAGCGTCAACGCATTGTCGGCGCGGTCGTCCAGCGGCTTGTTCTCGTACTTGGCGTAGAAGAACGGATTATCTGGGTCGCTCTCTTGCTCAACTTCCTGCTCGATGCGCTTCAGGTCGCCTCCGTTCGAGTTCTGGCGGCTCGGGTTGTCGAATTCCTCGTCTTTGACGCGCACCACTTGCGGGTAGAGCGAGTTGGGCGTGGTGCCGTCGTAAACACGGAGACCTCCGAGCGCCACAGCTGCTTCGAGGTTGTCGTGCCGTTGGATGACGTTGGCCTGGAGCGAGTCGAACACGAGCGAGAGGATATCGGTGCCTCGAGCATGATCTTTGAGTGCCACAGAGCCGGTCTTGAGCTTGGTGATGAGACGAAGATGCATGGCATCCCGTGGCGCATCCACCGATTGGGTCAGGGAAGCGGCGCTGGTTTCTTCATCCCACTCGATCGCATCGTAGAGCTCCTTCCTCTGCTCCTCGTTGAGCATGCCGTTTTGTTGGTCATGGTGCTGCTGATTGCCGCCACCACCACCCCAGATCCAGCCGAGCCACCCGCCACCGCTGTTTCTCTTGGCGTTGGCATCGGTGCCGTTGCCACCGTGATCGAGATCCTCCTTTTTGGCTGCGAGCCTCTCTTTGCGGAGGTCGTGCCGCGCTATGGAACGATAGAAGCGGATATCCTTGTAGCTCAGCTTCTTTTCCAGCTCTTCCAGCCGCGAGCCGCTGTCGCTCTGTGCGATGGCAACTCCGGCTTGGTTCTGGTTCGCCTTCTGGATGCTCCTTTCCTTTTGTTTGAAGAGCTCGACGTATTCCTTGCGGTCGTCGCGTCTCTGGCGGAAGTGTTCCCAGGTCCAGACGCGGTGCCGCTCGTGCACCTCGTTGAGAATGGCATTACCTGCGAAGCGAAGCAGAGCTCGGGGTCGATTCTCCTCGAGCTGCTCCGGAGTGGGTCGGAACCGGCGGTACTGGGCCTGACGTGTGTAGAAGTGGAAGAGGTCGGCGACCGAAATGACGTCTCGATACTGTTCATCGTCGAGAGCAAAGCCGAGCTCTTCAAAGAGAAGCTGCGCGTCCATCTTGGGCACTTCGGAAGTCATCTTTTTGCGCATCACCAGTCTACCCGCACCCGAGACGGGCTTGAGAATGTACTGATGACTTGGAGTGCTTCCATCACGGGCAATGAGGGCGCTGAACTTCCTTTGTGCTTCCGCGATTTCGTGACCCGCGAGCGACTCGGAGTCGGTGTCCCAGTATACCGAGAGCGACTCGAGACGGGCGAGCTTGTGGATGCCATCGCCGCTGTTCTGAATGAAGGTTGGGTTCCAGTTGGCGTCGGTGGACACGGCGGAGAACTCGGCGAGGGTGATGCCGGCAGAGAAGGGATGTTCTGGGTTGGAGAGGCTGTCCTCGTATCGGATGTGAATGTTGCGGACGGTGAATTGCAGGTTGTCGACAATCTTGGTGATGAGCGAGCTGGTGAAGGATTGGTTCTTTTGCTCGTCTTCGCTCGACATGCCCACGCCTTGACCGGTGCCAAGAAGCTCTGCGTTGGCGAGCTTCTCTTGCTTGGCAGCCTGGGCGCGCTGAGCCTCTTCCTCCTCGTCGACCTCGACGCTGCTGTTCTTGGGTGCCGCCAGCAGATAGACATTCTCGACGAGGATGCGAACGGGCTTGCCTTTTAGATTGGACCATGGGATGGACAGAGTGAGATCGCCAAGGTAGCCCTCCTTGACATCGATGGGGAGTCGAAACTTGTCGAGGGCGGATGTCTTGAGTCGAAGGTTGCGGAGCTTGACATCTCCGGACCAGATGCCAACGTTGAGCTGACTGGTGTTGAGACCGTCGACGTAGGCCGCGAGGAGCCTGTTGAGGAGCGAGGCGAGAACACCCTCCAACATGGTGTCGTCTGGACAGAGACTGCCTTGGTTTGCTGGTGGCTAAGAGAGAGTACAGCGATGAGAGAGGAGGCACCAGAAGCCTTGCTGGGCCGTTCAGGAGGCGCGTCGTAGGCGGTTCATAGAAAAGTGAGATTGCGCCGCGACAGCCTGTGAGAAACGAATGTGGTGTTCGCAATGAATAGGTGGAGTATCGCAAGTAAATGACGGCTCTGCAAAGAGAGAAGACGGATCCACTGGGTCAAGTCAAGCTGAGATGATGGAGGAGAGATGATGGAGGAGGGAGCAAGTCGAGGCCGAGCAACTCAGCCGCGGCCTGGATCGTGCGCGTGTCTCTCTCTCTTGCCTGTCCGGTCTCAGGTGCA
Organism: Pseudozyma pruni; assembly: GCA_023212685.1. NCBI lineage: Eukaryota > Fungi > Basidiomycota > Ustilaginomycetes > Ustilaginales > Ustilaginaceae > Pseudozyma > Pseudozyma pruni. The sequence goes on from JALBYD010000037.1 coordinate 48,342, forward strand.
GTTAAATCCAAAAATAAATTCAATTTAGTCGCCCTGAGCGAGCCTCTTTAAGGGTTCTTTTTCTCGCTTAGCCTTGGTTCTGCCTCCACAGCTGAGCCACTTGTGGACTGCAGCCGACGTGGGCTTGCAGTCGGCGATCTGCTTCTCCAACAGCAAACGGCACTGCGATCGCTGCCAAGTGACGTCGAAAGCATGCGGCTACTTGAATTATCGTAAATTGTTAGTGTGCGGTCTCTAGCTGCATCGCCTCAAGTCATCTCGCCATGGCTCACATACTGCCATTGGCTATGGGGATGCTGGCTACAGTATCTCGAGCTATCGTCTTGGTCAGAACAGTGGAAGATGACCGTCGGTACAAGTGCATGAAGTTCAAGCCCACTTGGTTGCAGATGGCTAAATGTCCGGCATCAGCGTTGAGCGTGTGGAGTCTGCTGGAGGGTTTGGACAGAGATGCCATCACTGAAGAAGGTCGCTCTCTCCTCTTCAATCAGAGCTCCTGCCTCCATATGCGACCTTCTGCAATCCTGTTCCTTCGGTCAACACGACTGTTGCCTTGAGCATGTCGATCAACTGGACAGGAAGTGGCAGCTATCTTCTGAGTCGTCAACGACGACGGCAAGAGACACTGCGGTTGCGACATCCTTATCCCACTCGAGTTCATGACGACCAAGACCGGATCGAAGGATGGTTGCGAAACACGCGAGACGGCTACAACATGCCTATTGAGGCTGCTTCTTCACCGCCGCCGGAGGTCACCCGCAACGTCACGGAGCCGGACGGGATGAGTGCCATCAGGTCGCCCATGAGCCGAGCATCGCATCAAGCTTCTCGACGAGTTCGCGAGCATCAAGCTGAATCCTCGAAGCCGCAGTTGAGATCGTTTGACGAGGTTCGCCGCTGGCTGCTCGATCAACCCAATTGGGTGGGCGCACAAAAGTGGACGAAAGGCTTGGTAGGTCCCACCAACCACAGAAGCAAGTCGAAGGTCGTCGCTCAGCCAAAGCCTGCGCCCATATTGGTCAGTAGCAGCCACTCGAAGTAGTCTTGGCCCGACGAAGATTCCAGCTTCACGATGGACTCTCCGTCTGCATCCTGGCGAGGTCTTGACCGTTTGCCCTGCATCAGCTCCGCATCGCTTTCCGGCGCCAAACAATCAATCGTGTCTCGTCTTCGATACCCAACAAACACGAACAGCTCTTGGTCCGAGGTCGGTGATGCGTCGTAATCCGGACCCTCCGATCCGAAGCGATGCCAATCCGATTCTGTCGTTTCCTCTGCTTGCGATGAGGTGTGCGAGACGCTTGGCCGTGGAATTGAACGGCAGTCGACGGCTCGAAAGTCGAACCACGAGTCCAGCGCCGACCAAAATGGCTGCTCCTTGATCAGCGAGCGAATCTTGTACGAGATGATGAGTTCCGGTCCTCTTTTGGCGTCTGATCCCGTCCCAAGTCCGCATGAGGAGAGCGCAATGATGGACCTCAGCAGCGGTGGGAGGAGTTCAGGAAAGTAGACCAGGTCTGAACAGAGGATATGCGAGATGGGGTTCGCTCCTTCCGTCTTGAAGTCACTGGATTGCAGCTCTGAAATAAGTGCGGCAGCATGAGCATCGTTGCCCCAGGCCAGGCTGCGTACACGGACATCCATGAGTTCCGTCGGCTGCTGATATCCAGCCCGAGCCACGTTGCGCTCCATTAGAGGTACAACATTCTCGAGGTCGGTCAAAACGAGTGTCGCCTTTGAGCCCTTGCACTCGCCACTTTGAGCATGTTGTAGAAGCTGCTGGGCGAGATGCAGCGATCCGTATCCCGCACCTGATCCGAGCTCAACGATGGTCAGAGGTTTGTCGCTGGAGGCGGTGAAGAGAGAGCATGGTGGATCAAATTCGAGTTGGCCTGAACGATGTTGAGCGGGTCGGAGGTAGCGTGCGAGCAAGTAAGCTGCTTCCCAGATCCTTCCTGCGATCCCGAATGACTGGATGTCTTCGACCGAGTCTTGCTCCCACGAGGCTGTCTGTGTCAAATTGGCAGCCTGATCGTCCTTGTCTGTCCCCGCGTGTCCGTCCTGCTGGTCCTGAGCATGCCTTTGCGAGCTGCTCGGATGGATTTGCAGACCTTGCGGAAAGTTTGGATCCCCGCTACGATCAGCGTCCATGGTCTCTGCCTGGCCAGAGCAGGTCTATCGAGAGCCTCTTGATGGTGGTCAGCGAGAAGAAACACACAAAAAAAAAAATCTTTTTTTCTGGAAACTAGGGTCCAAAAAATCGACCGAAAATCGGGCGAGAAAAAAGGCGCTGATGTGCTGTGCTGTGCTGTGCTGCGCTGCTCGACTGGCGGCTGCGTTTGGGCCAGCTCAATCCTAGGAAACCTGACGCTTCTCGTGTCTACATGATCCTGCTTATCCATCACCACGACATACTTTCCGGACTCATCGAACCTGATCTCGCAGCAGCGTTACGTCGAGCGACGTGCATAATCGACCCAACGCTAGCACCGACCGGCACTCACGCGAGCAGCTGCATCAGGGTCTCGCATCGTGCTTGAATCGCTAGCCTTGCAGGACCAGGAAACGACGCAAAGCATGCAGATACTCCTGCTCTGATAGACCTCTCTTCAGGCGCTCGCCTCCTGTCGCCAACATGTCTGGTCGCTCTAAAACGATCAAGGACATCCGGTCCAAGATCAAACACGAAAACACCAATCTCGGCTCTGGAACGGCATCTTCCAGCTTCAGTTCGGCACGAACCCAGGTTCCACATGTCGGTGATATCTTTGGTCAGCATCCTGGTTCGGTCTCCATCGGTGGCAATGCTCCAAATGCAGCCGCAATGGGTCCTGGAAACGGCGCCTCTTACGCCAGTCTAGCACCGTCCGACCCTGCGTCCAACTATCCAGCACGGCAAGGTCATGCCCACACACCGTCCACATCTTCTCAATACACCTTGTCGCAGCAGCAACAGCAGCAGTCCGGTGTCTATGGCTATGCCGAGCCGACCGCACAGGGTACGGCCAGCTTTACCCTTGATCCGGCATTCTCCATGTCCAGCAGCAATGCGATTCCTGCATCGCATGGCCGCACGCCCTCCGGGCCAGACGCAACCGATCCCACCCCTCATTCCCCCCTCCGTCCAGCTCGCTCGATGCGCAGACCCCAACAAGCGCCCGACGTGCCCAAAGGTCTAGCATCTATGTCCGCCTCCAGCACACCTCAGGACCGCACCCGTGTACAACCGCTCCGACCCCAACTCCAGATTCCTCCCGTCGGTTCCACTTCGCGTCCTGCTGCCGGTCCTTCTTCGCCTTCGAGCCATGCGCGAGGGCGAGACCTTCTGGCCGCTTCGCGGTCGCAGGCTGGCAACCACGCGCGCAATCTGTCTGCGCAGAGCAGCGGTGGTGCCTCAGCTAGCTCCCACGGCGGTCTGCCTACCGATCGTCCCACGCGGGCCGCACAGCTCATGACACAGGTCGCTCGCGCGGGTACTCCCTCCAGCTTGCCCGATTCCGAGGATAACGAAGACATCTACGGCGCTCTCTCGCCTGTCGATGCCCCCTCGGAAGGTCACGATGCCGCACTATACAGCAACCATCCCAGCTCGAATCGCCTTTCGGTGCCGGGTCAGCGTCCTCAACGCGACCCGCGTCGAATGTCAGGCGCCCCGCTGGGCTCGCTCACGGAGAACCACCAGCCGACGGCTCTCAACTCGGTCCTGTCCGCTCTCACTACGGCCGGTCGAAAGCGTCAAGCAGCCCGAATCATGCGCGGCACCACCGCCGAGGAAGAGTCCAGCCGACGACGCAGCGAGAAGAAGATCTCCGAGACTTCTCAGCAGGTGCGCAAACCGCTCAGCAGCTATGTCGATCGGAACGACCCGCGCGCATTCCAGTCTATCAATGCCGTCCTGCGCAAGGTCGAAGCTGAGTGGCCTTTCCTCGTCCACGACCGCTTCAACTCGGTCGCGCTGGCGTTGTCCATGCTCGATCAGAGCAGTCTAGGTGCTAGCCGGTACGAGTTCGAACAGGTCAAGCAGATCATCGAAACCTCCCTTCAAGGCACGGTCGACGATCACTATGAGTCGTTCGCCACTGCCATCACGCTGCACAACAACGTATCGCAAGCGCTCAACGCGGCGCAGTCGAGCGTCGGTGGCGCACGCAGACGTCTCAGGGACTCGCGCGAGGCACTGGGAGCGAAGCGGGCCGACTTGGTGCAGATGTGGCAGCGAAGTCAAGCTGTGAAGGAAGCGCTGAAGCTGCTGGATCTGGTCGAGCATCTCAAGTCCATCCCCGACAAGCTCGAAAGTCTGATGGCGGAGAAGCGTTTCCTCGAATCCGTCAACTTGCTCGTCCGCTCGCTCAAGACGATCGACAAGCCCGAAGTCGTCGAGGTGGGCGCCACCAACGATCTGCGTGCCTACCTCAAAGGTCAGGAGCAGGCGATGCTGGAGATCCTCATCGAGGAGTTGCACAATCATCTCTACCTCAAAAGCTACTTTTGCGATGCACGGTGGAAGGTCTACAGCGCAGGTCAAGAGCAGTTGCCTGCGGTCAAGTTTGGCTCTAGCTATGCGAGCTCCGCCAGCGCGACCACCGGATCTATAGAATCCTCAGCGGCGTCTCCCGAGTCTCTGCAGCTGACCCTGTTCTTGCAGAGTCTCAGATCACGGCCCACCTTTGACCCCAATCTCGCTGCTGACATCCCCACGTCTGCGCTCGTGACATCCACCAAATCCTTCTCCGCCTTGACGGGCGAGCTCAGATCTGGCGGTGCGGACGACGCCACCACCGGCGGTGATGGCAACGACCTCGGAGGCCCCCGCGCAGGTGGAAGATACGGCGCCGAGTTCGACCAAAACCCCGAAGCCGACTCATTCCTGTACATCGAGATGCTCCTCGAATCGCTCGCACGTCTCGGAAAGCTCGGGACCGCCCTGGACATCGTCTCCCAACGCCTCGCCATGGAGATCCACCAGCTCGTCGACACGACCATCGACGAGGTCGACGCACGCAATGAACCCCTCCGTCGCTTCTCCGTCGCCCTCCGACCCGAATCCGTGCTCCTCGCGTCGTCCTCCGCACTCGCTCGCTCGTTCACCGACTCGATGCGCACGTCGCGCTCGTCGTTCAACATCGCAAAACGTCCCATGTCGACCATGCTGCGCATCTCCGCCGGCGAGACTTCGGCTCTGCAGCGCGACGGCGAGACGATGCGCGACCTCTTCTGGACGCTCTTCTCCAAGCTGGATGCCGTGTTGCAGGGGCACAGAGTTGTGTACGAGGTTGCGGGGATGATCGCAAGTCGTGCCGGGTTCAAGGACGAGGTTGCCTCGAGAAAGCTTTCGGGCGTTGGGGCGTTATTGCAGGTATGGAAGCCGATCCAACAGGAGGTGCGGACGCTGCTGCACGACTACCTGATGGATGACGAGGGCGGCAATTCGTCCCGAAACGCCGTTGTGTCGGTCAACGACGTGCTCCGAGATCATCGGTTTGGCAGGGATCGAAGCAAGCAGCTGTTCAAGCTGGCCGATGCCGGTGTCAAGAGGGTCGTGGGGAAACGAGAGGTGGGTCCGCTGCAGAGACATCGACTTGCCGTGACGCAGGCTTTGAAGGCGTCCGTGCCCGGGTTGGTCAGCTCGGTCGATACCGCAGGCGGGATGAACGGCACCCGGCCTGGCAACCAGATCATCGTCGCCTCGTCGGCGGCTGCCGCCGCCGCATCCTCCTCGACCGTTGGTGGCGGCGTCGCCACGATCGGCACCACATCCAGTCGAGGCGGTCGCGGCGTCGAAACCCTCTCAAGCGTCGGTCACCGTCTTCTCGTCAAGCCCGACGCCTTCAATGTCTCGGTCCTCTTCCAACCCGCCCTCGCCTTTGTCAACCGCGTCGCCTCCATCATGCCCCCCGAAGCCGCCGGTGAAACCTCCCGCGGCTTCTCCGCCTTCCTCGACGAGTTCGTGCAAGACGTCTTCCTCCCTCAACTCGAAGACAAAGTCCAGACGCTCTTCACCAACGCCACGTGCCATGCGGATAGCTTTGCTGAAGACCCGGCTTCGCGCCACGACCCGACTGCGCGGCGGGTGGTCAAATCCGCATCGAACGTCATCGTACTTATCGACAGTCTTTATTCGATGTTGAGGACGACACCGTTTCATCGGGAGTCGTATTCGCGGTTGATCGTGACGACGGTGATTCAGTACTATCAGAAGTGCAGTGAGCGGTACGGCGATTTGGTGTCGCAGCGAGAGGAGGGTGGGGGAGAGGGTGGGGTGGCGTTGTCGGCGAGCTGGGCGCAGAAGGCCGAGATGGTGGCATGTCTTGCCGAGATGCGCGATCCCACGACGACTACGCAAAGGAAGCTGGAGTTGATGGCGCAGGAAGCGCGGTTTGAGCTGTCGTATACCAAAGCGAGGTCGCAGGCGATTGCGATCCACGAACTCACCACGTCGCGCAAGAAGCTCCTAGCTCTAGGGTGCCTGCAACACAGCGTCGAGTGGTTCGCTACCAACATCTCACGCCTTCAACCGGTCGTCGAAGACTCCATTCCGCCGTCAAAACGTCCTAAAGCGCGACTCAGCGTCCTCGAAACCCCCCTCTCCGACTCCCCCTCTACCGACGTAAAGGACGAACCACTGCCCCTACCACTCACGCCCGATCTAGTCTCGCGCTACCCCTCCCTCCCCTCCGCCTACGCCGCACTCTCCTCCTCACTCCTCTTCACACTCCGTCTCGAACTGCGCCTACGCATCCTCACCTACCTCCACCTCTCCATCACCGAGTCGACCTACGCCGTTAACGATACCGCCGTCGAACCCGCCCCGCACATTGTCGAGCTCAACGCCGAGTTAGCCTCGTTGGACGATATGCTCTCCGAGACGCTTCCGGCTGCTTCACGCGCGTTTGTGTTTGCAGGGGTATCGACGTTGATCGATGCATGTCTCGTGTCGTTGGTGCATCGGTTAGGGGCGGTGAATAGAGAAGGGGTGGGGAAGATGTTGAGGAACATATTGGCGTTGCAGCAGAATCTGAAGAATATTCTGCCAGGGAAGGAGGTGGGGATGGAGATCTCGTTGGAGAGGTGCAGGAAGTTTTACGAGCTGCTCTACGCAAAGACGCCGGCCGAGCTGTTGGCGGGCATGAGGCGGTTCCAACAGGCCTTCCGCCAACCGACGAGGACGGCGGCGCAGGTGAAGGCCGTGCATTTTGGCGAATTGCAAGCCATCCTCCAGCTTGCGTTGGGCGTTGAAAACGATCCCAAACCAAGCTCGAGCAGCGGCGACAAGCTGACCTTGGTCCAACCCAACGCAGGAACACTGGGCCTGACAGAGGTGTCGCGCCAAAAACTCAACGAATACCTCATCGAGCTGCACGAGATCGCCGGAGAGCACGACTCTGACGACGAGTGAAAGGCAATTCCATCACAGACATCGAGCAGACATGGCGAGTACGAATGTGAATTGGAACAAGTGAAGACCGTCGGCTGAACAAGGAACAGAGTCAATCAGAGCCGGGCGTCGCTCGCGCATGTCTGCTGGCACACGTCGCCGTTACTCCTGTCACCAACGCAAAAGCAACACGCATCAAAAAGCACCATGATGAAGCACGCGGCTGTCATCAGCCGAAGGCCTGCCTTCCAACACCGCGACTCGTGGCGAGGAGATACTCACGACAACTTCGAGCTTGTCCTGCATGACGTCGGTGCGAAGCAAGGCAAATCAGTACGAGCACGACGGGATCCAAGGCCGAGCTTTGCATACTTACGACACTGCGATGGATGGTGGTGACATCTCCCCTGTTGCGTCGCAGAATGAATGAGGAGACTAGCGTGTCAACTAGGCCGCTCTCGCGTACCGCACAGATGGATGGACGATGTCACTCACTTGGTCTTGGTTTCATAGCGGATGGTGGCCATGACTGTGTCAGTGTCGCGAGATTGTCACGTCGGTGAGCCCACCAGGTCATCGAGGAACCGTGTTGGGGGCAGGGACTCTGCTCACCAGTGCCATCGTCGCGGGCTGGTCAGAAAAAACAAGAGGCGAGTCATGGAAAGGCGTGAGAACGAGCTACCAATCAACCACAACATAGAGATAAGAAGGGATGCTTACATTCGAGCTCATCGACTACTCCAATCTCCTCATTGGTGCCGATGTGGAAGCGGACTGTCACGGTGGGTCACACCACAAGGTCACTGAGTGTCAGCAGGCAAAGAAATGGTGAGGAAGAGCGACAGTCGAGCTGGACATACCTTGGTCTCCGACTGGAGCAGCCACGATCGAGATCAGGACGGAGCATCGTCAGTGTCAGCCTCTGTTCAGTCGATCCTAGGATCAGCTGCAAGTCTTCGGTTGCGCTTACCTTTGACTGACTTGACCATTGCGAATAGCTTGATTCAAGGTGTCGCGAGATACGTCTGATGTTCGTAGTTGTGCAGCGAGCTGTTGTCTGCCGTAGAGTGTGAAGTGAGTGTGGTCGTCTGAGAGAAAGAGAAAAGGACGAAGAGGGGCTTCTGAGATTCAAGGGTTATATATACGCAGCGACGCAAGTGGACGCCTTGCTGAGCTCGAGCTGGGCCGTGGCAAAGCTCTGCTTGAGAGCCTTGCCTCAAAAAGCTCAGTCGCTCACAGAGAATTTGGTCGCGAATAGCTGAGCTGAGCAGGAGCATGTGATGCTGAGCGTCTCGTCTGATGCGAGTCGAGTTGAGCTCAGTCGCAGCAGCGGAGCAGAGCAAAGTGATGAGGAGGCTCGAGCGTCCACAGCTCGCGCGCCTTTCAACTGCTTTTCGCATCCAATACGCAGCAACATGGGTCGGCTTGACCGAATCACACCAGAATGAATCAGCTTCGATGCGTCCGGAAGGGCAGGCCAGGCCTTAAGCTCCCTTGAATCGACTGCCACAATTGAGTCACATCACAACGGGCGGAGATGCAGACACGCTGAAAGCCAAGTCGTGGCTAGACAGGCCATCATTGGAAGGGCGTGACTCAAGGAACGGCTGTTCCGACCATGATGGATCGTAACAACGCGGCCTCTCTGCCTCAGCGAAAAGTCAGCTCTCACTCATTGCAGATGAACGGGCCCTCTCGAAACAGATCAAAGGAGCGTCCGACAGGTCGTGGTCACGCCTCAATCGTTTGTCGTCGGAAGCGTGCCACTCAAAAGCGAAGTGGCTCCCTCGAGACCATCCAACTGACTCGATCAGACGGGCCAAACTTTCCTGCAAGTCGAATGTGTCGCATTGATGGTGTACAAGCAACGCAGATCGATGCCAATACATGCGTGTGCGTATGAAGTTCTACTTGGCCATGTTGACCTCGGCGATGCGACGACCACGGCTTCGTTCGATATCGAGTCGGCCGCGCATGCCACGTCCCTTATCCTTGCGTCGCATCTGTCCACCGACACCGTCGCCCATCCCGAGCGGCGCAGCGCCACCCCACAAGATCTGCAACGCCGCCTTGACCACATTGACGGGGTTCGTCGAGCCGTAGATGGAAGCGCTGAGGTCGGTGATACCCACCGAACGGCAGATGGCGTGGATGACGGGCGGCACACGAAGACCGAATCCAGCAGGACGCGGTCGCATGACGACGCGGCTGGCGCCCCACTTGGCCTCGACCTGCGTCTCGATGGTGCGCGAGCCGTCGCTGCCCTTGTGGATGCTGACGCTGTCGAGATTCTTGACCGCTTCGTGGAACGCCTTTCGCCCTGCCTTGGAAGCATTGGTGTCTTTGCCCTCGCCGTAGCCGACGAGTCCGTTACCGTTGCCCGCAATGACAAGGGCGTACATGCTGGCGTCTTTGCCCTTGGTGGTCATGTGCACGACCCGCTTGAGCACGATGGCGTGGCGGTGAAGATCGCGCACCTCCTTGACCGAGAGCGGGGTGACGGTGGAGAGGTACTGCTCGGAGTTGACCTCGTCAGCGTCGGAGCCGGAGGAGAGCACCAGAGAGTCAGCCGAGGGCGGAGTGGGCTCGAACATGCGTGGTTCGTTGAGGAACGTGACTGTCGATGGGTAGGGAGTGGTGGTGGTGGGGGCCGATCGAATGACGTTGTCCGGATGAGGATCGAGCACGGGATCGGCAAAATGGAGGAGCGAGGGGAAGGAACGAAGCGTGCTTGATGGGAAGTCGATGGGCATCGGCTTGTCGAGCAGAGGCGAAGAGGCAGGGATGGTTTTGATGGGCTTCTTGGACGAGGACGCCGTAGTTGAAGGAGCTTTTGAGGACGACGCGGAAGAGGAAGAGGAAGAGGAAGGCTGGACTGACGAATCAGCCTTGTGCGCTGCTGTAGAGGAAAAGCATCGTATGCGTGGCGCCGATGCGCGCAGTTGCTGTGACGACGTCGAGGCCGACGACGATGCAAGCGTCAGCTTTCGAAGAAGACCTGTCACGGTCGTGCGGTAAGAGGTGGTCGAGGTCATGTCGGAGACGAGAGCCAGCGGGCGGTTGACAGATCGTGAAGTGTGTTTGAGACAGCGAGCACGACCGGACCAGTTGTGACTGTATGAGGGCTAACGACGACAACCTGAGATGCAGTCGATGGAGAATGTTGATCGAGAAGAACGAGAGTCGCTTCTACCTCGACACAAAATTGCTCATCCTGACGCCGGAAGATCAGCTTCGCGGGCTCATGGCACGAGGAAAAAAGTCGTCCCAACCATGAATATTTTCTCCTCTATCCCAAATCGCTGCTTCCGGTCTCACATTGGAGACAAAATTGATCGGAGCCTCTGTTCCCGATTTGTCAGAGACGGCAAAATTCATCACCGATGGGCAACGACCGCGGCTTTGCTCAGCGGCGTTTTTTAAATGCCACCACTTAATGCCGAGCTGTCTTTCTTCGCGATTGCGTCCAGTGCCGCCACGGTTCGCTCGCGTTGGAGCGTTCCAACGCTGCCGTATCAGACCTCATGGAATCCTTGGTGCCTCCATCATCTAATTCAGCTCTTCTACTACTTCAGATCGTGATGCTTGCACCGATTGGCTTCCACCGCGTCCGAGCGATGGATGGAGATGACCCCATTGAGAGCCACATTGTGCTCGTCCTTGGTGCCGTTGGCCTTGTGGTCTCTGTGGACGTCGAGAACTGCTGTTAGGGGAGGCACAGTACGCCTGATTATGTAAGCATTATATCTCAGAAAATGAGTTGACGATGCCAAGGTCAGCAGGCTCTGAGGCTTGAGGCCGATGACGCTGCGGTGCTGCAGAGCGCATCTGTTCCATGCGATGCGTGCGAGCGATCCTGTCGGCTGGGATCTTCGCCCCGAGCTTAACGCTGCTCGCCCTCTTGCCGTTCGTAGCTCCATGCAGCACGGCCATCTGGCTGATACCAGACTCCCCATAGATCCACCCACTAATGCTAGTTAACAACATGCTCTGATTGCGGCTGGCTGCAGCCTTTGTTTTGTCTGCAGCAAACAGACTCTATTTGCCCAGCCAGAATTGCTCGCTGAGCCTTATAACTGCACGCTCGGCTCAGCCGTGGTCTCGAGGGAGCATTGCGACGGCTCTTCCGCAAGAGGATCTCACGAAGCTGTCGGCTGCTCCGATGATACGGACTCATTGTCGCCTGATCCGACTGAGCCAAGTGGATTGTGAGGGTGTGAGCTCGGCCAATTCGCTGGTGGCTGCTGATCTGCTGCCGCTTTTTCCTCATCCAAATTCAGTCGCGCTGCAGTGGCTGAAAATGGCGTGGCCTGCAGTGCTTCTCTCCACAGAGCCTCGGCCCTTAGCCAGCCGCTCGAACCAAGTCCACGGCCGCGTTCGCTTTCCCCCTTTCGTCTCCTCACCTTTCGTCCTTTCCTTTCCCCACCACCACTTCGGCATCGACAGGTTGTTTCATCGGCTGGATCATCGTTACTGTCACGGTCATCGTCACCATTACGGGCTGGTGCTTCTCTTGGAAACGGTTTGGGTTCATTCGGTCACTTTACTTCTTCTTCGGGCTCGGTCTCTTTGCCACGGTTCTCTTGGATTATCTCTTCTTGTCGACCTCAACTCATCCTCCATTCTTCGATCCGCCGTTGGTCTTTCTTCAGTGCACCACGTCTTCACCAATCTTTGTTCTCGATCGCGCATGCTCTTCGGTCGCCACCAACCTTCTCTTCGGATCGTAATACTCGTACGCCGAAGGCAACTCAAAATAAGCTCCAATCAGCTTTTGCTTCCTGATTCGTGATCACGCACACATAGGTCACTCTCTGAACTCAGAATCAGTCGAGCGCGCGGCGTCGATCATCCCGCCGTCATTTGCCAACCTCAAACTTTGACCACCACAGACAGCGCTTGCATCTTCGCATTTCATCGTTGGGCTTCCAGCTCTCGTCAAAGGATCACGCTACGACATCGGGTCTTCTTTGAGCCCTGGACCGTTGTTCTACCCCTCCGCATCGACTAGCATATCATTATCGGTGTTGCTCTTCTGCATGTCGGCAAACGCTTCCACCAACTCCTCGGACGGCGCACCGAGCGTCGTCACTCGGTCGTCGAACTCCCCTTTCTCGCCGCATGCCGCCGCTTTCGGTCCTTCGGCCAACATGTCCCTGAACGCCTCGAGTCGTGTTCACGGCATTGCCTCGGATGGCCAGTCGCTCAGCAGCCGAGCAAGCTCCTTCACCTCCTCCGCTTTTGATCACACACCAGCCGCAGGTTCCAAGGATGGATCTTCAGCCACCTCGACCCAGGGATCTGTGCCAAATCTTTCTGCGTCCTCGACCGGGATGGCAGACGAGAGCATCTCGACAGCGAGTCAGTACAGCTTCAATGACCGCTTCCGAAACAGCACCGATCCTTTTCGAAACAACAGCGCCGGCGCCTTCTCCAACTCGGGCGCTAGCCCGGGCGTAGCGGCAGCTCTTGGTTCTCATCGCACGCAATCTCCGTTCCAACCCTCTGCCCTCAACGCCCGCTCTCCGACGTCTCTCGCGCCGCCCACCGCTTTCGACGACCAGCAGCGCCGACTCTCCTCTTCATTCGGTGTCCACCCCCACTCTCCGTCACTCATCTTGCCCGACGGTGTCAATGGCAGCGTGCGCCCCACATTTGGACGTCAGTCTTTCTCGGATGGCCCAGCTGCATCGCCCGCCGACTTGCTCTCTGCTGATCTCGCTTCGACGTCCATGTCATCACGCTCAGGCTCTTTCTCCGGCAGCTTCCCCAACGCGGACGAGAGCTTGCTCTCTGACCACTCCTACGGCCAGGCTTCTGGCCTCGTCGATCTGCAGTCTGGTACCGATACAACGCAGGCGCCCGCCTCCGGTCCTCTCTCTGCTTCAGATCCACGAACACAGCTGCTCGTCTCCAACCTGCCGTATCGAGTTAGATGGCAGGATCTCAAAGATCTCTTCCGCAAGGCTGGCACCGTCCTCCGTGCTGATGTTTCTTTGAGCCCGGACAATCGAAGCCGTGGCTACGGCACAGTCCTCATGGCAACGGAGCAAGATGCTCTCAAAGCAGCCGACATGCTGGGTGGATTTACGTGGCAAGGCAGAACGCTGGACGTGCGCGTCGATCGCAGTGGCGCGCTTCTCGGCGTCGCTGGCAGCGCTGTCATGCCTACCATTGTACCGCACGGTCTCGGTGGTGCATCGGTTGCGGCCTCATCTCCCCATGCTTTCGCCAACAGTCAAGTCGCGCCGAATCCCACCGCCTTCTCGCTGGACTCGCATGCTAGCGGTCATCATTTCCTTGGCATTCCACCAGGCAGCTACAGCGGCGGTCAAGGCCATTCTCCTGGCTCGTATTCTGGCTCAGTCTCTCCCTCCCATCTCTCTTCGCACGGGCACGCGACGGATCCTTCCCAACCGATGTCCTCTCGCGCCTCCTTCTCTGCACAGTCGGGTGTCGGTCGCGACAATGCTGGGCCGACTGAGCTCGAGCGCGCCATGCTCCAAGGCAAAACTCTAACGGGGACTTCCGGCAGTGGGACACCAAGTCGTCAACGACCTGGCTCTAACTTTGATGCTGCCGGCCAAGCGCAACATCGCGCCGTCTCTGCCGTCCAGTCACTCGCTTCCAGCACCATGGGCTCGCGACGAGGCTCGGAGGTGGGAGGCTCTTCCTCTGGCGTCTGGGGTCCTGGTATTAACGATGCGGCTTCCAGCATGTACTCGCAAAACGCAGGTGGCTCGTCCGTGCCCACAGGCTTTCCTGGCGCCACTGCCATGGCGCCGTGGCCGGCAGGGCCAGGTTCCTTTGGAGGGCCGGCGATGGCGTCGATGCAGTCGCAACCGTCCAACTCGCAGATGCCGACAACTTCGTATGCAGGTAGAGTGCTGTTCGTTGGCAACTTGCCATTCCACTGCCAGTGGCAAGACCTCAAAGACCTCTTCCGTGCTGCCGGAAACATCCAGCGAGCCGATGTTGCCATCGGTCCCGATGGTCGAAGCCGAGGCTTCGGGACAGTGCTGTTCTCGACACAGGAAGATGCTCAGAATGCGGTGCGCTTGTACCACGGCTACGAGTACAGCGGTCGTACTCTCAAGGTGCACTTTGATCGTTTCGCGGCGCAGAATGGTCCCGCTGTTGGGACGCCCGGCAACCCTGCTCAGTACACTGGCGCATTCGCCGCTGCAGCTTTGCCCTCGCACATGACCAACAACGCACGAGCACCCGCAAATCTCCCCCAGGTTCAGCAAGGTATGCAGGGCGCGTTCGGTCAGCAACACTTTGCGCATCAAGGCATGCAACAGCAGCAGCAAATTCGGGCCGGTGCGCCCATCCACTTCTCCATGCAACAGCATCAGCAGCAGCAGCAGCAGCAGCAGCAAGGCCAGGTAGCATCCTTTGGCCTCTCCGCGTTCCAGCAACAGAATCCAGCATCGTTCCAGAACGCCTCACAGTATCAGCCTTCGCTGCAGGCCCGACAACAGCAGCAAAGATACGGTCAGCAGCATCATCAACCGGCGTCACAGCTGAACTCGGGCTTCTCCGCCTTTGCGGGCGTTGGTAGATCCCTGCAAGCGCCGTCTTCACACGCATCGTTCTCCGCGTTTGGTGGCGAAGGTAATCCTGGCTCCGATCGTCGTGGCTCGACGTCTCAGCCATTCGGTCTGTATGCCCAAGCGAACGAGGAGGATGAGATGGCAGAGCAGGGCTCGACTTCTGCTCGCGACAAGGACCGTGGCATGTCGATTGCAATGCCTGCCAACGATTTTGGCGCCGCCGCATCCTATCTCCCTTCGGATTTGATGTCGCCTGGCCTCGTCTCGCCTCCTGCGCCGACTCAATTTGGGCAATCGAGCGGCTCGCATCCAGGTCGCATTCAGCTGCCCTCCTCGATTTTTGCCAACAGTTTCGGCGCGGCCATGGGAGGAGCACAAGCCGGCCAGATGAGCCCAATGACGGCCCGTATGCAGGTTCCCATGACGCCTGGAATGCCGGGCTTTACCTTCCAT
Organism: Pseudozyma pruni; assembly: GCA_023212685.1. Classification (NCBI taxonomy): domain Eukaryota; kingdom Fungi; phylum Basidiomycota; class Ustilaginomycetes; order Ustilaginales; family Ustilaginaceae; genus Pseudozyma; species Pseudozyma pruni. Next base: position 63,726 of record JALBYD010000037.1, read on the forward strand.
CAGGTGCCCGAGACGCCTCCTCTCCACCCGCAATTCCTCAGCCCGGGCTTAGACCCCTTCAGCCCAACGATGGGCGGTAGCGCTCAGATGGGCGGATCGGAGTATGTACCGCCAAACGCAGCCCCTGGCGCTGCCACGAACGTTTCGACAGGCCTCACTCCTGGCGCTCCCATCGGGTACAATCCCATGTTTGCCATGGCAGGCGGCTTCAGTGGTCACCACGGCTCGGACCACCAGCAGCCGGCGACGCCGCATTGGTCGCAGACCTCTGGGCCGCGCAGAGGAGTCGGCGGCGGGGCAGCACCGCCTCGCAGATCGATCGTCGCCCACAATCCCGATGCGGACGAAGTGGTCGACAGCAACCGGCTGGGCATTGCCAAGACGCCCGGTGCAGGTCCCCGACGTCCTTCGCATGCCGAGGCTGGAGGTCACAACTTGACTTCCCGACGGGCTTCCGATGGCACACCTGCTGCGGTGGAGCCATCGATGAGCGACGGCTATCCTTTCCCGGCTGTCGGCAACGTCTCGCATCTGACTCGTCGCGCGTCCATGGACTCGCCAGCACAGACACCACTCGCATCTGGACCCAGCGGATCAAGCAGCAGCGCAAAGAACGAAAGCAACGAAGCTTCGGCGGCTGCCAGCATGCCATCCGGCGAGGTGCTTGCCGGCACTAGCGCTGAGGAGCTCGCCAACACCATCGCACGGCTCAGTGTCAAGGGCACCGCGCTCGCAAGGGATTCGACCTCCCCACACAGTGTCAGCATGTCGGCTGAACGCACTGCAGCTGCATCCGCCATGGCCAAGCTCAGAGGTAAGGCTGGTACGCCGACGCCTCCAGCAGTGGCGGAAACGCCTTCGTCCACCGGTGGCGGGGCTGCCATCGGCCTAGGGGCTCCTTTCACCGAGTCGTCGCAGTCCCAACAACCTCCTAAGCTCGGTTTGACAGGCAGGATCCACTCGAACCCCAACCGGGGGCCGAAGGAGTCGAGTCCACTCACCAAATCAGAGCCACCCATCGAACGGCTACTTGGACTGCGTGTCTCAAGTAGCGCTATCGAGTCGGCTCGCAACGGATCGGCATTGGATACAGGATCGGAAGCGGATGGAAGCAGTAAGAAAAGCACACCTCAGAATGAGGTCGGTCCACCATAGAACTCGGAACCCAGATTTCCGTCATCATAGATTATAGTTTTCGCATCGCATCAGGGTTCGGGAAGGTTATAGAATAGGTTCCTTGGTATAGAGTCGAGATACAGATACATCGTCTAGGTCCTCCTCGTGTGCAGCATTTGTTTGTGCTCTGAGGATCAATCGTCGAACGCGACCACCTGTCTGCGGGGCGCAACAAGCGTCGAATCGAGCAAGGCGTTCTGCAACCCCTTCAACAGCCCCTTCCTGTGTCCGGCCTGAAACGTCTCTCTCGCCTTGCGTTTGGCCTTCACCTCCACCCAAAACCTCTCTGATCTCAGCGTTCCTCCCTCATTGGCCAACTCCCTCCACCTCTCCCTCAGCACACGCTCCTCGTTGAGCAGCCTCCCTTCCTTGTCCGCAAGCGAGGTGCCGGATGTGAGCACGAGGTGGTGCGCGGCAGCGTGACGCAGTGCAAACGTCTGCGCGGGTGAAGGAAGCGGGAGAGGTGGTCCACCGTGTTGCGTGTAGTTGGGAAGTGTGATGGTGCCGCGGATACGGCCGAAGCTGTCGTATACCACGATGGGTTCCTCCTCGACCGGGAGCGGGGAGCAAGGCGGGGAGGAGTGGCGTCGTTTTCTCGACGGTGTTGCTGGTAGGCGTGGATTGCGGTACGTATGCCCATACCACCCGTGTAACCCCCGCAAGCCGAGCTGCGTCTCCAGTATACCTTTCACAACATCCCCCCCCTCCTCCTCCTCTTCTCCACTCGACTGTGGAGGTTTTCCCTGACCGACAGTCCGAAGCGCGTGACCGGTGAGCAGGGAGGAGATGTCGAACCGCTGAATCGTATCGTAGTCGAAGAGGTCCTCTTCGACCGCCGACTCGGCAGCATCCGACACAAGCCACGATGGGACCAAGGTAGCGGTGCCGTCCCACTTACGCAGTCGTACCGGCGGTGGCGGGTTGGCCGAGTGCGAGGTGGACGAGGGGTCGTCGGCCGTCCACGATACCGACGGTGCTTCGGAGGTGGTGGTGGGAAAGAGACGGGTGGCGGGGGGCCGGGTGAACGGTGTGTCGGTGGAGAGGGAGGCGTTGGCGTGGTGGAGGGTGGTGGTGCGAACGAGATGGGAGACGCTCGCATCAGTGCTGCTGACCGGTCGAGACGGTGCAATGGCACCGACAGCGCGGTGTATTGGCGGCGGCGCACCATACAATGTGCCTGTAGCACCACCGTTATGGGGTGTAGAGACGATCGGCGAGAACGAGACACTCCGCCGCCTCTCCTCCGTCCGGCTCGCTGCCCTAGCCTCTCTAATCCGACGCTCGGCAGCCAGCGCGGCAGTGTCGAGATTCGTCGCAGCTGGTGGCGTAGTTTCGCTCGAGTTGAACAGCATATTAGCAGGCGGCGCAGTGGCTGTTGTCGGACGGACCGGTCGCACGAGCGTCGGCGTCTCCAAAGGTCTCGTAGGAGGAGCAAAGAGGGCCCTGGGGGCAAAGCTGAACGAACCCGACAGGGACGCCTCCGAAGGGCTACCGAGGTTGTGCATGGCAGGAGGTCTGAAGAGGTTGTTCCCGGCTCCTACTGAGGGTGCGAAAGACGGAAGCGGAGGACCCATGTGCGTGCCTCGTGCTGCGGGTTGAGGTCGCTCGATGCGCGGCGGCCCCACGTTGAACAGCGTGCTCGGTCCAGCTTGCGGCGTGCCTTCGAACGACGGGATTCGCGCTGACGGGTATCCGATTTGGGGTGACGCTCGTGCTGGCTGCCATCCTACTTGTTGCGGCGGGAGGGTGGATGACGAAGGGATAGAGTCTGGAGTCGCGGCGAAGGCGTAGGTGCTGTTATTGGTGTGCATCTGAGGCGGACGGGTGAACATGGGCCCGGCGAGGGGGGCGTTGCGATCGATAGAGACGGGGCGGCGAAGACTGTCCTCAACCCCACTGCCTGAGTCGTCGGGGTGCGACATGCCGCGCGGTGGCGGTCTTGCCTGTCGCGACATGATCCAAGAGAGGCAGAGATGGTGGTGGAAAGTGTTGATCTGCAGGTCTCGTGCAGCTGCTGCATATTTCCGGGCAGAACAACACAGCAAAGAGCGCGTCTCGACCCCGAATTCCGAGCTGTCCAACTCCCTTGCTCGTCCTCGATGGACAGGTCCCAATATCAAGGAGCTTGACAATCACGTAGAGTAACTGTGAAGCAGTTTGGGCTCCTCTCAGGCGTGGCAAAAGCAATCATGAGCGCTTGCTTCGATTGCAGGGGTATCATCATGGAGCCAGAAAGTCGCCGTCTTTACGCTTGATCCACCGACTCTTGCCAAGAAGAATGTCTTCCGAATCCTGTGCTGCCGCCACCAGGTCCGCTAGATGCTGAATCGGTATGTCGTCCATCTCCTTCTGCGCATCAGCCTGAGCAATCTTCCTTGCCGTTGACTTGATGTTCTTCCTCAACTGTTCCGCTTCCGCTTTAAGCTGCTGTACCTGCTTTGACATTGCCGTCCTATTCCCGCCATTCGCATTGCTAGGCTCCATCAGCAGTCTCTCGATCGTCTCCAGATCCGCTTCCATCTGCCGCAAATTGCCCTCCGAAGCCATCTTGCTCGTGTCCTGCCCATCCCATTCCTTCAATCGGGCCGATAAAGGTCCACGCACGGGCTTCACCGTCGGGATTAGAAACCCTAGCTTCATGTGAGCCGCGTTGACCAGTGTTTCGTCCCCCTCCCGCTCGGTAGCGCGGTTGCTGCTGCCGCAGTTGGGGCTAAGCACATCCTCTAGGCCGGGGTCAGTGCCCCGAAGGCTGTCATCCAGCGGTATCTCTGCCGCCTCGATTTTGCCAAGAACTCGTGCAAGCGATGAGAGCTTTTTGGGCTTACGCAGTGCGCGGTTCGACTTCAGGTGGGCTCGTGACTGCATCTGGGTGTACGGAGAGAGGTGGTGATAGGTCAAAGAGGCTAGGTTCGAGATGACGCGGTGAGCTACTCGAGGTCGTTTGGTGGGTTGAGCCGCAGAGGCGTGGTCGGTAGGTGGGTGGGAAGTGCGATCATCGTCACGGTCCGAGCTCCGAGTGGGGCCCGCCGGCGACTGTCGAGCGGGCCCAAGTGGGATTGTAGCGTGTAATGCATCAGAAGATGTTGTCGATGGCAGCAAGGTGGAGGCCGGTAACGCTCGGTCTTTGAACACACGTGTATGCTCGGTGGGTCCATTCGAAAGCAGAGAAGCAGAGAGATGGAAGGCAAGCGTGTTGCGTGCCTGTCGACCGAGTGGCGTCTCTACTCGAGCTCCTTCTCCAAGATGCTTGTTTCGGATCGAGATCGACGAGGTCGGCGAGGTCGGCGAGGTCGGCGAAGAAGAAGAGGTTGATCCAGAAGGAGTGGTGTCGCGGCTCCCACCATGTACGGTCGAAGAATCGATGCCCGATTCGGCTCGATAGCTATCCTTGCCAATGATGGCACCGGCAAACTCGTCACGAAGGTATCGCCGTGTGTTCCGAGCGGCGGGGCGATTGAATCGGACGGAAGCAGCAGACGAGCGAAGCAGCGCACGATAGAGGTGCTGCCACGACTCGAGGCTCGTTGCCGCTTGGACCATCGTCCACTCTTGGCGGAACCACTAAATGCTTTGTGTGATCCGGATGCAGTCCTGATGGGCCCATGTACTCAGGCTTTCTCCTTGCCGCCTGCGCCCCGCGTCCAGAAGAAAGCTTTGCGCATGCTTGGTCCAGAGGGTCGAATCCAGGAATGGTGGTGCTAAGGCTAGTTGGTCGTTAGACTCAAAGCTTAGTTTTCTGTGGTGGAGCAAGCTGGTCGCATATCGACCTAACAAATTAAAATGTTGGCCCCGCACTACGCCGACCCGCTGCATGGCCGGCAACGGTTCCCATCAGCCCTCCATCCTCACATGCTCGCTCTTGCCTTGTTGACCTTGCATACAATGAGCCAGGCTAGCAACTGTATACTAGCGCCGATCTGCTGTGCTAAACACTGATTTTTTTCCATTGTATTCCATCTTGGGTTTCGTTCACGCTGGACCCGACGTGATCCGGGCTATGTGCTCTCGGAGCGACAAACAGCAATCGAAAGAGGCAGTCGCTCCTCGTAGAGCTCGATAGCTTCCAAGGACGGGACTAAGATACGACAAGAGACGCGGGGGACCGTCGGCTCCGCCTTTTAACACGTCGTCCCATTGTTCCTTAGCGGAAACTTTTCGGCATCTCGCAGCCGGGGGCCTGTGAACAATAGGTCCACAGAAGAGCTTTGTCTAGCGACCTTTGCTGCAGCAGCCATCGATCGGTACAGTGCTTCGACATTCGATCCTCGTCAGGCACCGTTCAAGCACATGAGCGCGGTGCCTCGCTTTGATGCGTTTCCAGCGGGGATGACGCAATGGTTCATCATTGCGTGAGCACTGTCTGCTGAAACAAGGGCTGCCGCGGCAGACTGATCCGCCATGACGCCGGGATGATAAAAGTATGTCGGTGTACCTAGCGTGGACCATCTCTAGATGGACTCGCCCGCCTGGTGGCATCGGCATGAACTGGCTTTCGGGGATGTCCGGAGACCGTTGGCGTCACATCTAATCGTAGCCTACACGAGCTTCTTTGGTCCCTGTGGGCTCATCTCGCGTGTTCAAACTTGATGACAAGGAAGAGGATGGCGCGTAGAAGCTTGTCGGCTGTGAGTTGGCTGCATAGGCACGGTGCGCCTCTCACTTCGGTCTCATAGAGCCAGGTCGACTCATACGATCCCTGCCACAGACCACGTGCGGTCGGCAGTAAGATCGCGAAGCAGCACTGGGGCTGCGCTAGATGTTCCTTCTCCTCAAATTGGTGCTCGCTTCAGCCATCGCCATCCGAGCTTATCACAATGCAATGCTGTTTTCGCGCGACGCACAGTGACAGGCTAATCAAGGGCGCCAGATCTACCTTTCAGGGGTCCAGACGCCTTTTGCTCATTGTTCGTCCAGCCACCGTGTGCATTGATGAGATGCATGCGTGTTGCTGCAGACTGTTGCTCAGATCATACACTTGGCAAGCGACGCAACTCACGGTTCATGCAGCTGAAGCTCAGCGAAGTGACTGATAGACATACAACTTGGCAGATTGACAATCGGTAAGAAGCCGATGTTCCGGCACGAATGCGTTCCGGATGGATCGACTTCATCGAGGGTTTCAAGCATGCACATCTGTCCATCGACGTCGCTTTCAAACACCATCGTGCTGTCAGCATGCTTTCGCCTCTGCATCTTGAATGGACCAGAGCCTCGCCGTCAGCATCCAGATCGGATCCGCCAAGTCGAATGTCGTCTCGAGCAACCGAGCCAGATCCGAGCTTGGACCTGCTTTTGGCGGGATCGTGTCCCACCTGCAGAAGGGCCTTCATGTTCCGCATGAAGCGGCACGCGCCCCTCCGCCTCCGGCTACCTTGGCTTTGCATCTGGCTTCCCTGTGCCTCAGCTGACCCGCAGGGACCGCTCTTGTGTTCCGCGCCTCGAGGTCATCGAGTGTCTTGGGCCCGAGATTCGATCCACCGTATCACTTGCATTTGGCACGCTGGCACGTATCGGACTTCGGCGTTTTTACGAAGCTAAGGATGTTCAGGTGCCTTCAGAGTCGTGTGTCGGTCTTTGACGGGGTGGTGACGGATCTCTGGGTCCTGTTGTCTTGCTCCGGCATCTACCAGCTCACCGAGCTATTCGGTGGGACAGCGGCATAAAACCTACTTTTCGCATTCTTTACCTCGCTTTGTCTTTGTCCTCCTTTGTCCTCCTCCGTCTTCATCATCCGGTGCATGATGCCTTCCCCCATCTTATTGTTGCTCCATCGTTTGCATTGAGCCGCCGTGAAGTCTTGTGGCACCCATGTGTTGAGATGGCGGCGAGTTCTCCCACGGCTGTTACCTTGGGCCTATTCTCCTCGCTAAATACCGAGATGAAGCGAGGCCGACGACTTCATGTCTACATCCCCGTTCATCTCGGTATCCTATTGTGACCAGGCATCCAGGCAAAGATTTCAAGCTGGGAAGATACAAGGGCATGCACGAACCAAATGTTGGCGTCAGTACTTTCATCGAGTTCGGGTAGCACGCACATTTGAGGAGAGGCACAGACCTCCGTCGCCGCGGTTTCTTCGACCAGGCTGTGCAGCAAGCATCATCAGCATCAACTCGGTCTTTTTTGGTACCGAACGCCTGATTTCATCTCTTCACGAGCCGTGGGTTGGACCTTTGTTCAGCTTCGAGCCTATCAGACCTTGAGTCGGGCTCCGCTAGCCATGTGCCGCTGTGGACGCCCGGTCGTAGACCTGATGCTGGACGAGGATGGTCCTTCGACGCGCTACGAACCCAAACGAGCAGGAGTGGACCCACTAGACACGGCCATCGAGAGCTTTCAAAACAGAGATTGCCGGTCACGATCGACGATGAGCCCTTCGCACGAGATGAAGCAGCCTCGCGAACTCGATGTCGTCACATCAAGCAGCCGCTTGGTCCTCCTTTCCCACAAATGATGCCCAGACAATTCACTTTCGAAGATGCAGAGCAAGCTCATGCTGTACCAAGGCAGTCATGCATTCATGCACGCACTTGCCTAAGCAATTGCAGCCAATGCGAGCTACTGTATTGCAGATGATAGCACGAGTCAATCTGGACCAAAGCAGATCTGGGTGCATCTAGACCGTCGATCCTGTTTCCGAGATTGAGCTGCACATCCAGTGCTTTCTTGGAAAGGCTGTTGCATCCGAATCCGATCGTTACAACTGGATGGTGCTGCAGTCGGCTCTGCTTCAGGGCGATCTTAAGCCGACGACATAAACCCGTTCTTGCAGGCAAGGGAGTGGCGGAGCAGTCGAATGTGCAGCAGAGCATGGCTGTGTCAAACTTCATTTGTTGCCTGCTCGGCGAGGTTTTTTTTCCTGCCAGTGTCACGGACAAACTCATCCGCGATACATACACCAGGGTAGGGCGTACAAAGAAGGCGGCTGGTACTTAAACCACAGACAATGACACCAGCTCGTTCCTCCCCTCGTGTTCTCCTCCTCTCGCCTTGCCTCTCTAGAGTCCTTTCCACTTGCCGACGGGACTGTCACAGTTTCCACTGCAGCTCTTTCGAGTTTCGACTGTCCTCGTCTGTCAACGCCATTCTCATTGTTCTCACCATCCTCAAGTCTTGCTTGCCGACGGAAGGACACCAGTCGCAACTCACACTGCGCACACAAACCGCAATCGCGTCACTATCCCACGCCAACAGAGAGTTAAGGTTCGCATCGCACAAAGCTACTTTGCTCAGCTTTGACAGTCTTGGTCGTGCGCTATCCGACGTCTTGACTGGCTGGCTCTGGCGCCTCTCTCTCTCTCCCGACTCTTCACCCTCGAAAGCTCAAATTTTGTTTTTCGACCTTTGGCGACAAAAGCAAAAGTCGCTCGCAATTCCAACCAAGCACCGACGTTGATTCGTTGTCGACGCAGCATCAGCAAACTCTGTGACCGCATCCTCGTTACAGTCACAGTCACAGTCACAATCACAATCACATTGTTGGGCGCAGTCCAACTTCCTCTGTCAAGTCACATCGCAAGTTCAATCACACTGAGCAGACAAGATGTCGATGGTCACAACGCGCCCTTCGACGCGTGCTGAGCAGTCACACAGCGTCGCCGGTGCATTCGCCTCACCACGCTTCCCAATCACTCTTCCCAACCTCAACACGCCATCGACCTCCTCTTCGCCTTTCACCTCGGTCCCTCCCTCCCCACAGACCTTCACGTTCCAGGATAGATCTGCCATGCCTGTCGATTGGCCTCTGGCGACCAACTCTTTCCCTCCACCCTTCTTGTCCAATCAGCTTCCCTTTGGCAATTCAGGATCTCACGAGATGACCAACGCTACTCCATCATTCGAGTCTTCAACACGGGTCGGCTACGCTACTCGCTCCACCACAGGCGCCCTTCCTCGGCAGATGAGCCTCTCCGCTCAGCCAGTCGGAGCTGCTGAGCTCTTTGCAACCGGACCTACGGCACAGAACAGTGCCAACGGCGCCACCACGCGCAAGAAGCGACGTCGATACGGACCCAAGCCTGAACCACCCTATGCGTGCTTCTGCGGAAAGATCTTCAAGCGTCACGAGCACATGCTTCGTCACCGCGCCACGCACGACGACAAGATCAAGTACGAGTGCCACATCTGTGGCAAGTGTTTCCGACGACAAGATGTTATGCACCGCCACACGATGACGCACACCAGTCGCAGCCGTCTGCAGAGCAAGATGCGCACCACAGCTTCCAACCCTTCTACGGCTGCGTCGGCACCAGCTCGAAGGGCGTTCGAGGACAGCAAGCCTTCCAAGATGGGCCGCCAACGCGAGAAGGGACAGAGCCAGTTCGACTACGCCGCCAGCCACCAAGATGTGCTTGAGGATGCGTCTCTGCGTGTCGGTCTGGGCGATCACTCGACCTCGTCGAATCTCACGCAATACAATGAGGATCACTACATCGCTGCAGCTCAGCTGCAGAGCACTTGCATCGGAGCACGCTACCCATACGCCGCAAGCCCAGTCAACATGCAGCCAGCCTTCGGTGGAAGCACGGCCATGATTGAAGCTGGCTATGCTCGCTCCGATAGCTTCGATGTGATGACCGACTACCAGAGTCGCAGCGCCGTGTCTCCACCTTTGGCGCTCTACCCTTCCGCAACGACACTCTCGACGACGGGACTGTCCGGTGGTCAGTTCGGCGCTGCCATGGCTCCACCCCAGCTGCCGGCGACGCTGGGATTGGCCACGCGATACGACTACGGCTCCAAGCTCAACGATTACGAAGTGAACCAGCAGTACGCTCACAGCTGGCACGGCGACTACGGAGTGACGCCGACGTCGGTGCAGATGGCTCCTCCCGAATCTGAATGGAGCGAGCAGAGTCCTAGCACTCATGCCTTTGGCTCGCCAGCGTGGAGTCAGAAGGCAGAGCTGCTGGGTCGGGATCACATGGGCTCAGCTGCCAATCGACCGCCTTTGTCGTTGCTTTCCAACCGACCGCTCTCGATGGATGCCGGGACGAGATGGCAACAGCCGCTGCCACAGTATCAGCAGTCTCATCAACAGCAGCAGCCTTACCAGCCCGACTCTCCTCTGCTGGGCGCCAATAGCGCTCATCAGTATGCTCGCCTTATGCGCAGCCCGACTCACAGCATGCAAAGGCGTCTGTCGAGCCTGAACGCTCCAGCCGGCGGAGGTTCAGCGCGTGACAGCAACGATGGGTCCCGCAGCGACGAGCATGCAGTCAAGGCTGAGCCGCAGAGGGAGATGGTCGGAGCTTCCTTTGGCCTCGCGCTGATGGATCAGAACCAGGCTGGTCATGACTCTGCTTCGCTTGGCTCCGCGGCTACGCCTTGCTCGAACGGTGACAATGGCGATCGTCCGACCGCGCAGCATCAGCAACCATCGACGACCGGTTCCAACAGTGCCTTTGCCCCATCTTCACACAACCAAGGCATGGGCAGTTCCGACGGGCAAGAGTTCGGCCACGCCTCGAGGGGCAAAAGAGACTTCACTTCGATGGCGAACGTGCTCGAGCCATTCGATAGCGGATCGCCGCTGACGGAAGCGACGGGAAACACTTCTCCCAAGAGTCACTACCTCGGTCGGGCTCACCGAGATGGCGGTGCAGCGCACTTGGATGGCAGACGCGAGCAGTCCAGCACGTCGGTCGATCCGACTCCGACGGCTAGCATCAACGGCTGCGGCTCGAGCGCTTCGAATGCCAGCGAGCGTGGTGTCGAGGCTGGCAGGCGCTGGTCAAAGGCGGTGGCTTGCGCGTCTAAAGCAGCATCCGCGGTCCCCTTCCCCCCAGCACAGAGGCCTTGAAGTGCAGGCTACCATCGTTGGTCCCGTCCGAATTCGTTGTATTGCCAATAGAGCCCTTTGGCTTGCTGCCCAGTTCCAGAACAGCGTTTCCTTTCCGTAACAATCAAAGCATCTTGTAGAACCTTGCTCCATCTCAATCATAGACTCACCTATTCCTGGTCTCTTCTTCTTCCGATGAGCATGGTCGTTCTGGAGAAGCATTCCGTATATAGACCGATGAGGCGTCTGAGCATGATGGTGCAGTGGATTCTGTCGGTCGTCGAGACCAACACTTGACGCGAAGAGGAGGGGAAGCAGCTGCACGCGCAAACCAAAGTGTTGGTTTCAGTGGTCAGAAAGCTTTCAAAAAAGGACAAGGGCCTTGCAGAATTTGTATTCCGACTTCGAATGTTGGTTGAGACCTTGAATACAAACCCAGCTGCATGAATTTGGGTTCGAGAGCAACACTTTGAGAAGTGGACCCTGAATCACTCACTTTCGGCGATACCGATGCTTGCTGACCAGGCTGAGCTGAGCATGGCGTGGTCAACTCAGCCTTGAAGGAGACTGCTTCCTTGTCTTCCACCATCAACCACGCTCATTGGTCTGGCTGAGCCCTGTCACCTCTCCAACAGGTCACCGTTAGGTAGATTGCGAAGTGGCAGCAGCAGCAGCGTCGAACGTCTCTCGCTCCTGATCACCATGGAAGCTTGACTGGATCCTCGTCACATTCAGCAGTCCGGACCCCGGGAACATCGCGATCGTCACCTCACCCGCTTCAGCACCTACTTCCTGCTATGACGGCCAAGGATACATCCCCAACGGGGTCGCTGCGATCCGTTACTCCAAGTCGCTCAGGAACCATGTCTCGACCACCACCACCTCCCAAACCTTCCCATCTTTCCTCCGCTTTCACCGGCACATGCAATTCGATTGCTCTTCGTCACTACATACAAACACATACTACGGGCGGCTCCATCACCACCCACTCGCCCTCGACCGCTACCATCAGCCGCGCACGCCTTGGCCATGGCTATGACAGCTCCAGTGCAGATCACTTTGTAGATGCGTTCGACACCTCGAGCGATGATGGGGATGACAGCGAGATTCACTCTATGACCAGGCCTTCAGGTCGTGGCAGAACCTACACAGCGCCCTCGGTCAGCAGGCTTTTCGATGCGGGCTCGGACTTGCCAGAATCTGGCAACGGCACCACCCGTCTCGTCCGCAACGAGCCCGTCGCCATTGATGGGTGTGGTCCTTCTCGCGTCAGTGACCTCCGTGGCATGTTCGAAGCTGCCAACCCCACCGCCTCAACACCGATCGCTCTATCCAGACAGAACACAGGTCTCGCTGCCCAGCACACGGGTAACAGGGCCAAGCCAAGAATCAGCAATCAAGTTCGAATGCTCCAAGCACAGATCACTGGAGATCGCTTCAACGGCCTCGCAGGCGCCTTCAACGTAGCAGAGACTAGATCTTCGATTGTCATTGAGACACCTCAGACACGACGCAGTCATCGACGAGATGTCACGGACCAGAGCGAGGACGACTCGGTCTACCGCACTGCAACCTCAGACTTGCTCGGAGATGCACTCAAGATGGATGCAGTCGTCATACCTCCCAGCTCCAACACCGACACTATCAAAGCATCGTCCTCGTCTGGCTCTTTCTCTTCCGCCGATGGGCAGAGTAAGCAGAACGGAGATGCCTACATCGACATTGCAACCATTTCTCGGTCGTCATCAGCGAAGACTGGGCTGACATCTTCCAGATTTCGGACTATCACCGCCCAGCACGAGAGAGACGACAGCTCCGCTACCATCAGGCCGAGCCATTCGGACCAGGATGAGACAAGACCTCATGATGCTCCAAGATATGGCTCAATCAACTCATCAGACAGCGTCTCAGGCACGGCACGCCGTATCTCAACTCGCTTGGTCAGTGGAGGCAAGAAAGGTCGCTTAAGCTCGATCTTCACCGCAAGCCCCCAGTCTTCCGATCTCCCGACCAACGGCTCAGAACGCGACTGTGCGGACTTGTCCCCATCGCCATCGAGTCATTCTGTCTCCGCCTCTGAAGCTCCCACGGAGGCCGAGCGATCCAGAGAGCCGTCCATGCTCGTCGCTGATGACGATGACGTCAGCTTCTCCGCGGTCAGCCACCATTTGCGCGCCAACGACGGCAGCTGCTTCGATCTTGATCCTCGAGGAAGCAACGCGGGTCCTTCGAAGGCCGCCAGCATCAGGCGTGTCGGGCTCAACGCTGCTCTCGCCGTCGATGATGGAAATCGCAGCGACGGAATGGCTGCAAACGGTCGAGAAGATTGCAAGGTCAATGCTGGTCCACAGGAGGCGTCACGCGCGACTGCTGATGAAGGCATCGAGCCTGAAGCACGCGCGACCTCACAACGCCCGCCATCGATTGTCATTGACTCGAAGTTGGCCAGCTCAGGCGCTGTCGCTCCTGCTGCTGATGCAGGCAAAGTCGAGACCGCCACGCCGCCCGGCTTGGGTGCAGTCCCGACCACACGATCCAGTTTCCTGGCCACACCGACCCCCTCGACGTTCCAGGCATCGCGCCCCAACAGCGCTCGGATGTTACCACCTGGCATCGGCAAACCGGCTCGTGCTCTCTACGACTTTGAGGGCGAGGCTGCCTTCAACGAGCTCGCCATTCGCGCCGGTCAGTCTTTCGACATTCTCAACGAGGAACTAGCAGGCGGTTGGAGTCTCGGCATCGTCTGGGGCGAAGATGGTGTGCCGAGACGAGGGCTCATTCCGCAAGGCTGGTATTGCCTCGTTCATGACTTTACCCGCTCGCCTGAGGTCAGTCACGGCGTCAAATTGCCACCTACGCTGGTTGACTCGGAGACACCTGGTCCGCCCGAGAGCGTGAGCTTGCCGCCTGTTGGCTCAACCTCGCCCGATGATAGCGCATCTCAGGCAGCAGCGGTGGAACAGTTCCTTGGGCTGTCATCAGGATCAAAGCCAAGCACGTCGAAGCTCTCACCACAGCCGGCCATGGCAAAGGTCATCGACCAAAGCGAGGCCCCGCCAATCATGCTCGACAACGTATCTTCACCAAACGGGTCAAAAGCGACCGATGAAGCGCATGCGAATGCTGGCGGTTTCTCGGTCCGACCGGCGAGTGCGGGATCGCTGGCTTCCATCTCTGTAAGCGCCTTCCTAAGGACTGAAGAACCGGCCACGCAGCGACCGCAGGCTGACGCTGAGGTGCTCAAGAATGTGGACGACCGCGTCGCTTCTACGGACGATTCTGCTCGCGCCCCGGCGAGCCCAAGACCTGCCATCGATGGTATGCCGGCTGCATCTGATCCAGACAATCCTATAGACTGGTCTGCCGTCAATGCTGCTCCATCGCCTTTGTTCGAAGCGGCGGTCGTGCCCAGCCAGCCAGCGTTGAGTGACGAGCCGATCCCCCTCTACACGCAGCCAGGCCCTAATGCCGAGACCGCGATGACGACTGGCTCTGATTGGAAGGGTAGCATCTTTGGGAAAAGGACCTTCAACCGCTTCGCAAGCTTTGTCACCAGTGGCGCCGAGGACTACGTGCTGTCCAAGTCAAACATAGACGGGGATGAACGGTCGCGCAACATTGCTCGCAAGGCGTCAGGCGGACACTCGACCGGGGGCATGGCTCTGTCCCTGACGAACGTTGCTGAAGAAGAACAGGACGGTGCCGATGATGCGCTGGCCGGACAGGGCCACCGGGCGACCGAGGATCAAGACGCGCAGAACGCAGCCTCCGAGGTCGAGCTGAGCGCCGCGGACCCCAATCAGCACTTTGTCATCCCCGGTCCCGCTGGACCCAAGTGGAAGAGCAAGACAGCGCCATTCCTCGTTCAGGTTCACCATCCAGAGAAGCGGACCAAGCTCAACGGCATGCAGGAGTACACGATCTACTACGTCACCAGCACGTATCCGGCCGAGGACCAGCAGGAAGCGTCGATCTCAGGAGGTCGCGGACGCATTCCCTACGACCCACTCGGCGGTCCTCATCCACCAGGTGCTCAAGTCACGGTGATTAGACGTTTCACACAATTCGAATGGCTCCACCAAGTGCTTGCCAAGCACTATTCGGCGCTACTCATTCCGCCTCTGCCAGAGAAGCAGTACTCTGGACGCTTTGCTTCTGACTTTATCGAGACTCGTCGAGCCGACCTCGAGATGTGGATGTCAAGATTGGTGCGTCATCCTGTACTGCGATACTCGGATGCCATCCGCTTCTTCTTGAGCTGCGAGGACGAGGTCGGATGGCGCCGCTACGCAGCAGATCTGCTGCGAGACGGTTTCATCTCGCAGCCCAGCAACGACAAGCGGAACAAGGGCGGAATTTTCGCGCAGACCTGGCATCCCGAGTTCAACTTTGACTCGACTGAAGCTGCTCTCGAAGCGGATCGGATGGAGGCCTTCCTCAAAGCGTCGGAAAGGACGATCAACGGCGTCGGTGGGCACAATGCTGGGAAGCAGGGTGTGCTCGCTGCATACAAGGGCCATCGCGAGGGAAATGTAGCCACATCGTCGACGTATCGCGATTTGTCGTACACCTTGCTGCGCACCATCACAGGCGCAGGAGCTGGTCCGTCCGATAGCCAAGACGCGGCACTTGCGCTCACGGACGAAGAAGCGCATCGCATTCACGGACCACCGATGGGCAATGTCGGCCGTCGTAGCGACACGGGTGCCACCAACGAGCACGGCGCCTGGTGCTGGAGGGAAGACTGCCAAGACTGTCTCAATCTCACCAGTGCCCTCCAAAACACCGCCGAATGCATGCAGAAAGTCGCCGACATCTACGAATCGCATGCGCGCGAGACGCTCCTCCGACAGCAAGAGCGGTTCAAAGAAATCTCCCGACCTTACACCATGGCGCAGACCCTTCTCGAGACGCACCGCACCACCCTGGCGCGGTATCGCGAGGCCACCAACGAAAGCGACCCTTGGGACGAGTGTTCTTCCGACGACGTTGCTGCCATGCACCCTGTCGAGGACGCGGAGCAGGTCGCCGCCCGATGCGAAACCGTTATCAACGTAACCCTCTCCGAAATGGACCGCCTCCACGACGAGCGCGTTCAAGACTACCACGCTCTCGGTCGCACGTTGCTCGATGGCGAGATCGAACTCTACGAATCCATCCTCGAACAGCTCAAGACTGCCCGGTTGCACTACGACGAGGAGTACTACGAGCGCGAGCCCGATTTCCACGTTCTCGCAAGCCCATACCAGCCCGAGTTGTCACGACCGAAGAAGCCGTGCGCGCCGCTGCTCATGCCTAGCGCAGCACCGGGGCCAACGGGTGGGTTGAGGAGCGTAGGACTGCTGCTGAGCCAGGCGAAAGGTGGCGTGGGCAGGCCGGTGAGCATAGATCGCTCGATGGTGCCCGTGGATGAAGTACAGGGTAAGGGCGGTTTTTTAGGATCGATCTTGGGGAAAGAACTGCATGATAGAGCGAATACCGTGCGTAATGGTGCAGAGGCGACAGCGGTGAAGGGTGCGAACGAGAGAGGGTCGAGGGCGGGGTCGTACTTTGGCGCTATCTGGCGCTGATGAGCGCTCAGATGGGGAAATGCATGTGTGTAGATCGGGTGCTGGTGTGGTTCGTGATGTCTGTCATGAGGCGTGAATGGATTTGCAATGCTTGACATGAGGGTGTGTATGAGTTGTGCTTTAGGGGAAACCTGGCGTGAAAGGCTGATCCGGAGTGCATCCGCGAGAGGACGATGACGATGGTCGACGCACACACACGATGGGTGTGCGAGAATGTCATGATTGTCCGAAAGGACGATGAAGGCAGGCACGCACACATGATGGACGCGCAAGCCCGAGAGATATCGTAGCACGACAGGCGGCCGGGGGTTGCGTGGGACAGCTGACTAGAAAAAGACGACTTTGCCTCACGGCGGGCGCTGGTCGTCCGCGTTCAAGTCCGCCACCGCGTTGAGATCGCCAGGCGTGAGACTCGAGACGAGCCACGACCACCAATCGTACGTATCATCTCCAAAGTCAGGCTGTTGCTGTGTGTCGATGAGCTGCGCGTTGGTGACACCCGACGCTGGCGGTGGGAGGATGCTCTGGGGCTTGCTAGTGGCGACGGCGTCGCTCAAAGGCGGCTGTGTCAAGCTCTCACCACCTTCTCGGTCCAACCCCGACCCTCCGGCATCCGCCTCCACCCTCCTCGCCACCCTCGCCCGTATCAACCCGACAATCCCCAACTCCTGCCGTATACACCTATTCGGATCCACCCCCGCCTCCCTCTGATTCCGCCTCCCCTCCTCCACAAACTCATCTATCACCTCCAACCCCTCCCTGACCCTCCCTAGATCCGGTTCTGTCAACAGACATATCCCCAACGCGCTGGTCGCGTGGAAGTAGAAGAACCGCCCGCCTACAAATGCGTCCCTTGCCCTACCCTCTGGCCAGGTGATGGTGCGTTTTAGCTCGAGTCGCGCACGGTGGTCGAACAACGCTGCGGCGAGAATGGCACGGCGGGCGGTGGAGAAGGACGAGTGGGTGGGACCACGACGGAGAAAGGGAAGGTGGAGCGAGATGAGCAGGTAGCTGACGCTTATGTGCAGTACAAACCGGTGTAGCGCCACGTTGCGCTCATCACCAGGCGGTGTATCTGGATGGTATTGCGCCGGCAGTGTGTCGCGGAAGACTTGCAGCTGACGGTCCAGCTCGAGCACCGCCTCGTAGGACATCTCGACGTGGTTGCAGAAGAACAGTTCGAGAATACGGCTGACGATACACGTCATGTCGTACCGTATGCGGATGATCTGCTCCTCTTCAAACTGCCCCGATCCCGACGTTGAAGGAGGAGTGATGGTGCAAAAGTCATCATGCACCAGCGGCGCCTGTCCGACAATCAGACTAGAAAACCGATCCTCGAAATATAGGTGGGACCAAATTACACGGCGCATCGCCACATGCTTGCTTTCCCCATCGCTAGCAGCTGGGCTGAGAGAGTGGAAGCCCAGCAGCTTCGCCTCGCGAATCGCCGCTCCAAGAACCAACCAGCTATCCTTTGCCTGTCGCTGCAGTATCAAATACCGCGCCAGAAGCAGGTTGGCCAGCACGATAAACGCGTCGTGGCACTGAATCACGCTCGCCAGCATCAGACCGCGACGGCAGTGTATGGCCATCTTTGCAGCGTCCGCGGCTCGCTCCGCCTCGCTGCCGAGCGAGAGGGGGAGGGAGAGACACGTGAGCGCGAGAACAGCAAACAGCAGCGTGATGACGGAGAGCTGATTCGGCGCATCCTGATCGTACACCTCGTCACCCCACACCACATCAGCTGTGTTCAATGCCTCCCTGAAGAGCACCTCGTCGAAGGGGAACATGAGCGGGTTGATGTCCCGAAAAAACACCTCTAGCAGCGCTGCGGTGCGGTCCTGGGGCGGGAGCGCAGAGGCGAGCTGGCGTATGTCAGAGGACGAAAGACTGCCCTCGCGGACCAAGCGTTCGAAGTGAGCTGAAGGCGGATAGAGATGGGTTGAGGAGGCGAATTCGATGACTTCGGAGCCGAGCGAGGCGCGGAAGGGGAGCGAGGCGGCGGTGGTTATGCCTGGGTTGCTCTTTCTCCTCATCGATGCGGACGATGCCGCGCGTACGGTGTGGGACGAGGGTCCTGCGGTGGATCGAGAGAAATTTTGCTGAGCTTGTTGTTGGTGCGCATCATCGTGAGTCGAAGCACTGACGAGACGGGAGAGCACATCTTCGAGCTGCCTCACACGCTCCCCTACATCGCGCTCCCCATCGAACGGTACACAGCTCGAAGCAACGCCGCGCTCGCTACATTTGCCGCATGGCGTCTCGCGATCGCACTTGTGCTTCCGCCTATGGCACTCGGTACAGCTGTACCGCACGCGCTTGCGTCGTTTGCGTCCACCGTCGAGGTCAAGGAGGGAGAGCGCTTCGTTGCGTACCTGGTCGAGATGAGAAGTTGTTGGCTCGTCATGGTGAGAGCGACGGTGAGAGGTGGGGCTGGCAGCAGAGTCGTGGTGAAGAGGGGGGTGGTTCATGGCTGGTAAAGAGCGCCGTTGGGGAGCGACATGGATACGACGGCCTAACGGGGAGGAGGATGAGGAGGATGACCGGTGTTGCCTTTGAGATGGTGGTGGTGGTGATTAGCGTCGTACGGCCATTTCTTAGTCGCCATTTCTTCTCCACATTTTCGGCTTTCACATTTCTGGTGTTCAGGGAAAACGTTTGGTGACAGGCTTGGACGATGGAAGAAGCGGTTGTTCGTCACATTCGTCGATCAAGACGCTTGCGAAGCTCCTTGCACGTGATCCCAGGTCGAAGAATCGCACCAAGGAAGCATTCATCCAACAAGCCGTAGCGGCAACAGCAGCAAGCCGGCTGACTGGCTGAATGAAGGATGAACAATGCTGAGCGATGCGAAGTGAGCCTCACCTTGAGTGACCATCGGCCCGATCCTCACGAGCGTGACATGTCGACTGCAATGAGCTTCCTGCTCCCTGCCCGACGGCCCCCAAACTACGTCCAAGCCCGTTCACAGCACCGCTCGGCAGCACCTGACTTTGCCTCGGGAAATCAGTCAAAACCGAGATTCCCGAAAGGCGCTAAATTGGACAGCCGGCCGTCATTTTGCCGAGATCTACCTCAGACGACGACGACGAGCGACGGTCTTGGTCGGACCTCGCTTCCACCCTTCACCCGCTGTCCGAATGCAAAGCCGATGATGCCCCCGCACAGAACAACGAAACCGGCGACTCGAAGTGCGCCTTTAACCCCACACCTGACTCGGTCTCTGACGTCGCCGACGCTGCATGAGCCTAGTGTGGGTCATCTTCGGGTGGTATAGGTCCTGATCCACCCGGTACCCTCTAACATGTTGCGGATGTCTATTGTGGTGCTCGAAGGAAAGAGACGGACGCCGGAAAGGCGAGCTGAGAGTACCAAAAGGTTGGCCGTTCGGCTAACAGCGTTCTCCACACGGTTGCTGCGGCTAATGGTGCGGAGGGAGGCGGCTAAGCGAGGTGACGGAAGGGTGTTACGCGAAGGCCGACCAACCTTCGTTCCTACCGTATTCGGGTGAGGACGCTTTTGTGGGGTTACGTTGCCGTGGATCTGGTGAGCGAGATGTCTGGGTGCGGAGCAGTGCGATGCAGGCGATGCAGTGCACGATGAAGTGAGGTTGCGCGAAAGGTTGTGGCCCCTGGTGCTGTTGGGCAGGGCCTCATACGATGACCCGAAGCAAGAGCTTCCTCTGAAGCTTAGCGTGGTGGCAAGCAGCAAGAGATCCTCCTTGAGCAGAGAGCCTTCGAGGAGGCGCGCGTGAGTCGGACATATAAGGAAGGTCTTGACGTCCATCTTGCTTCCCCCTTCCACGCAACTTACCCCACACCCATCCACCTCTCACCCTCAAAAATGGTCCCGGGGCGCAACCTCCTCGCCACCCTCCTGGGCCTGGCCCTCACCTTCACCTCCACCCTCGCCACCGAGAACTACGTCGTCTCGGGCGATCGATGGCGCGACACCTCTGGCACCTACATCAACGCTCACGGCGCCGGCCTTATCCACGACTCCTCCGACAATCTCTGGTACTGGGTGGGCGAGTACAAGAACTCGGGCAACGGTTTCCAAGGCTTCGCCCTCTACTCCTCCTCCGATCTCATCAACTGGGACTCCCACGGTCTCATCGTTCCTCCCTCCGACTCGCTTCCATTCCAGGTTGGAGAGAGGCCTAAGTTGATCAAGAACCCGTCTACAGGCGAGTATGTGCTGTGGTTCCACGCCGACTCATCCAATTACTCGCTCGCCAAGGTCGGCGTGTGTTACTCCAACAGCGTCACTGGTCCCTACACTTGTCCGGAGGATGGCGTCTTTTCGCCCCTCGGCATGGAGTCGAGAGACATGAACGTCTACGTCGACACCTTCCACAACAACACGGGCTACCTGTTGTTCGCTACCAACAACAACGCCGATACCGCCATCGCACGCATGTCTTCGGACTATAAGAACGTCACCTCGCTCATCTCTACCATCAATGCCCGGCTGGAGGGTTTCGGTGTGTTTAGAGACGATGCGGGGTTGTACAACATGGTTGTTTCGAACCAGTCCGGTTGGCAGCCTAACGCTAATTCGCTCTATACGACGAGTGATCTGGGTAGCGAAACACCGGTGTATTCGAACTACATCGCGCCGAATGCGTACAGCACGTATAACAGCCAGAACACCTTCGAGATCTCCCCCAACGATCAACTCGAGGTGTACCTCGGTGACCGTTGGTGGGTCACCGATCTCGAACAGAGCAGCTACGTCTGGTATCCCATCGTCTCGCGAAACCTCGTCCATCTTCCGCTGTGGAGACCCGATTCCTCCTCCCCCTCTGGCTACGCTGTCCCTGCAAACTCCACCTTCCCCCTCTCCCCAACCACGACCACCATCTCCGGTTCCAACTCGCAAGCCAAATTCTCCAGCTGCTCCATCTGCCCCAGCGGCCAGATCGCCACCTACATCGGCGCCGGCTCCTCCTACACGCTCAACGTAACCTCTCCCAACGGTAACGGCGGAGACGTATGGATGTGCATCTACTACGCTAACCAGGACGGCTACCCCAACTGGCGCTTCGGTAGCGTCAGCGTCGGAGGAGTGAGTTATAACGTAACGTATCCGACAGGAGGTAGTCCAGATGGCGTGCTGCAGGATACGCCGGTGAAGGTGACGTTGAAGGCGGGAGAGAATGCAGTGACGTTGACTGGAGATGGGGATGGTTATGCGGCTGATGTGAGTCATCTGATTGTTTGGCAGTCGGACGAGTAGGCGTTGCTTCAGTTGAATGATAGATCTTTCATCGATACAGAGTGTGACCCGAGCAGCGTGAGACGAAGCATGAGGGATGTGCGATTACGATTTGAACAAAGTGTTGATGCTGCTATGCAACTTTGCGGACGGGGGACCGATCAGTTGATATCGTCCAGACTGTCCGATGCGCCCGGCCCGCCGCTACCAGTAGCCTGGTTCTGCACACCGCCATTCTGTGCTGCGGGCGTCGACTCTGCGGCCTGCTGAGGCTTCTTAGGTGGAATCGGAGGAGCCGTCGTTTCCGCGCCACCCACGCCACTCAAAGCCTGCTGCCTCGCCCCCGCCCCGCTCGCCGCCGCCTTCTTCTTCCCCTCACCCCCCGCTGTCTTGCCACCCTTCTTCTTCGGCGGCGGAGGCACATCCCAAGCCCACAGCGGGATAAACGAGTCCACAAACCCAACATCCTCAAACAGGTTGGGGAAGATCCAGATGCCCGGCTTGGCCACGACGATGGTGATGAGCCAAAAGATGAGCCTCACAATCGCGATGCCGAAGAACAACCCGATCAACCCCAACGCTGCCACACTCAAATACCACACTCCCAACCGCATCGTCGGCGGCCAGAGCGGAAACATCACTCCCGCCAGCATCACCACCACCATTCCCAATCCGGCCAACTTCAACCCCAGCTGCGAACCCTCGTAGAGCCAGACGTAGTAGAGGTCGCTCTTGAACAGCTGCTGCGGGTTGATCTCGACCACCTTGGGCGAGTCTTTGCCGCCGGTACTGGGCCCACGCTCGATGCGAAGGAAGAAGGCAAAGGGAATGATGTTGTGCAGACACTGTTCGGCTTCTTCTTTGGAAGTGACTTTGGGGACGTCCTTGAGCTTGGCGTAGGCGGGGGAGAGGAGCGCCTTGACGGCGGCGGAGCCTTTAAAGTAGTCGACGCGTTTACCGTTGAGGGCGCCGACGCGGGTCTTGATGCCGGACTTGTTGCGGAGGAAGTTGACGACGTTGCGAGCCGGAAGGGGCGCGCTGGATTGTTGCTCCTGTGTGATGTAAGTGATGGCGGTGTCGGAGTTGTCGTCGGGGGAGGAGAGGAGAGGACCAGATTTGTGAGGGGTAGAGCGAGGCGGAGAGGGGTAAGAGTGAGCAGTCATGCCAATGAAGGATTGAAGATCGAGCTGGTCGACCGCATCGGCATCCAAGTCGACCTTTTCCGCTTCGGCAGGTTGGGTGTCAGAGGCAGCCTGTTGCTTGGCTGCGATGCGAAAGGGAGGAGCGGCGTCGGCACGACGATTGCGACGACGGACTTTGGTCATGGCGAGTGATGCTTTGACGATGATGGTCGATGTGACGACGATACCTGATCAGAGCCAGCTGATCATGGTGCTTGGTCGAGCAACGCTTGCGTGTCGGTGGTGACTTGGATGCAGACTGCAGTGCGGTCCATGTGTGAGAGACTTACCATTTTGGCTGTGTTGCGGTCTCAAGCCTGAGCTTGAGACAGTTGCAGGTTCGTTGCTAAGCAAAGGCGCTTTTATGTGGGAAAGCAAGCGGTTGCGATGAAAGCCAGAGCTTGTCAAATGAAGTCGAGCTCCTATTTGAGACCGAGGTGGATCGAAAGGATCTGCGGACGAGTTGTGTCGTAGCCGTCCGAGCTCGGTTTTGAAGCGTAAGGGCGCGTTCTTGACGTAGGTCTGACCAGCAGATGGTGGTGTTGAGGAAGTTAGTCTCCTAACGATTGGAATGTCTGAATCTTCTCGAATGACACACACGCCGCGCTCCGCTGTCACTGCCAAAAGTGTGACTTTGGCTCGAGCCCTTTTCTCTAGCGCGGCTCAACCTTCGTCTGAACACGTCGGCCAATCTCACTTAATCGCCGATCAGTCAATGCCAATATTCCAAAATCACGTGCAGAAGCGCGGCTGAGTCTGGCTCTAACAGAGTCAAATCGGTGCAAAAAACAAAACACGCTCTTCCGCGCGCGTCTCTCTCTCTCTGGCTGCAGCAAAGAGACCAACACTTTCGAAATTTCACAATTGCGCAGCAGCCATCATCGAGCAGCTCAGCCTCAAGCGACAACCATCACCACCATCATCATCCGCGTCGACATCCATCTACGCTCTTGCTCTTGCTCTAAGGGGCAGGTGCATCAATCGCACACATCATGACCTCCGTCGATGAGGGTGCCGGCGAGGCATCCAGCGGTCGATACAATCTCGCCGACGAACTCCTCCTTCTCGCGGATGCGGATGAGCCCTACATCATTCCCCAAGAGGCTGCCGTCGAGGACATGAACGCTTCCGAGCAGATCTCCACGCTCGACTCGGCCATCGACGCTATCACATCCAGTCCAGACAACGTGTCAACACCAGAGATTTACGACCTCATCCGCTCCTATCTCAAACACTTCGCTCACCTCTGCCCAAATGCTTGCAACAAGCTTCTCGACGTCATCGCTTCCGGCATGTCCAGCGCCCTCGATGAGGCGCAACGGGAGCTCGATGGCGACGATCCCACCGCATACTCCTCCCACGCGGAGACCCTCGAGCGATACGCCTTCCTCCTTCAGTGGCTCGTTTCGGTGGCAGAGAAATACAGCGGCGCGAGGTCCGACAGTGGTGGTTCTGCTGCAGCCATCATCGCTGCAAGAGGCGGACGACGTGGTGCAGGCGCAAAGTCGGCCGCTGCTGCCGCTGCTGCCGCAAAGTCGGGCTCCGCAAAAGCGGATGCATGGGCTTGGTCCAACTCGATCCCGGCTGTGCTCAGCCTCATGTCCAAAGCAGCACGCGTACGGAGCGAACGCATGTGGACCGTCTCTGCAGCTCGCGACTCGTTTGTCTCTGGCTGTCTCCTGCGACCGGCTCTTCTCCTTCTAGAGAACGAGCTGTACCTCAAGGTGCAGCCCATCAAGCTCGGAATCTTCAAGGTCATCTGCCAAGCCGTCAAAGCACACGGCCAGGCTTTTAGCGCACAAACCAGCATCATGCAGAGCTTGCAGTACTACGAGCATCTTGCAGAGCCCATGGCAGAGCTGCTGGCCGTCATGCGTCTCGAATTCGACTACGAGCGTCTCGGTGAAGACGTCCTTCGAGAGGTCGCTGCAAAGAACTTTGGCGCCATGGACACAAAGAGTCCACGCTCGTTTGGTCGCTTCCTCGTTCGTATGGCTGAGCTCAGCCCGCGCAGCGTCCTCAAGCAAATCAGTCTCCTCCAGAAACATCTCGACTCCGAATCGTACCCTATGAGGAACGCGCTCATCGAGACGCTCGGCTTGCTCATCAAGGAGCTCGCCCTCACCGACGATGCGCTCAACCCAGACGGAGGCGATGCCGGTGCTAACGGCGACGCAGCTGCTGACGAAAACCGCGGCAGTGCCGAAGCTCGCAAGAAGCAGATCGAGACCTTCTTCGATCTCCTCATCGAGCGCTTCCTTGATCTCAACTCGTACGTTCGATCCAAGCTCATCACCGTTTGCGGTCGTCTCTTGGATCTCCCCACCAAGTTCCCCAAGCAGCGTACCGAGATCACCGAAATGGTCATCCGACATCTCGAAGACAAGAGTAGCGGTGTGCGAAAGAATGCCATCGCGCTTCTCACCAAGCTCATCCTCACGCATCCCTTTGGCATGCTTCACGGCGGCGAGCTTTGTCTGCAAGAGTGGCAGGCTCGTTACGAACTCGTCTCCAAGGAACTCGAAGAGACCGAGGGATCGCTCAACCTGCCTGGCGAGGACGTTGTCGACCATGAGAGCGAGTCCGAGGCTGGCGATGAAGACGAAGACGACGAAGACGAAATGGACGAGAATGACGAGGACGATGAGGCGGATGGAGACGACACTGTCATGCAGGACGAGGATGACGACGACGAAGATGCTGCGCCAGCTCGTGGTCGCAAGTCTTCAAAGAAGCCAAAGACTCAGAAGCAAAAGAGCAAGTCAAAGAAAGCGCGCCGCTCCGGTGTCGATCTCCAGGCCCTTGCTGCTGCTCAGGCCGAGATGGAGCCCGTCGATGCCGAAAAGGTCATGCGTCTGCGTCTCACCAAGCGCTACTACACCGACGCCATCGCCTTCATCACCCAGATCGAGACCGCCATGCCCAACCTCACCCTCCTGCTCGCCTCTACCAACAAGGCCGAAGTGCTCGAGAGCATGGAGTTCTTCCGTGTCGCCTACGAGTACAGGCTCTCTGGCGCTGGTGCCGGTGTGCGCAAGATGGTCCACCTCATCTGGACCAAGGACAACACGCTCGTCATGGAGGACGGCAGTCAGCTCAAAGGAGTCCGCTCTCGCCTCATCGAGGTCTACCGTGCGCTCTACTTTGACGCACGCGCCGATCTCAACGCCAAGGACAACATTGCTCGCATCGCCAAGAACATGATCGAGCGCACCTTTGGCGCAACACTCGCCGAGCTCACTTCGCTCGAAGAGATGCTCAAGACCATGCAGATCGAGAACCTCGTTCATCCCGAGGTCATCAACAAGCTCTGGGCCGTCTACTCGGCTCCTCGTGCCATCTCTGCTGCACAACGTCGAGGCGCCATCATCGTTCTGGCCATGCTTGCCACCGCCAAGCGCGAGATCGTCTCGGAGCAGATCGACACCCTTCTGCGCGTCGGTCTCGGTCCCATCGGCGCACGCGATGTGGTGCTTGCCAAGTACACCTGCGTTGCGCTTCAACGTGTCAGCGGAAGCGTCAAGAAGGTCAAGGGTGCACTGAGCGACGAGAGTGTTCGCTATCCCATGACCAACCCGCTGTTTGGCCGGCTCCGTGCTGCAATCCAGATGTCAGGTGACGTTCTCAAGGGCGACAGCCGCGACGAGTGGTTCAGCTTGGCCGAGAACGCCATCAACACGATCTATCTGCTCGGAGAGCAGCCCGACGCGCTTTGCACCGACATCATCCGCAGCCTCACTGCGCGCGTGTTTGGTGGCAAGGCGCAGACACAGGCGCGAGCAGCAGACGATGATGCGGCTAGCGATGTTTCGATGTCGGACGCCACGAACACTGCCTCGGGCTCGGATGCACCTGTGATGAGCGACGCCTTCCAGCTTGCGCAGCTCTTGTTCATCGTCGGACACGTGGCACTCAAGCACATCGTCTACCTCGAGCTGGTCGAGCGAGAGTACAAGCGAAGGAAGGCCGAGGCCGACAAGGAGAAGGCGGTAGCCAAGGCCGTCTCGGAGGGCAAAGCCAGTCGCGCTGCTGCTGCTGCTGCTGCTGCTGCCGCGGTGGAGGAGCTCGACCAGGTCGCCGGTAACGCCGAAGACGAGATTGGCGAGGTGATCGCCAGCGTTCGAGAAAAGGAGCTGCTTTTCGGCAGCAGCAGTGTGCTGGCCATGTTTGGACCCATCATCACGCACATCTGCAGCAGCCCCAAGTCGTACCCCAACGAGCTGGTACGCCGCGCCGCCGTGCTGACGCTCTGCAAGTTCATGTGCGTCTCATCCTCCTTCTGCGAAGCCAACCTCGCCCTGCTCCTTCACATCCTCACCACGTCCAAGGACGCCATCATCCGCAGCAACGTGGTGATCGCGCTCGGCGATATCGCCGTCTGCTTCGGCTCGCTCGTCGACGAGAACTCGGACCGTCTCTACGCCGGCCTCGGCGATCCAGATCTGTCGGTCAAGAAGCACACGCTCATGGTGCTAACCCATCTCATCCTCAACGGCATGATCAAAGTCAAGGGTCAGCTCGGCGAGATGGCTAAATGCCTCGAAGATCCCGAACCGCGTGTCTCTGACCTTGCCAAGCTGTTCTTCTCCGAACTCGCCACCAAGGAGAACGCCGTCTACAACAACCTTCCCGATATCATCTCGCACCTGTCCATCGGCAAGCACGCCGTCGACGAGGAAACCTTCGCACGAACGATGAAGTTCATCTTTACGTTCATCGACAAGGAGAAGCAGGCCGAGAACGTGGTGGAGAAGCTCTGCCAGCGTTTCCGGCTGACGAACGAGGAGAGGCAGTGGCGCGACATTGCCTTCTGTCTGTCGCTGCTGCCGTACAAGAGCGAGCGGTCGGTCAAGAAACTTATCGAGGGTCTGCCGTTCTACCAGGACAAGCTGTACCATGCCGAGGTGTACAAGCGGTTCCAGGAGATTCTCGCCAAGGCGCGTGCGAACAAGACCGCAGCGGGAGGCGGTGGGAAGAGTGGCACTGCGGAGGGCGCGAATGACCTGAAGGATTTCGAAGAGATCTTGGCACAGGCAGCGGCAAAGGGCGAGCAGGACGAGGCGTTCGAGGGCGCTGCTCAGGCAAAAGTGGCCAAGATGACGAGGGGGAAGGCGAAGGGGGGCAAGGCGAGCAATGGTGCTAGTGGGGTGAAGAGGAGTACGAGGGGGAGCAGGCGGGTTTCGGTTGAAAGTGAGGCGTAGGGGGGTCTTTACTTTTTACGAGTGTATGGATCGGCTGTAATACTATGCTTTGTTCTCATCAGCGATCAGCTCGAGCGTGGAAGAGAACGGTGAAGTTGAACGAGAGGAGGATGGCGAGCAAGACAGGATGAGCACGAGAAGTCGCAGTGCGGCAGTCGGGTGTGATCTTTTTGAGCTGGAGTTGTGGGGAGTCGTTTCAGGGTCCAAGACGCCTAAACGCCCAAAGCCATCCCTCAACCTTCACAACCATCAACCCTCTGTCTGTTCCATCGACACCACCGGACCGTTCCGCTGCGTCCGTCTATCCGATGGCTCAACACCTACTTTAATTCACATTGTGATGGAGAAAGGGTTCATCCACCAACCGCCCCCCTTCCTCGGCTCTGGCTTCCGGCAAAACCACCAAATCCGAGCCCTCAAGCACAACTCGTACCCCTTTCTCGCCTCGCACCGCTCTCTCGCACCCTCCCTCTCGCACGCCTCGCCCTCGACCGGGCTGCTTACCTCCCGCGGTGCGCCGTACGGAGCCGGCTTTGCGCGTACGAATCTGAACTCGCACCGTCGAAAGCATCTTCGTCGATGTTACGATCTGATCCACGTATGTCTGCAGCGAAGGGAGGTGGGGTTGGCGGCGCGGTTTCTTCGGGTGGTTCTGGCTGCGCACGAGTGGACGACGGATGAGGGATGGCGTCTCGCACTTCTCCTCCTCACGCTTCACGATGGTGGCGAGCAACACCATCGGGATGACGGACGGAGGAGCAGGCTGTCATACCTACAAACCCTCGACCTACACTCCTCGGCCCCGTTCAAAGCAACCCACCTCACCTCCACCCTCGTATCCGAGTACATCCACACAAACCGCCTCAGTGACGCCATTGAACTGCTCGAGCAGCGCATCAACATCCACCCGTACAAATCCCAACCGCAACTGCACACGCTGCTGGGTATGCTGTACCTCTTTGTAGGGCTTACCACGCTTCTCAACGCAGAAGAGGGTGGGGCGAGCGTGAGGAAGCTCGACAGAACGACCAAGAACAAAGCACGGCGGTGCTTTGAGACGGCGATACAGGCGTCGGAGGGGTGGAAGCGGGGAGAGACGGGAAGGCGGCAGAGGATTTGGGGGATGCATGCAAATGATGTGCGGAGTGATGCACGGAAGGTGGGGGGTAAGAGGGAGTTGGTTTGGGGAAGAGACGTGATGGATGAGGATGAGGAGGATGGGTGGCCGAGGGAGGAACATCGGGACCTCAAACGCATCAGGAGACGGCTCGAGGGTGGGTCAGACGAGCAAGACGACGAGTCGGGGCAAAGGCACCAGGTAAGCGATGTGGAATCGTCCGCCTCGGGATCGCTCTACGAAGAATCCGATCGCTCCTCCGATGAGGAACGGGGTCGATCACGCACCCCCGTCCCCCACCCTGCACCCCTCGACGACGCTCCTCATCCCAACGACGACGACGACAACCCGGAACCCACCCCCACGCCAGTGCCAAGCAAAGGCCCGCAGTCCTGGATCCGCGCCTGGCCCCTCGTCTCACGCTTCTACCAACCCGACCCACCGTTCGCATTCCACCTCGCACAGCAATTCCTACACCTCCTCGGCCCAACCCCCGCTTCCGGCTCGCAGGTCGCACAGCATAGGCGGATGGAGGCGGAAGGAGACGACTCGGACAGCGCAGAGGAGGTGGTGGGGGGGATACAGCTGACCAGGGAGGAGGCCGAGTTGAGGTTGAGGAGGATCCTGTTTGAGGATCCGGTTGAAGACGAGCGGGAGAGGAGCGGGGTGACGGGGGAGAAGTCTCGAGAACGATATGGTCGCGATAAGAAGCGAAAGCGGAAGAAGGAGGATGGGGAGCGAAAGCGGGATAAGGAGGAGAGGAGGCGGAAGAGGGACAAGGAGGGGAGAAGGGAGAGCGTCACACCCGGCGTTGGGTCGAGTAAACGACGTCGTGACGAACAACACTTCTAACCACACACCCCGGCCTCGTGATCGGACAGCAATTTACACACACGCGACTCACACGAACTCTGACGATATCCGTATGCGCAAACGATTCAATTGCAGCCAACCCCCATCAAACATCAGTGAGGAGCGCGTTGCTAGGCGGAACCTCGACCCATAAGCAGCGCCCTAAACCTCGACGAGCGTTCCTTCTCCGCCTCCTCCGCCTCCTCCCCTTGAGTCGCCTGCGCATTCTTCCAATCGGCCAGATGGGCAACTCCCAACACCTCCGCCAGCGTACTCCTCACAAACTGCACCGGGAACCTCGAACTCGTCGTCAACGGTACCAACCACTCCGTCTTCTCTCCTCCTGCTGTTGGGTGGAGGACCATGTGAAAGAATCCATCCTCGGCCTCGTTTTCCGCAGACGAGGTGCGGGTGAAGTACTCGCCCACCTCTTCCCCGCGCAGGATGCCGGTGGTGATTGCGCAGAGGCGGTCGTCGAGGACTTGGACGAGGTTATGCGAGGCAACGGTGGAGGAGAGGAGGGCGAGGAGCTGCGTTTGGAAGTGCGTCATGCGGCTACTGGTGCGGATGCGGACTAGCGTCCATTCGAGCATCACGTGTCCGGTTTGCGCCCAAACATCGCGTACCTGCGCCTTGGTCTCCTCGAACTCGATCCTCGTCCTCTCCCGCTCGCAGTCCTCCTGCTCATCCACCGCACCGGGGTCGAAGACAGGGTGAGTTCCGGGTAGGAGAGACGACGTGTGCGAGAGTGGTACGATGAGAAAGTGACCCCCGGAGAAGGGGACGGCATTGAAGGAAGGATGGAGGAAAGGTCCTTTAGGATACACCAGGTAGGAAAGCGATCCGATGGATACGATGAGCGATTTGGCGACGGTAGGGTTCGACAGGCAGAACCAGCAGTTGGACGGTCCTACGGGGATCATCTGGCGCGAAGCCGTCGCAAACGCCGGTTTGGAGGGAAGACCGTGAGGGAGGGGCATGTGCGGTTTCCCCCTCGCGCCGCCCGTCTCTCCGGATGGTAGGCCGAGTGGAACGCTGTTGGAAGAAGAGGCATCGGGAGCGGGCCCAGCTTTGGAAGGACACGATCGAATGTAGTGTCCCTCGACGTTGCAGATGCGACAGACGTATCCTTTAGGAGGCACCTCGTCGCCTCCATCGGCTCGTTGACGTTTGTTCCGTGCTTCTTGGAATCGGTAGTTCGGCCCACCGTCCGCTTCGCCTTCCTGTCTGACCGACCGCTTCTCGCCACCTCGAGGGGGTAGAAAGTACGGCGTCTGCGTAGCGTTCGCCGGCAACGCCACCTCGCGCTGCTCCTCCGCCGGTGTCAGGTTCAACGCCAAGAACCACCTCCTCTTCTTCTCATTCGCAAACTTGGCCAGCGACACAAACCTCGTCACGGTCTTCAACCTCTCCGCTTCTCTTCTGGCTTGCGGGCTCGTCGGTGGGTTGGGCAGGTAGGAGGACAGATCGGTGGTGTACGGCGCGCGTTCCCAAAACGCGCCCATTTCGAGGGTCTCCTCCGCAATGCCCACCGGTAAAGAGTCGGGTGGGGAGGGGGCGATGGAGAAGTGGTATCGCGGGCAGGCGTGGGAGGCGAGGCGTGCGATGGCGGGGGAGCCCCACATGCGCGCGGTTGGGTCGGGGAGGCCGCCGAGCGGGTCCGTGGGGGTGGAGGGGGAGAAGAGGGTGACGCCGGTCGGCCAGCAGTTGGTGAGTAGGAGATCGATGGGTGGCCGCGATGAGAGCGTGGTGAGCGCGGCGGTGGAGGCGGCTGTGCGGGCTTGTTCGGCTGATGCGGAGGCGCGGGCTGCTGCGAGTGTTCCTGGCTTCGCCGAGCCGTTGCTCGTTGATGTAGGAGTCGAGTTCGATGAGGAGGAGGGAAGGCAGAGGGACGGGTGGGCGAGGAGCCGGTTGACAGTGGCGGGCGTGATATGCGCTATCCCTCTATCCTTGACCCGATCCATGTCCGACTCGTACCACGTCTCCGCATCAAACGCCCCCTCACCCTTCTCCAGCTCTTCCGCATACTTGCCCGCATCCCACACCCCGCCCACAAAGGCCACCCTCAACCCCTCATTCGTTACAAACACCCCACTCTTCTCCTCCGCCTTGTACAAATTCTTGGCCATCTTTACAATCCCTTGCGGCTTCACCTCGTTGACATCCCTATCGTCCAAATCCACCTTCGACACTACCCCGCTAAGTCGGTCCCACAGTGGCACAGAGCCTTGATAGAAGTAGGTTGGAATCGGAAGCTTGATCTCGCTGAATGAAAGCTGGTCGTCTTCCTGCATGTGTGGTGCGAGGAGGTCGGGGTGGAAAAAGTCGCCGACGACGAAGCATGCTGTAAAGGGCCCGTGTTTGGACTGAATGGCCGAGATTTTGGAGGCAAGCTCCTTGAAGCGTCCGTTGACGGGGCCTACGATGAGGACTTTTTGCGGCATGCTGAAGGGTGCTTCTACAGAGATGTGAGAGGGTATGTGGGAAGTAGGAAAGAAGAAGTGTTGTACGAGAGACTCCACTTTTTCTCAGGGTTGTAAGCCGAGTCCCGACGAAAATTCCCTTTCTTCTCCAGCTCGGACCAACAACTCTCGCGTCTTTATACCATCACTTCAATCACACTTCGTCGTCGACTGCACTAGATCACGGCGTAACGATGTCGACCCTGGAAGTGACACCGTCTCGCGTTGCTCCCAGAGGCAGAGACCCAGCAAGAGGCGTATACTACAAGCTCGCCTTCTTCAGCGTGGCGCTCTTTGTGGCGCCCATTTCGGCTTTCTACTTTGCCAAGGACCGGTTCTTCTCTGGTGAGCACTCACTCACACCTGCTAATACAAAGCAGCTGTAGAGCTAATGCAGCTTGTTTCACGATGGACGACAATGACAGGGAATGCGACATACGCCGGCGGGCTGGCGGCGTTAGTGGTGAATCTGGTGCTGGCAGCGTACGTCGTCGCGGCGTTTCTCGAGGACGATTCTGATGTCGTACCTGCGCAGAAGAGGAAGGTGGCCGACAAGGAGCAGAGGGATGAGGGCAAGAAGGATCAATGAGCCGCTCGCAACACCTCTCCGTGCACTCTCAGAAGCCATCATCACAGCGACCACGCAATATACCCAAGCGCTCTCATTCACGTCCATCGCAGTCAATCAAGCAGCTGTTTGCCAGTCTTCGCGTTGCATTACCGTCGCATCTAGGGATGAAACCAAACATCAGATCGACTTCAACCTCTCCAAAACGCTCCCCAACACCTTTCCATCCGCCAACCCGATCGAAATGACCCCCTGCCTACTAACGTGACACAGGTGGTGATCCTTGAACTCGATCAGCAGACTCTTGAAATCCGACTCGTTCGACACCAAGAACGACCGCTTTGCCTTATTCAACAGCTCCGCATACGCCACTCCATCCACCCCTGTCCCCTCCCCGACGTCCCCTGTAAGCGACTGCTTCGCTAGCAAATTGAACAGAGCTCTCGCCTTTGTTGTGACCGACTTGAGGATCGAGATGGCCGACGTCTCTGATACGGTGCGGAAAACGTCGGATACCTGGAGACCGTTGTAGTAGGCAGCGCCGTCTGCGGTGGAGGAGCCGTTGGAAGTGGAACCGACGGGTTGGGTGGAACGGGAGGTGAGGGTGGAGGCGGAACCGATGAGGTCGAGTGCGGGAGGGAGAAAGGGCATCCAGGAGGCGAAGGAGGGGTTGGATCGCATGATGAGCATCTCGTCCAGGCTCGGGGTGAAGGTCGACATGTTTTGCCAAATCCAGCACAGTCGGCCGCTCGTCCTGATGGGTTTGCCGTCCAAGTCGATATCGGCGTCCTCGTCGAGCGCGGTCGAGGTTTTATCCGTCGAGGTAGGGGACAGGGACGTTTGCTGTCCGGTGGTAGACGCGATGAATCCCGAGTTGACGTGTTCCGTGGTGGCCATGATGTGGATGTTGCTCGACCGTGCCAGCGTCTCGAGAACGCTCTTGAAGCGCAACGACTGCATGCCTGGCGCGTCAAACGTCTCGAGGATCAGAAACAGCTTTGTCGGCCCGGCAACGTCGTCCGTCGAAAATCGACGTACGATCCTCTCCGCTCTTGCCGCCGTGAGTGTTGACACCACCGTCGCGCCCGAGCTCTCGCCGTCGTTGATTCTCCCCGCCGCATTCGCTGTCAGCGTCAGCGATCCCAGTCCGACCGCCCGCTCGATCTCAGCAAGCATGTCTTCCACCTTGAACCCCTTCATAGCCCCCTGCGCGACGACACCCACCGCGTCACCCTCCGCTTCGATCCTCCTGCCTACGAGCTCTGTTAGAAGCTTAACCTTGCTCCCTACGCCGTGGAAGATGATCGAGTAGCCGGCCAGCAGCTGTGCCAGGTAGACGGGGAGCAGGTGGCGGTACATCCGCGTCGCGAGATCGGATATTGAGCCGCTGCGGGTCTGATCTGCGACTACGCGCTCGAGCTTGCGTGCGTCCAAAGCGGGGAGCTTGGATGAGATGAGCGAGGACGACGTGCCGATGCCCATGCCTGCGAGACCGCGAGCTCGTTTCGAGGTGTTGAAGAGGAAGAAAGCGTCGGACGATGTGGGCTTGACGAGGCTTGAGCCGCCGGGTGTACCAATGACGCCGGTGGAAGCCGCAGAGGGTTCGCCGTAGAGCGAGAGCGAAGTGCCGTTGACGGCAGAGCGACCTGCGGTGGTATGTGCTCGAGTCGCAGCGAGGAGCGGATTGTGCTCCCAGTCGGGACGGCGGTTCTTGGATCCTGCGGGTCTTCCTTTCGGTTTGGCCTGCTTTGATTGCTCCTCGGTCTCGGCAGCAGCAGAGGCGGCCGCTTCGGCCAGGGCAGACATTCCATCGTTGGTCTGTGGCTCGAAGGGTTGGCGCTCCTTGCGCTTATCAGAGGGAGCGGTGTCCGAGACGAGCGGCAGTCGAGGTTCTGGGAGGCTAGGTCGGGGCCCCTCGTCTACTCGTTCTTCTCTCTGCAATGCAGCAGCGTCATCGCCTTCGGTTTTGATCGGCGGCATCCTCGGTCGGCCGTCTGGGCCAAGGGTGTCCATAAAGTCGGCCAGTTCCGCATCTTGCTGTCGATACAATATCCTCCGCCTGAGCCTTGCAAGGAGATCGTCCTGTTTCCTCGGTGAGTAGGTCTCGTCTTGCCACTCGTCGTCGTCATCCTCCGCGCCCACGCCTGGCACAATACCTGCATCCACCTCGTCGTCAAAGTCCAAGTCGAGCCCAGCCATCAGATCGAACTCCCTCTTCTTCTTTCGTTTACTTCCAGTGACGTCGTTCTCATCCTTTGGCTTTGGCGGTCTACCCTTCCTCTTGGGCACCTTCATCATGACGGCATCTGGATCGACGACCTTCTTCGGCCTACCACGTTTCTTCGGCGATCCATCCTCGTTCAACTTCCGTCGTGATCGACGTGGACGTTTCTCTCCAGGCGCATACTTGCGTGGTCGACCTCGCTTCTTGGGTATTTTCTCCTCTGGCTCCTTCTTCGGTCGACCGCGCTTGCGCTTAGGTAATGAATCCTCGCCTGGACCGGAGAGTGGGATGACGACTTCAACGCCGTCGCTGGCCGAGACGTCTCTCGCTTTGCCTTTCCGTTTCGACGGGGTTGAATTGAGCATGTCGATCACATCGCCTTCATCGTCGCTGCCAGAGTCGGAGTCAGAGTCGCAACCAGAGCCGGACGCATCATCTTCGTCCGATCCGCCAAGGGAGGAGAGCTCGTCGCTCTGCCAGTCGTCATCGCCTTCTACGTCGAGCTCCTGCGTCGTAACTCGACGTCGTTTTGCTGGCTGACGAGCCATGGTGATGGTCTCTTGCCGATGTTGATCGGAGCAGTCGGGTTTGCTGGTCGTCTGGTATCCAAGTTCGGCTCTGCCGTTCGTCTAAGTTTGAGAGTCTAGTGTAAATTGCAGGGTCTAAGGAAAGTCGAAGCCACGATCGGAACTGCCGATCAGAGTGTGAGTTCGGACTTGCCGATCAGAGTGTGGGAAGATGCGAATGCGTCATCTGCGACACTTTGGCGTGAGAAAAGCAGTCAAGAGGGTGGATAGATGCGACGGTGTAAGAGGGCTGGTGTTGATCAAGTGTGGGCTGGAAACGTGGTTTTCGAGGTCCGTGTGTAGCTTCAATTCTGTGCCTGGCATTTTCCGAAATCCGAAATAGCAGCTCACATGCTCTGAATCGTCAACTCAAAGGACGGGCTTGCACTCGACTCTTCGCTTGTAC
This sequence comes from Pseudozyma pruni, assembly GCA_023212685.1. Taxonomy (NCBI): domain Eukaryota; kingdom Fungi; phylum Basidiomycota; class Ustilaginomycetes; order Ustilaginales; family Ustilaginaceae; genus Pseudozyma; species Pseudozyma pruni. The sequence goes on from JALBYD010000037.1 coordinate 100,050, forward strand.
AGAGGGGATCGTTGTATGACACATGAGGGTATGCATGCGAAAATGATTGCAGGTGGTATGATTGTGTGGATGCGAACGCTATGCTATGAGAGCTATGCAAGGGTCTAAGATGTGTTTGTATGCTATTACCACCTGCCGTTACGCTGCTTTCTGTCTGCCCGCGAGCTGGACTCAAGCTGCTGCATCAGATCTTCCCACTCGATCGTCGGGTTCAGGGCCTCGCTTCCTGGAGCCTGTACATCGGTTTCAGCCTGGGTTGGTACAGCAGAGAGATGGTCGCGAGTGGGTGGGAGGCGATCACGCGTGACCCTTGTCGCTCGACGGGCGTTGCGTGGACTGTAGATGCTGTCGTTGGTGCTGCGTCCTTGACCTGTCGGAGAAGGACGTTGAATCGTAGAAGCAGGATGGTTCTCAGGCTGTGCAAAGGGGCCAATACCATTGGTGGGAAGTGGCGGCTCCTCGGTGTCCATATCCACTTCCAACAGATCGTCGTTCAACCCTGGTACAGCGCAGGCGTTGGGTGCGTTCCTCGGAGGGGTATGTTGGTGAGGAGGTGCAGACATGTAAAGCTGAAGTGTCGGAGCAGATGCTTGCACAGCAGCCTGTGAATGCAGTTGCTGGTCTGGTGTACGCTGATCCTCGCGCTGCTGTGGCTGCTCTGTCGAGCCGACCTGATACTCCCACTGCTCGATGACCGCATCAGCTATACACCTCGACCTCTCCTCGGGACCCACATCCTTGAAGGCAGACTTGAGTGTCCTGGCAAGTTCGCGCATGCCCAACGTATCGATGCCGTCGCCTTCCGCCTTGGTGCGAGCGTTGATGTCGTCCGAACAGAATCTGACGTGAGAATGGGTCTGCTGCTTGAGGTCAAAGCAGAACCTGACGATCTCGTCGTCGGGTGTGGTGGGATCGTCGATGTCCCAGCGCGAGTCACCGCGCGATCCTTTCGATGCTTTGTAGTGCGCGAAGGACTGTACAAAGAGCGGCCAGAGGTCTTCGGGCAGATTGCCGCCGGCATCGTCAATGGGCACGCGCTTCTGCTTCTGGAGTGCCGATAAGAGCCAATAGTTGGCGTCGCGGGCATGAGATGCAACGGGGCGGTTCGAACTGTCCTTATGCCTAGAGATCTTGAGGCCGTCGAGCTCGGACATGACGACGTGAGGAAGAACGAGCTTGATTGAGGAGGGCGTCGTGGCGGCAGGTAACGAAGAAGCATGCTGCTGTTTCATTGCGGCTGCGTGAGCCACATTGCGAGTCAAGAGCGACGCGAAGAGTGCCTTGAGCAAGTCGAGACATGACAGCAGAGTGTTTGTGTCGAGGACCCACAGAGAGGTGAACTGACCATCGAAGGCGCCTCTCAGGCTCATAGGCTGAAGCGCAGCTGGCAAGGTAGGCGATGACCCACGACTGCTCGATCCGGTCTCAAGGGAGCAGATTGCTGCGAGACGATGGTCGTCGTGCAGTTCTTCATCTTCCATGAGATGCTCCTCCTCCCATCTTTCCTCATATGAGAAGCGAGAGGTCCTGGGATCCCAGACATAGTCGCCCTTCGATATGGTGAGGCGCACGGGATTGGACGGACCCGACTGGCCAAGAGCACGTTGCTTGTCGTTCCATTCGTCTGCGTAGGTTGGCATGACTCGGCGTCTGGGGGAGATGCTGCCGCTAGACCGACGTAGAGTGAGGAGGGAATAGACTCTTTTGCGACGAGCCCGAAAGAGGAGAACGTGATGAGAGGAGTTGGAAGCTGGGTCAAGTGACGCGAGCGACTCGAGTGTTGGTCGGGTGATTGGACGCTTGGCAGGTGGGTTCAACGGCCGCTACCCGATGGCGTCGGTCTGATGCATCTTGCTCCCTCTGGCAGCTCGGTTTCCCACACGGACTCGGAAGGACCGAAATGAAGGTTTGGCGAGGTGGATCAAAGAACAAAGGAAGGCTTTGCGTTCTTCATGCAGGTCTCATAGGCTCGAGCGTGTCTTGGAAGCCTTGTGTGGAGGAACGAGAACAGTCACGTGCGGAAGACCCGTTTTTGGCGTGGGAAAGGAAGGAGGGCAAATTTTGGTCTGTGACAAAGCGGAAGAGCCGACGACGAAAACTTCCTCCTTCTTTTCCTCAACCTACTAAAGAAACTTATACAGCGACACCTCTATTACCAAAGCTGTTGGCTCTCGTCGACTCGGGCGTTTGCGTGCTTGCAATCGGCAACGGCCAAGCTGCTATGAGGAGGTGTCTAGAGCAACTCCAGAGGGGATTATAATGCTTGCTGGTCTCGTCACCTGTGGCCATACGAGCTTCGCTTTCCCCATACATTTCGACGGCTTCTCCTTCTCTTCTGTTTCATCCCATGCAATCGAATAATCCCTCGATTCCAATCTGCCGTCGTTCTCGGCTGGCTGAGTCCAATACCAGTCTGCGCAGGCAATCACGTACGTTTGCATCTAGTCTCGGTTGATGTTCTACGGCGGTTCGCAGCCCTTGAGAGCTGGAGCAACGTGATCGCTTCGCCCCACCAGGGGCTCCGTCCGGACGGCCTTGAGAGATCAACACAAGCCAGCACGATCAACAGATCCAACTTGCGAAGTCTTCAGTGATGGCGATGAGGGTTGCTCCGGTTGACAAAGGATGATTTTTGGGCAGGTTCCAAGGTGTTAGACCTGCGCTCCCCAGGTGACAGAGCTGTGCGCTCGGCAACTCAGCGATGCACTGCCCTCGAACCCTGCATTTCACAAATCACAGCATGACGACAAAAATATAAAGTTGCGGCTCGACTCAGCTCCGTCTTTGCCATCAGACCATCACATTCACCATCTCATCCCCATCTGTGAAGTCTGCGTGAACAATGTCCGGCTCAAAGAAGCCTACCTCGCAGCGGGTCGACGCCAATGACGAGCCCTACAACGACGAACCCGTCCCATCTTACGAGACAGCGCTCCGCGAAGGCGCCGGCGGCGGAGTAGCGGCTGGACCCTCCCATTCCAATCCAGCTCAGCAACATGCTGCGCCCTCCGCGCCAACGCCGCACCCGACCTACGGCTGTTCTCCTTATACACCACATGGCACGGCAAGGATCGTCATTGTACCGGCACCTCACTTTCACCACCACCCTGCTCAACTCCACCCAGCCGCTCACGACCCAAATCAGCCCCTTCTCCCTGCACCGGTCGTGGCGCAGTCAAGCCCGGCGCGAAGGGCCAAAGCACGCTTCTTCCTAGCCTTGCTGCAAGCCTTCCTCATCTACTTGCTCATCAACCTCCTCGTCGATCTCACCGTCACTCGCAAGTGGTGAAATCTCGTTTGCTTTTCGTACCATTCTCGTTCTATATACCCAGCTTCTCTTCTCACGATATGCATTCATCTCACTTCGACTCGACTTCACGGCCTTCTTTCGGGAGTACGCATTGGCATGAAGCAAAAAAAAAAACTCTCAGAAGCAAACACGGAACACGGGTGCAAGTGGGTGACGTGCTCATAAGAAAGCGCCGTCTCGAAGGGCGAAACCTCGGCCTGCAAGATGGACATCCGCAGGAGCAAGGCGAGATGTTCAGCCCAGCGTCGGGGCCGACTACTTGCGAGGAATCAGGGCGTCACCGCCGTCGTACATGTAGTCCTGAACGGCGTAGACATGCGGGTTAGCCTTTCGATGTTTGGCGTATTCTTCGATCAGGCCGCTGGCAATGTTCTTGTGGACACCATCGATGTACAACTCGCGCTGCGCGGCAGGGTTCTGTGCAAAGTTCCTCATTCTGTCCAAACTAAGAGGGTCAGCGGCTATCCTGCCTGGCTCGTGCCTTGTACCGCCATCGGTGCTTACTTCTGGGCCCTCTGGACAATACCAGCATGTCCCGAACTGCAATCGGAGTCGTCGCGCACAAGGTCATAAGGGTTAGCTCGTTGCGTCTCTTTCTTCGGCGGATCGCGATTGCGACGACTCACCCTCGGGGAACCTGTCGGAATCTGTCGATATCGATCGCATTCACAACCGAAGAAGCAGTGTCAGTACCCTTCTCGACTACGCTTGAGCGTCAGCACGCTCGTCATTGGCACGGACAGCGCACTTACTGCTCGATTATGATATCATCGCCATGATGCTTGAGGAAGTAGTGCCAACCGTGGGGCGAAACGTGGCGCATGTCGGCCGAAGTGTACGTGGCCGGAAGGACACCGCTGTTGTGCACGCTGTTCCACAGGCCCCGCGTTTCTTCGAATTCCCTGACGACAGCCGGCATCGCCTGGGCCAGTGCCTGACCGACGGCCACGACCAGGAGCGACAGAAGGATGCAGAGAGAGGCGCGCATTGTTGAAAAGGATGGCTTGAGAGATGGTTTGGAAGATGTGATGGGAGTGCGGGAAGGTCGAGATGCTTGGGCTCGAGATGGGGGATCCTTATATCTCTTCGCAAGGTCGGCATCGCCTGATGACTCCCTCGACTTCACCAAACGCAAGATCTAAACCCACGCAATGCACCTGGCAACCGACCGCATGCGAGGTATCAAAGCCCATTGTGCCCCTAATGGCAAGTGACGACAACAACATCGCCCCTAGAGTAGCGTGATACGACCGTGTTCGAGGCCATGGTGAGGACCAGGATGGTGATAAGATCTGCAAGCTCTGTAAAACGGCGTCTCAACTTCCTTGTCATCTTCGCAACGGTTTGGGGAGCCCACCCAACCTCGCCTGCGCTGCACGTGTTGGTGGATTCTCGAACTTGCCTACCCGCCATTCGCCCATGCACATTCATTCCACACGTGGGTGTATGCAGCCGTGCTGCCTCGGACATGGCCTGAATGAGTCTGCTCTCTTTGACTATTGTTTCCGCGGTTGCAGTCAATCAATTGGTGTCTATCTTGACCAACTCAAGCTCGCAACTGCACGCAAGACGTCAACGTTGAAAGGGCGTAGCATTCGAGACGAAAATGATGTGCAACTTAGGAGACAGCCATGCTGCAAAGACGGGCATCAATCGGAGACGAAGAAGTTGTCTCCTCCTGAACGGCGAGGAGAAGGCCTGAGGAGCTCGTTATCGGGCAGCTTCATGTGCTCGTACACGGCAACCAGGTGCGGGTATCGACGGAGGTGCTCCGCATACTTCGTGATGAGCGTCGATGCGACCGGGCGAGGAGTTTCCGGGCCAAAGAAGAACGCCGTGTGTTTGGACGGGTTCCTGACGAACTTGAACATCTTCTTAAAGACGGGGTGGGCTTCAGCTTTCCTGGGGCTGTCACGGACGCAGACAACGGTAGAGGTCAGCAGCAGCGGGCGAAGAGTCAAAGTGTAAACCCAGAATACTCACTTTGGCTCAAGCCTGGCTACCCTGCGTTCAACGGAGGCGATAAAACGACGAGAGGCAAAAGCTCATGTCAGCATCAAGCTAGACGTCCAGTACTCGGGACAGCGAGAGAGCCGACTTACTCTTCGGTCACGATGCCGTTTCCGTACGTCTTCAAGAAATCCGACCAAGGAGCCGAAGGCCCCTCGATCGCACTCGATGCGGTGTCCGTCACGTGTTGATCGTGGTAGAGCTTGCGCCAGAGGTCGCGGGTCTCTTCAAATCTCGCTACGATCGCAGGCATCTGCTCTGCGCTGACCAGGACCAGGATCAGCGGGACGAGGATGGCGTAGATAGCCAACGTGAAGCGAAGAGGGACTCGCATGGCTGGTGAGTTGAATGGTGCTGGTGAGTTTGATGGTTGGAGGATCAAGGGGTGCTGGGATGCAGAAAGCAACGGCAGAGCTCTGGCTGCTCAGTTATATACACCGATGCCGTCTCGTCAGCCGCAGAAGCCTCTTCTTCGATATGCGATGCTTCATTAGGTCAAATAAAGACGCTGCACGGCAATTGATGGTGGTGACGAAGACCAGTTGCAAGCATGACGGGCAGTTGCCGCTCATGAGACTGGCAAGTGTCGCCGAACGGCATCAACATGGCTCTCTTTGCAACATGTAGCCGATGCGGCAGCAACGACATTTCTCCCACCATCCAATGGACTAGTCACGGACAAGGACTGCCGAGCGTCGACTCGTCGATGTGCGACTTCACTGCATGCAGCGGCTTTGGAAACAACAGCGTATCCTCGTGGGACACTCGACATCCCACGGTTGCTCACCATCACAGTTCACCGGCAGCACGGTTCCGTCAAGCCAGTTCACGCGTCGGCAACTCACGTCATCGAAACACATTGAAGCACGGTCAGATTGAATTGGCATGCACATTGAGACTGCATGACGACATACAACGTGTTTGGCTGGGAAGCCCTGTAAGGTTACGCAGCAACAGAGAGCCAGCTCTAGCACAGGGTGACCCGCGGCACGGACGTTATCAACCACGGTTGGTGCTTCCAGCATCAGCCACGCGAGCTGCGGCCCGCTCCTCGGCGAATCGCTGCACGAGCATCATCGACGCCTGTCTAGCAACCAGCCTGTTGGAGCGGAAGCCGACGTCGGTGGGCCTGACTCCGGTGATCCGGTCCATAAGGCTGCGAGGCAAAGTTACAAGCAATAAAGGTCCTTGTCAGTCCGTTCTATTCTTCGAAAGTCTATGCCAAATGTCGAGAACTTACGCTTGTCGATCTTCGACGTTCCAGCCCTCGCTGCATACAGGTGCCACACAAAGGGGAATTCGGGAGTGTCAGTGATCAGTGGCATGTCACTGTCGAGCGGATGCGTGGGGAACGTACCTGTTGATGGTCCTCGCACTACCGACGTCCGACGCACCACACCGAAGATGCATCGTCAGTAATCGTCGCAGAAGATCTTGGGCAGCAAGAAGACGTGATTGGAACACTCACTAGTGACCGTTGACGATGCCGGCGCCTCGATCGCGCAGGAACGCCTGCCATGCGTTTTGAAGCGGCGGCACGTCCCTGCTGAGATCGTACCGGAAACGTCCGGCAGCAGCCTCCTCGTAAAGCCAGCGGATGCCGTATTCGCTGTTCGCGATGACGTCGGGCAGGCCGAGGACCGTTCCGACCAAGCAGATGAGGGCGGTGGCGAGGACGAGCGGGCGAAGGAAGTGCATGGTGGGGAAGTACCTTGGAAAGTGTGGTGCAGAGGTATTGTGATGAGGGTTTGCGCCGAGTGGTGCGATGATGGAAAGTGGGAGGAAAAGGTCGATAGCATCTGCTCTTATAGACGAGAAAGTTTGGAGTTATCGAAGCTGGTCTGTCGACAGTATCGGTATGAGGACTTTGTTGCCCCCTTCAGACCGTCGGTATGCGTATGGCTGGACAGCTGCGTATCATGTGTCGACCCTTGATACCTCTCGAACAGGGGAGGAGGAAGTGGGAGAGTCCCTCGTCGTCAACAGCGTGAGACATTCGGTATCCTGGGCAACGTCATCGCCGAGCACAACACTCCTTTTCGGGGATGGTCAGCGGCGTGCTTCTCACGCCCAAGCGATGGTCGCCGCAACCGCTGCCAACTTTGTCGTCAATGACTCGTTGCAGGGTCGGCCCGCTCTTGCCACGGAAGCAACTGCATGGCGTGCGAAGAATTGCAGGCTGCCATCCCTGCGTGTGACATTGTTGCCAAGGCACGCGCACTACTAGACGAAACGTGTGGGCTGGGAACCACCTTCTTCATATTGATGCAGGTGACAGCTTCTCAACCACTCGGTATCAATGATTCGCTTCAAGACTGTTGCGTTGCATGATCACTTGGTAATCGATTGGAGTGGAAAGGGATGTGCGGTAACGCTGATCTTTTAGACGGACCCCAACGACCCACTCGCCTCCGCCTCGAGGCTGAGGTAGCGACCCCAATGGCGCGGATGCTGCTCCTCGACAAACGAGTTGACGAGCTTCGCGGCGATCTCGCGGCTGAAGTCGTTGTCGGCGAAATTGAAAGGCCCGTTGAGCTGTTGTGTGGCTATCCTCACGAATCTATTTGAGCAAGTACGGGTGCATGGTTAGCGAAGGAAATCGTCCAGAAGGGCTGATGGGGACTGAAGCGAAACCTTGCTCACCTTCCTTTGCTGCGATGTCGCGCCTGATTACTGCAGTGAGATGCGCAAAGACGGTGGGCAAGCGTTGTGTCTATCGCTAAGCTTTTGCTGCAAGGATGATTGAACCATCGCGATCACTTACTCTCCATAATCTTTGCTGTTATCAGTGACCAGGAGGCAACTTCGGCGGTGAGTGACTGCTGAAGATCTTTCCATCGAGATTGATGCCTCTTACTAGTGCTCTTCGATCATAGCCACACCCTTCGTACGAAGGAACTCTTGCCACTTTGCATTCGTCTCGCCAAATCGGGTGGGTAGCATGCCGTACAAGTTTCTCTGTCGAAGCTGGCCTTGCAGCCACTCGATCGCTTCGGCTTCGATCGAGGGGGTAGGTGGTGCGCCGAGAGCCGAGTTGTAGGTGGCGAGCAAGGCGACGAGGAGAAACAGCTTGAAGCCGCGCATTTCAACGGTAAACGATGAAGCAGGTATAGAGGATGGTGGTGGTGAAAGGAAGGCGTGGATTAGGCTGCGGGTGTTGACATGGGTCGACGTTGACCACTGCCTTCAGAGGCTGATCCGAACTCGGCCCGCCGAAGTTGGCGATAAGCGGTGCTGACATGGCTGTCAGGGCGAGTCGTCTGCCGAGTCAGTTTGAGGGTACACCCTCGTTCTTACATGGTGAAGTGCCCGCGTGAGGTGTAGCATGACCGTTTCTCCCACCATCATTTGTCGCAGTGCCGGCTCGAACGCTGTCAGCCGCCCTTAGCGGGATGCGATGCCCGTGCATCGTCTCTCTGCCCACTTTACCCGCTCCGCCATGCTGAGCCGGCTCATTTGGCAAGCCACTGGCCGTAGACGCCTCTACACTCTCCTCTACACTCTCCTCCTTCACACGCGAACGGTCCTCTTCCTCCTCCTTAACGCGTGCCAGCTCGGCCTCCTGCTTGGCGGCAAACACCTTGGCCAGCGTCTCTGCCAAAGTCTTGCGATGTCCGTCCCAGCTGTGGGACGCGTAGAAGAGTGCTCCGCCTTCGGGACGGGTCAGTTCCAAGAGGCGGTACCGTCCGGCGCTTCGAGCTTGTAAGCCCTTCCGCCCTCCAAACCGGGGCAAGCTAAAGTAGCACTCGATGGGCGGTCGAGCGTCATGGTGGAGAAAGTCGAGCCAGGCTTGTTGGCCGTGATCGTACTTGGCATCGCGCTTCTTGTACAGCATACCGCCTTGGACTTGGCGCCAGACATTTTGGACTACGTCGTTGCTGCGGGCGATAATCTCGGGTACCATAGTCGGAAGGAAAGCAGCGGAGATCGTGTAGAACAAGAAGGTTGTGAGGCAAGGGGGAACAACGAGGCGTGTCGGGATGCGAATAGCTTCGTTGTATTGTGAGGAGCACTGAGAAGCGGGATGGTATACGATGCAAGGAGCGAACATGATTTGATGTCGGGTACGGTCCATCCTGCTCACGACGATTGGTGATTGTCACATGGATGCGGCTTGCAGTCACTTTTATGTCGCTTGCAAAGGAGATCACCTGGCTCACCGCAGTGCATCACAAGTTTACCGCTCTCCATCTGACGACAAGGTTGGCGATCAACTTCGTTGCATACGCAAGTTCCCCTTTGACTGCTTTCAAGCCTGGCGAGCCTACGGACCGGTGCCCAACCCCAGATCTCTGCCCCACTCCTTCCGCTCTGCCGCTCGAGAAGAAGATTCCCCCACATGAGCAGCATCCTCCACCTCCGTGGATGGAGCTCGCGCGGCAGACCGTTCAGCGAGCTGCTTGTCGGCAAACGCGCGGACCAGCATCTCGGCGACGGTCTGTCGAGCGCCTTTCCAGCGAGAGGAGGTGTAGTACGCGTCGTCTCGCGTCGGGTCGGTGAGTTTTAGGAAGCTGAGATCGAAACGATGTCAAAAGAAGGTTAGCGTGAGGTCTCAGTGGAGTCTATGTCGGGGTGATGGTGGCGACCTGCCCGTTGAGTCCGGCGTTCCTCATCCCTCTGCGTCGTGGAATAGAGAGCGGGTCGGGTTAACGGAGAAGGCGCGATAAGCGAATGGAGCTGATCGTGCACTCACATGTGGTTCTTGAACGTTGAGCTAAGGACGAGTGTTGCGAAGGATCCAGTCAGCATCAACCCACCGACTCGATGCAGTGCTGTAGATCGAGAGCCTTACTAGTAGTAGGTGTTGATCACCGGCACGGCTTCGTTGTGCAGAAAGTCCCACCAATCACGCTCAACATGCGCAAACTGCTCGGGCAGCCATTTTACCAGCGCGCCTCCCTGAACTTGGTCCCAGAGAAACGAAGTCGCTGCATCTCCTCGAGCCACGCTGTCGGGTACCCTGGTCGAGGTCGAAGCTGCGAGAGGCACCAGATAGAGCATGAGCAGCAACGTGGCCACGAAGGGACGGACCGTGAAGTAGGGGGATGATAGCTTCATCTGTGAGGTTGATGGGCAGCTGAAGAGCGTGGAAGGGTGCGTACGTGCTGATGATCTCGATGTCGAGGTCTAGGGACATGGCTTTTGTACTTTTGTAACTCATCATCTCCAGCCTGTCGTCTGACGGCCGACGAGTGCGGCGGAGGGACGACGCCGGTGGGCTTGGGAGGTAAGCAAACACAGATCGATGCTCGCACTGCTAGCATTGCAGGTGGCTTGCGGAGGGACGCTAACCTCGCCATCCACTTGCTCAAGCCATGTTCAACATGTGGGCCCAACCTGCGGTAGATGCCATGCCACCTCGTCAAGCCAACCCTATCTCGACTTCCGCTTTACTTCATCTTACCCACCGAAGCAGCTCCGTGCCACGAGCCACAGCTGTTCATTGCAGCTGGTTTCGTCCTGCCCCACCTCGCCTCAAGAGCGAGGCTCGTGAGCCGAGGAACCGACGCCGAGACTCAACGTCTGTCCCCAATCGCGTCGCTCCCGCGCCAGCTGCTTTTCGGCAAATGTCGTGACGAGGCTTTCGGCGACTGTCTTGCGATGCTGATTCCAGACGTGGCTGGTTGAGGCTGTGTAGAACGAGGCATCTTCGTCGGGTCTTGTCAGTCTTAGGAACCTGGTTTTTGCAGAGGAAGCTGGGTCAGTCTCGGGTGTCAGAGGTGATAGGGTGGAGCGAGGGATATACGTTCCTTGAGCGTCCGGCTAGGTTCGCAGCGCTAGCGGGTCGAATATGAAGCAGATGATCAGCGCGACTCGACTCAGACACCGCACGGGGGGGTTGGAATGGGAGCTTACTGTCGTCTCTGCGGGAACGTCTGTCTGCAGCATGTCCAACATCTTGTGTCAGTGGGGGTTGACGCAGCCCCAAGTCGCGCTACCCGTCTTGACTCACGAGTAGTAGGACTCTATAATAGGCGAAGCTTCATTGTGCAGAAACTCGGTCCACGCCGGTTGAACGCTTGCATATCGGTCGGGCAGAGCTTTCCAGAGCGTGTTGTGCTGGATCTCCTCCCAGAGGTAGCGCAGGGCTCCCTGTTGGTCTCGTGCGATGTCGAGGGGCAGGTCAGCTGGGGGCGGCGGGGCTGACCAGACGTGAATGGGAGCTATGAGAAGCGCTACCAGTGCTAGCACATAGGAGAAGTTCTTCATGGTCGGGTTTCCTGAAGAGGATAGAGGCAGCTCGATGTCGAGTGTATGTTTGATGTAAAGAGAGGAAGAGCGAGACTCGTGACTCTCTGTATGTGCGAGAGGGGATGAGGACAGCAGCAACGCGCATGAGATCTCAGCGCATTGGACCTATCACGGTAGGGTATGCCTTGTTAGCGACGACGGATAAGCTCATTTGAAACAGTCTGCGGTCGGGACCGCGGACCGGCATGACCAGACGGTATCATGAGACAATGAATATTCGCAAACGAGCCAGCAGCAGCAACGACAATACACGATCCACGCCATCAAAGGTTCTCCTTCCAAAACGCCACCGCCTCGGCACTCGCCTTTTCGAACGCCTCCTTGACCTGCGGGTCGCCCAGATTAGGCCTGGCCGCGAAACCATGTACCGTATTCGGATAGTATCTGAACGCATGTTTCGGCTTATCGCCCTTCTCGCTCCACTCCTTCTCCACCTGCTTCGCATAGCTCTGCGAAAAGATGGGATCCTCCTCGGCGCAGTTGAACAGGATCGGGTTCTTGATCGCTGCGATATCGCCCTTTGTGATCATCGACGGATGATTAGCCACGGACACGTTAATGTGATCGGTCGCATTGAGGGCGATGACGAGTTTGCCGCCGTAGCAGAATCCTACGCCGCCTAGCCGCGTATATCCGTGCGAGGCTTTGAGCTCGTCGATCCACTTCTTGAGGGCTGGAATCTTGGAACCCGGCAAGTTGCGTGCGAAGAACGGCATCGCCATCGCAAAACCCGACATCGTCTTCAGCTTGGTCAAAATACCAGCGCTCTTCATTCCCTCCGCGGTGGAAGGGGCGGAGGCGAGGGTAGACTCGGCAACACCTCCACCGTTGAACACATCGGGAACGTACACGGTGAGACCGGATGCATCGGCAAGACGATCCGGGATGACTTTGTTGTTCTGCAGCTTGAGTCCGAACGCGTCGTAGAAGTAGATGATCGCCTTGGTGTCAGAGTCGGCGGCGGGGTTGGAGGGCGTGGCGATGTAGGTGTTCATACCGTGGATCGTCTCCGTCTTGCCGCGCGGCTCGCCAGGGATCTTGAAGCCCGTAACGCAGTTGATGCAGAAGCCGTTGCTGCCGCCAGCGCCATCGGGGTTGATCGCGGTGTCGATGTCGTTCAGGATGGTTCCTCGGGATGGTTGCGACATTCTGGAAGTTGGACTTGGGGGTGATGCTGGTGGTTGCAGAACAAGGTGGAGCGGCAACGCATACGAGGAGTGACCGCCGGTGCCGTGTTCGACAGCATGCGGCCTGCAGCTGTGCCAACTCGGCGTGGAGGTCTGTGGGGAAATTCTTGATAGCGTGAAAGAGCAGCGATTCCGCGGCATCCTCGAGCAGCCCACCGACCATCGTCCGTCCATTTTGATACTGTACGACGTCATCTCATGCCCAAGCACGGTGTAACAACCTCTGAGAGAAAAAAAAAGGGGGGCGGAGAAGAACAAAGTTGACAGGGTCCACACGACTTTGGACCTCAACACCATCCCTTCGGTCGTACAGCTGACCGTGTAGCGCAACATGTACAGCTCGGCGTAGACAAACGCTGCTCCATCTAGAGTTCCAGCATAGACGATGAGCTCCGCTGTCGCAAGTCGAGAGCGTCGCTCAGCCGATCGAGGCGCTGATCCCCAGGCAACGGCTCGAGAGGCCGCAAGAGACGACAGCGGCAGCGTTCAACACATAGATGCTTGCGAGGCAGATGCAACAACTCCTCTGCTGCGACGCTCGACCGTCGCCCCTTCATCACAATCAAGACCACAACGAGGACCTCTCCTCTGCCGCCTCCTCACCGCCGTCCTCGTTCTCGGGATCCTTCTCAGCATTGCTGGCATCGTCCTACCACTAACCACCTCCCCACCCTCCTCCCCGTCCGACCAAGCCACCTCCCTGCTACCCAATGCGACCCTCACCAACGGCACACACACCTTCCGACGCACCGTCATCCTCCTCTCCCTCGACGGCGCCAAACCGTCCTACCTCGACCTTGGCCTCGCACCATCCTTGCAAGCCCTCGGCACCTCAACCCCCTCCTCCCGACGCGCCTCGTACATGCAGCCGATCTTCCCGACGCTTACCTTCCCCAACCACTGGAGCCTCCTCACGGGCCTCTTCGCCTCGTCCCATGGCATCGTCGGTAATGACTTCCACGACGTCTCCACGGGCAAACAGTTCTATTACACAAGGCCGAAGCAATCGTGGGATGCGCGGTGGTGGAGGGGGGAGCCGATCTGGGCGACTGCTGAACGATCCGGTGTTAGCAGTGCCGTGTTGATGTGGCCCGGTCCACCCGTCACGGAGGGTGGGTGGAAGGCGAGGTATTTTCAGAAGTACGAGAGTGGTCCTGAGTGGGGATTAGGGGGCAGGTTGAACCAGGTGCTAAAGTGGATCGATATGGACGGGGTGGAGGAGAGACCGAGTTTGATCTGTGCGTACGTGCCGGATATCGACCAGGCTGCACACCGCTTCGGGCCGGACAGTGACCAGGCGAGGGCCGCGGTGAGGGCTGTAGATGGGTTCGTCGGCCAGCTGCACGAGGAGCTGGGGAAGCGGTCATTGGAAGGGGTGGTAGATGTGGTGGTGGTAAGCGATCACGGCATGACCACGACGAGCAACCACAAGCTCATCTTTCTCGACGGGCTGCTCGGTCGCGAACTCTACGCCAAGATAGCGCATCGCGATGGCTGGCCGTCAGCCGGTCTACGCTTCCGTGGAACACCGCAGGAGCAACAGCACCTCGTCCAACAAGCTTACGATCGCCTCTCCTCCCTCAACGACAGCCTGAGCCGCGGTTGGAAGGTGTACACCCGCACCACGCTCCCCTCGCGCTACCATCTCGCGTCAGCATCCGTCAAAGACCGAGTAGCGCCACTCTGGCTGATCCCGGAGTTGGGATGGAGCATCACGGACCACGCGGAGATGGCCACGTTCGCAGACGGCGTGTACGCTCCCAGGGGAAACCACGGGTATGACAACGAGGAGGAGGAGATGCACGCCATATTTGTCGCTTCAGGTCCGTCATTTGCTCCCCTCCCACAGAAGAGCGAGGCGGAGAAGGGGAAGGGACGAGCGAATATGGACGGGTTTAGGAATGTCGAGCTGCACAACTTGATATCGCGCATCCTGGGCGTGCCGGAGAGCAAGAGAGCCGCCACCAACGGTACCTGGTCGTTTTGGGACCAACATCTTAGATCTGGACTGTAGATCACATACACCTTGAAAAGGACAGATGAGATTGATTTCGCCGTGTGCTAGCCGTGATATACAACGATTCATGCTTCGGTACGAGACTTCTTGGCCTCCGTCTCGCCGTCCGCTGTCGTCTCGGCGTCGGTCTTCTTCTTCCTCTTGACCATCGAGCTGAGGTTGTTAACCGGCGCATCTGCCGCACCACCGCTCTTGCTTGCGCCGGTGAACGGGTTAACCTCGGCCTCGCCCTCCGCCTGCGCGCCGAGGAACGCATCCTTGATCGCCTGCTGCAGCGCATCCCTCGTCGACATGCCCGCGGCGTTAGCTTCAGCAGGAAGACCCAAAACGCCCGTGAGGTCGGGCTGACCGTTGAGCTGTGCCTGTCCGTCCTCGGTGTCGTACTCGTCCAGCTTGGTGTCGAGCTCCTTCTTCAGCTCCTGTACGTCCTTGAGCTCTTTTTCGAGGGAAGGCGTGTCGAGGAGCGAGGCAAGGTCGTCCTTCTCCTTCTCCGTTGTGTCGGCAGTGGGGGCGGTGGGGTTGTCGATGCGCGCCTGGATGGCGGAGATGCGAGCGCCGCAGACATCCGATGCGGCCTGGACGTGCGCCTTTGCACCTTTGCGCTGGTCGACGTCGGGGTGGAATTCGAGGGCGAGGCCGAGACGCAGATGTGCATCCGCCAGTCGACGGGAATGCGGGTTGAGGAGCGGGAGGAGGATGTCGAGGCTCGATCTGTAGTCGGCCGAGGCCTGGGTGAAGTTCTCCGACTCCAGACCGACATCGCCGAGCAAGTTCATCACTTCGGCCAGCTCTGCTTGGATGCGTGTCTTGCCCCACTCCTGTCCGTCCAGTGTCGTCAGCTTCTGCGAGTCTGATTCGAGGATGCACTTGTAGATGACCCTCGCCAGATCGAGCACGGAAAAGGCCAGTTGGAGGTCGTCATCATCGTCCCCATCCGCTGCGCCACCAGCAGCGGCTTGATCCTCCTCATCGTCATCGTCGTCTTCGGCGTCGCCGGTGAAGCTGAACCTCGGATCGCTCTTCACGGCAGAGGAAGAGGATCCGGAGGGCTTAGATATAGATCCAGAAGCCACAGGGGCTGATGGAGCGGGAAGAGGTGCCGATCCTCCACCACCACCCAGTGCGCCCGAGTTCAAGATGAAGTTCTCGAGCACGCTTTGACCGTATAGCTGGAGAACGGGTGCCACCTCGTCCGCATCTTCGGCGTGGGATGTGCGGAGGTTGTCCAGGGCCAGGGCGAGCTTGTCGGAAGCCTGGAGGTATTCTTTGAGTGCAAAGTGGCGCTTGGCTTCGTCGATCAGCTGGCGTGCCGAGGGTTGTTCGGAGCCGGCACCTTCGGCAGGAGCTGAGGTGTCCTCGGCGACAGTATCGGAGTGCGGGTTGGAAGGCTGTTCGTTGAGAGCCATCTTGGATAAGGTGCGGGTGTGAGAGTTGGTGGAGGAGAGGCAAAGTGTTGGTCTCTGCGCTTTTTTGCCGACTCAGCTCTTTACGCGCTCTGGAAGCTCAAAGTTCTTCTCAAAGCCAAGAATGGCACGCGTCGCGTCCTCCTAACACACAAGCTGTCACTTTGCGTCTTCAACTCTTCTCATCTTGACATCACAAGCCGGGACGAGGCCTGGAGGCAAGCACAATGAGGTAATGCAGATCCGACAGCTTCCTTGCGACTACACTTCCGTTGCGACTACAATTCCGTGAGAACGATAAGATCAAACAACTTGGTACGAGAGAACCAGCTCGGGCACGCTGTTCTGCGGCAGCCCACCGAGGGCGAACGTGAGGTTGGTGTAGTAGTAGCCGTTGATGTTCCTTGAGCTGTCGTAGGTGAGCGAACGGCTGACGGCACTCGATGCGACGTTACCGCTGAGCGACAGCTCCATACCTGGCAGCATCCCGCTCGTCTTGTTCGAAGAGACGAGCAAGTCGCTGGGAAGATTGCTCAGCGGGCTAGTGCCAAACATGAGCGTCATCTGCGTCGGCGCCGTGTAGTTGGCGGCGAAGGCTTTGGAAGGCGGGAAGCAGATGGTGAGGTTGGACGACGAAGCGATCGCGGAGATGGTCTGGGTGGTCGGGTAGAGGGACAGCCATGAGGCTTTGGATTGAGCGTAGTTGAGTGAGTGGGTGTTGGGAGTGCTCCACATCATCACAGCGGGTGTGAAGGCGGTAAGGTTCTTGGCAGGTCCGCCGATGGCAGCCTCGTCGATCTCTGTGCCACCGACGGTGACATTGTCGCCGATCCACGCGGTGTAGTTGCGAGGCCCATACTCGTGGACGTCAGCATCGAAGGGAGGAGACCAAGCGTTCGACTTGACAAGGCGACCCTTCTTCTTGCCACACTGGCACGGCTTTAGGTACTCGCGAGACTCTTGCAAGACGAACTGGTCGTGATACTTGCTGGTGATCGCGATCAGCGGTGCAAATGCGGCATCAGACACGTGGGGAGATCCGGACAGCTTCCATGGCTCTGGCCAGCTCTTTGCGTCGCCATTGTTGAAGCCGGCAACGTAGAACCCGAGCAAGTTGACATAGTCTGACAGGCCAAATCCATAGGTGCGGTCCCAGGATCCACCCAGACTGTTGAGTTGCGGCTGCCACAGCTCGGCCGTCTTGGCCCAGATCTTGGAGATGGTATCGCCAGCCCTCTGAGCCATGGTGGTGTTCGATGGAAGGTAGCCAGCCAGGCTTAGCGCCCACAGAGAGACACCGGTATAGGTGGCCGAATTGAACTCGCTCAGCGTGTCATACATGTCGAAGAGCGAGTAGAACTCTCCGGCGTACCTTTCGGCATAGGTGGTCATGTTTGCATCGTTCTTGAGGTTGCCGTAGTACGACATGGCCATGCAGCGCATCAGCCAGGGGTTCGAATAGGCAGGCGTCAGATTGTCGCCGTCAAGGCCAAAGACACGGTAGGTGTCTCCCACGACAGCGCGGTAGCCCGACTCGATGACGGCACTCTTGGTCTCGTTGTCCATGAGATGACCAAAGTCCTCGATAGCCAGCATAAAGGCGGTAGCGACAAAGAGGTTCGAGTTGGCATCGTAGGAGCCATAGATCTTGGGTGCGTTAAGCTTGCCGGGTGGGGGTTGATTGGGGTCGAGGAAAGCGCCGTACCAGATGTCGGATGAGTTCTTCCACTGAGCGGCGATGGCATCATGGATTAGCTGCTTGGCAAGGGCAGCATCGCCAGGACCGTTTCTAGCAAGCAAAGAGACCGCGTAGTAGGCAGTGTAGCGCGAGGAGCCGAAGATGTACGGAGGCTGGAAGTTGGAGTCGAGCATGGACAGTGAGGTGGAGAAGACATGACGTTGACCGTCCGAGAGAGTAGAGAGGAAGTCGGTGCCATTGTTGTTGGCGACGGACCTTGATGAGAGCAGCTCGTCAAGGCCAAAGGAAGTGGTGCTGGGGGATACCGAAGGCAGGGCCTGGGCGAGTGGGAGTGCGAAAGCAGCAGCAGCGACAAGCCCGGTCGTGAGCTCTGCAAGCTTGACCATGACTCCGTCACTAAAGGAGGATGAGATCTACGGAGATAAGACGATGATTTCTTGGGACTTCGACCCATCGAACATGCTGAACGAGGAGGGGGACGTCTTTAAGTACTCCCTAGTCCGTCCGAAGAAGCGTTGCCTTCGCAGGCAGCATGCTCATCAGCATGGCGGTACGCCGAAGTGCAAGCGCAAGGGCAAGGCAGCACACCTGTCTGGATCGGCCGATGTCGGACCATGCTTGCAGCGAGCCGAAGAGAGGGTACACCGCGGTGAAGTCTTTAGATCTTGCATGGATGGAGAATCAACGCTTCCAAACTGGAAGATCTGCTGCTGAGATGGCCGACGCCCGTCAGAAGCGAGGTTCTCCGTCTCTAAGCGAGCTGTGTCCCCCGCGATAAGCTAGGCAGTGAGCTGTACGAGCGGGCCGACTCGGGCCCTAGCATCATGGTCGGCTTGTTGCGCGCCGAACCAGGTCATGGACGCTGCGCATGGCCGTGATCATTACAGCTCGCGGATGTTCAAGGTATCGGTCAATGGATGCAGTGAACGGCATCACGCAGGTTGGAGAGGAAGTCGTGACCGGCCAATCTTGTTCGACGTGGGGCATGGCGTGGGGGTATCACGACCTAACAATTTGATATAAATGGAGAGAAAGCCGGCCGAATATCGATTCAGGCGAGCTTTGAAAGCCGGCGCTCCTCGAAAGCTAAACGCCGGGCCTGCCTGAATTGAGCCGGGTCTCTCTCGCCTTGCAAAAGCAGTGGGCAAGCGCGCATTGTGATTTCCAATTCACACATCACAACTGTGACTGCGCAGCTGCGCATTCTCCACTCGAGAACCCTTTCTCCGCAAAGTCACACAATTCACACGCAACAGTCACATTCCATCGCCACACGCTTCCATCTTGCCTCCCACCACCAACACCAGTCTTGCCTCTGAAACATCGCATTCAGAGCCAGCAGCAGCTGGCACGAGCTCACGTCCTCTCTAGAGCACCGATCGGAACATCTCCCCGGTTTACACTCGCCCTTACCAGCAAGATGGCGTTCCAATCCATGCTCAACGGAGCCGAGTGCTCTACCTCCAACAATGGTCTGGCGCAGATGCTCAAGCATACCCAGCAGGATCGCTCCATCCAGCATGGTGATCGCACCTTCGCCGGGCAACCTCAGATGGGCCCTGCTGGCATGCGCCAACAGCAGCAAGCCGGTCCCAACTCGGATGCCGAAGCCTTCTTCCGTCAGCAGCAGGGCGCTTCCATGCCCGGTGCTGCTTCCTCCGCCTTCGATCTGCAAGCTATGCGTAACGAGCTCAACAACTCCGTGCCCTCCTTCCAGCGTCCGAACTCGGGTGCTGCGTGGGCCAATCAGATGCCACGCACGGGTACGCCCTCGAGCGCCGACATGGAAGCTGCTTTCGCACGAGGCGGCGCACCTGCTCGATCAATGCAGCCACCCGCAGGCTCGTCAGCTTGGGCTCAGCAATTCGGGTCATCTCAGCACCAGCAGCCAGCGTCCATGCGACAGATGCCCGGCGGGGATGGCTCAGGTTCCACCGGCGCTTACGCTTCACGTCCAATGATGGGTTCCTACGGTGGTGGCATGATGGGTATGGGCATGGGAAGCATGGGAATGGGTATGATGGGCAGCATGGGCTCGATGCAGCAGCAACAGCAACCACAGCAAGCGCAAACCTCCCAGTCTCGTTTCACCGAACTCGACGATGCCACCTGGGAGGAGCAGTTCAAGAAGCTCGACGCCGAACAGGCCGAAGCCGAGTCCAAGGGCAAAGGCAAAGCCAAGGAAGCAGAAGCTGACCTTCTCCCCTCGGAGGCAGAACAAGCCGAGTCGATCCGTCGCGAACTGGACGCTATCGAGCAAGAGCTCACCGCTGACGGCAACGAAGCCAACTCGCGCTTCGAGGACCTCTGGCGATCCATGAACTCGCGCAACGGCATCCCACCCTCTTCTGCCGACGCCGAGCTGGCCAAGTGGGAGGAAGAGCTTCTCAAGTCAAGGACCGACGATGACGAGCAGTTTGGCTACTCTCACCCGTCTGGTGGACTGGGAGGTGGCAGGCACGGTCTAGATGAGATGGGAGCACTCGACGGCACTGAAGATGCGCTTCTCGACGGATTCGGTGTCGTGGGTCCGGACGGCTACCCTCGTCTGGGTCAATACAGGACCAGCCAGCAGAACCCTTTCCAGACCCATCCCGACCCCCTCTCGGAAGGTCTGCGTCTGCTCGCCAATGGCGGCAACCTCTCCGACGCCGCTCTCCTCTTCGAAGCCGCGACGCAGCGCGAGACGCAAGGCGGCACGGGCGGCGAAGTCGAACGTGGCGAAGTCGACCGCTCTCGCCGCGAACGATCCGAGGCCTGGCGCCGACTCGGAGAGTGCCAGGCGATGAACGAGAAGGAAGCGCAAGCCATCCGCGCGCTCGAAGAAGCCATCAAGATCGACGAGAACAATCTCGAGGCCTACATGTCGCTCGCCATCTCGTACACCAACGAAGGCTACGACACGGCGGCACACCAGACGCTCGAGCGCTACATCTCGCGCGCCTACCCAAACATCAAAGCTGGACCCCTGCCCGCCGAGATCTCTGGCAGCAAGGACCCCATCGAAGGCACCGAGGGCAACCCCTGGGCGAGTCTCAACCGCGTCACGGACCTCTTCCTGCAAGCTGCGCGCCAGGGCAACAGCGCTGGCCAGATCGACCCCGAAGTGCAGGTCGGGCTGGGTGTGCTGTTCTACACGCAATCCGCGTACGAGCAGGCGCAGGACTGCTTCAACACGGCCCTCTCCGCACGCCCCAACGATTTCCTCCTCTGGAACCGACTCGGCGCAACGCTTGCCAACGGCGGTAAACCGGAAGAAGCCATCGCTGCCTACCACAAAGCGCTCGAGCTGCGTCCCACCTTCACACGTGCGATCTACAACCTGTCCGTATCGTGCTTGAACCTGGGCGCGCACCATGAGGCAGCCGAACACCTGCTAGCCGCGCTCAACCTGCAGCAGACGCATACGCTGCCCGACGTGCCCGAGGGCGAACAGCCCGCGCCAACGCCGCTCGCAGAGGCTGGCGAGAGCCATAACCTGTGGTCGACGCTGAGGAGGATCTTCCTGGTGATGGATAGGATGGATCTGGCGCAGAAGGCGCATGTCGGGTCCGATTTGTCGCAGTTCAGGAGGGAGGGTTTCGAGTTTTAACCTTGCTCAAGAGATCTCAATGCGCAAATCTTCTTTCCAAGTGATGAACCAGACTGCAAGCCGGTTGAAAGTGTGTTGAGCTTTGACTGTGATTCTCCAAATGATAGCAATTCCAAAGAGTGTCTTTTCCGTTCCTACCGCATCTTTTACTGCTTCTTCACCTCCTCCCCCCTCGCCTCCTTCTCCGCCCTCTCCCGCTCCAACCGCTGCAGCAACAACCCCCTCCGCCTTAAATCTTCCGCTTTAGCATTCTTGTATCCCTTCAATCGGGCCATGTTCTGCTCCTCGCTCTCCCCTTCTAGTGGCTGGCTCGGCGCTGTTTTTTCTCTCTCGCTGAGCCCTGCGATCTCCTCCCCATCGGCGGTGGTGTCGGAGGTAGACGATTGGAAGGAGACCATGTCTTTGAGGGAGGCTGCCATGGAGGGGGGGAGGATGTTGGAGGGTAGGCTGGGGAGGAATTTCGAAGTGATGGAAGGGGTGGAGTCTACTTCGTCCGAGGGCGATTCCGTGATGGTTGATGCGTGTGGGAGAGTGTGTTTGTCTTGACGCGAGTCCGAGCGGGTGGGGGTAGAGGGTGGCAGAGTGGCCGATCGACGGTGTGCATCCTTGTGATCGCCGCCTGCGCTGTGTTGTCGGCCGTGCGACGAGAAGATCGACAGCGGATTCGCAATCACCGAAGAAGGCGTTCCAGCCGAGGCCGAATGCGACGCCTCCCTCTCCAGCTTGCGCTGCGTCCTCCGGTTGGCTAGCGGGATGTTCTTGTACAAAAACTCGATCGCCGTGGCCACCCCGTCTTCGCTCCTGATCTTCTCACCGACACCCTGCGCCTTTTCCACCATGACACGGTCCGAAGCGGCGCTCTTGAGCGCATCCGACAGGTCGCTCACGCTGAGACCGTTGACCTTGGCACCCGCACCGAGCTTCTGCACGCGATTGGCCCAGAAGAACTGGTCGCCGAAGAACGGTTTGATCAGCGTCACCAACCCGGCGCGTAGCGAGGCACCGGTGGTACCGGCTCCTCCGTGGTGCATTGCAATGTCGATCTGAGGGAAGAGCCAGTCGTGGGGGACAGAGTCGACGACAAAGACGTCGTCGGGGATCTCGATCTCGGGCTCGGGCTCCTCCTCGGTCGCCGTATCCTCGCTCTCGGCGTGAGAGGAGGTAGAGGTCTGGTGCTGCATCTGCGGTCGGCCGTGGCTGGTCTCGTTGCGTTTGGGCTTCTTCTTCTTCTTCGGCTTGGACCCTCCTCGGCCACTCCAGCCTTTGGCAACGATGGCGCGCACGTCCGCCTCGCGTACAGCCTTCATGATGTTGGCCGACACCTCTTCGGCGTTCTCGATGGTGATCGACCCGAAGCCGATGTAGGCGATCTTCTTGCCGTCCTTCTTGGCGCGCTCCAGAAAGTCCGACATCTCCTTGGGCGGCGACCAGTTGGAATCCGGATTGTCGAGGAACCAGTACCCCGAAATCTTGACGCGGTCACCCCAGTCGTTGGGCATGGGAACCACCGCCGGCGAAAAGTTGTAGATGAAGGGAACGTTGTCTGCGTCCATCTTGGACATGTCGGTCGGACCGATGCCGACCATGTGCTTGCGCCAGCGGTTGATCTGACCGCTGGTAGCGACCCACATGATCTGGTCAAACAGCGTGTACGACGAGGAGTTGTAGGACGAGCCCATGTCGACCGCCGGGACACTGAATGCCTGTGGATAAGCCGACGTCTTGGTCCAAGGCATGGTGAAGGCGCGGAAGTACGGAATGCCCAGACCCTCAGCGACGTGGATACCCGCCATGGTGGAGGGACTCTCGATCAGCAGATCAGCACCCTGGCACTCCTCCCAGCATTCTCGCAGCAGCTCGTCGAGCCAGACGCGGAATTTGCCGATGCTTTCCTTGAAGAAAGCGGGCGAAAAGATACGGTGCTCGACACTGAGCTTCATCAGAGCCGCAGGATCGCCACCGACACCGCGATACTCGATGCCGTGGCCCTCAACCCATCCTCGGTATTCGGGATGCGAGACAATCACGGGCGTATGCCCGTGTTCCTTGAGCGTCTTGCACAACGCAATGTACGGCTGGACATCGCCGCGCGAGCCAATGGTGAGACAGTAGATACGCATGGGCGGGATACGAAGGGCATCGCGCATCGTGTTGCGGTCGATGTTGACCACCTTGGGCAGATGAGCGAGCAGGTCAGGATCAAACACGGGCATATCGCGTGCAGTGTCTAGCAGAATGGATTGGGCGGCGGTCTTGGAGGTGGCGTCCACTTTCGTGGCACTGCTGGCGTCGCTAGCTCCATCTAGGCTGCCCCGCTCGGCGTCACGCTTTCGGTGGTCCCTAACCTCGATGATGTTGCGGAGCGTGGAGAGCACCATATCGCGATTGTCCTGAGACATGAAGTCGAAGTACATATCCGAGTGTGCTCGGATATGCACTACGAGACCATAATGATGGAAGAGCATAGATCGGTACGTGTCGACGCCTTGTAGGTCATTGAGAGGCACCTTGATCTTGAGATCCCGACCCACTGCCCTGCGCCAGAAGAGCAGGTAGTCGAGGCCGATGGCCATGGTTCCATGAGTGTGAAGCGTGCGCACCAACTGAGCCTTGACGAGGTGGAGATCCTCGGGGTGGTTCGGAAGGCCAAAGGCATGACAGAACTTGTCGGCCAGCGTTTGCTCGTGATCTCCGGCCGAGAGATTGCTATCCGTGGAGGTGTCTTCCACTTCGGCCTCACCCTCGAGGTCGAGCAAGGGGGCTGGCACTGCGCGTAGCATCTCCTGGAAGCCCATAGGATGCTGGATGGATCTAGGAACCTTGAGTGCCTCTCGGAGAAGATCGATGAAGGAAGCACGATTATGCGTGAATCCGAGAGCAACTTGGGTGACGTGGCACTTGACGCCCGGGTTCTTGGGACAGTTGATAAAGACATTGCCGCTGGACCAGCTGTGATCGAGCTGGTGACGGTCGTGACGCTCGCGATGCTCCTTGGCAATCTGTTGCGCCTCTGCCTCGTTGACGGAGCCGACGAGCACATCGAGATGAATGACTTTGGCGACACTGAGAAACGCAGCGCTGTCCATGCCGACGATACGCTCGAGTGGTATGCTGATGCGCACCTTCTCGGCAGTATTGCGGGCGTGGAAGGCAGCGGCTTCGAGCTCCTTGCGCCAGTCGAGCGCGGCTTCCTGGGTTTTGAACTCGACCGAGCTGTACTTGAGACCCTCGACGAAACGGATGACGTTGGGCTGGGACCAGTCGATGGGGAGGACAGCGTAGAGATTGGAGAGACGGGCCGAAAGAAGTGGCTTGTAGAGCTTGTTGCTTGCGGAGTAGGCGTTGAACGAGTCTTTCCTGAGCTCCATCCAGACCCTACGTTTGGGACGCATCTTACCAGGCCTGCGGATGATGGCTGGACCCGATTTGAGGATGGGGTTCTGCACGTTGGGATCCGAAGGCGCAACGACGTCCGAGCCGTTTTTGCTGCTGGTGAGGCCAGCTTGATGCTGCTCGATGCCATTGCTGTTCTTGCCGGCTGCATCTGGAATGAAGGCGAGGAAACAGACACGACGGGTGGTGAGGAAGAGACTACCTTTGATGAAGACGGTCTTGATGAGAACACCGCTGTGATCAACGATGAGTCTCTCTGGCTCATTGGGCTGTGAGAGGGACGGACATTCGCCGAATTCCTCGATGATGGCCTTCATCTTGTCTTCGGCGGAGACATCGACAGGGGCGCGCGTGCGGATGCTGTCGCCCGGTCGCACGCCGTCCAAGGAGCCAGAGCGACGCCTCTCCTCGGCGTCGTCGTTGGCTTGAGTAAGATTGTCGAGGTGCTTTTTCATTTTGCCGTAGTCGGGCTGCCCCTCGTCACCACCAACTGTAGCCGCGTCGTCGTCGTCGTGTTCGGCGACCGTATCGGCATGATCGACATCTTGGTCGTCGTCATCGTCATCCTCCTCTTCATCGTCCGAGAGATGCTGCAATGTCTCGAGGCTCGCATCGTTGAGTAGCTCTGCGGCGCCGAGATTGTTTTGACTGTGGAGATGATCGTTTTGGCCGATGGAATATGGACTGCGCATTTCTTGTGCGGTGGGAGGAGCATTGACGGCAATGGTGGATCGGATCTTGGCGTCGACCTTCTTGAGGGTTTTGCCGAACTTGCTTCGTGCACGATTCGATTCGTGGTATTCGTAGGACTCGGCTTCGCTGCGTGACTTGTTCCATGCTGCCGTGTCGTCCGTCGACTCTGAGGTGGGAGGTTGTTGAGCCGCAACTGGAGGCTCTGCGGGGACGACGGCGTCTTGATGGTGACGATCGTGGGCCTTGGACTGAGCATCCTTGTTGGACATGAGAGCGGCGCCGTTGAGAAACTTGGCAAGTCCCTGTCCGCCTTGCTGCTGATGCGACTGCGAATGCTGCGGCTGCGAAGAGACGGGCTCTTCCATCGCGGTTGGTCCATCATCGCTGTCAGGGTGCTGCTGATCCAAAGGGTCCGCGTGTTCGTCCTCGCTCGTCTTGACGAGCTCAAGCGTAGCTCCGAAGCTATCGTGGACGTTGTTGACGCTGGCGCGCGTACCAAAGAGCGGGCGAAGGCCCATCTTGGTCGAGGTAGGCGTCCAGCCGGGTGTATGCGTGGTCAGCCGTCTAGATGCGCAGTTCTAGCTTCTATCGCCGGATGGGCAGCAACAGGCTCCAAGTGCCTGAGCTCTGTAGATGTGGTGGATGGATCCAAGACAGCAAGCTTGAAGGGAACGTCGAAGTGATGTATGATGTGTGAGAAGAGAGGTGAGATAGGATCCTCGAATCATTGCAGGTGACTGAATGGCCGTCGACTCAGCTTTCAATAATGCACGGCTGAGTTGGTCAGAGCGTCGACGCGCCCAACCCTATCTTGACGCAGCTGATTGATTTTCACTCGGCGTAGCCGACAAACCCTGTATCGCAAAGGTGCTGTTTGTTGATGGCATTGGTTCACCTTGCTTAGCACGATGACGACGCCAGCGGCGTGACGCTGCACAACAATGCAGCACTGCAGTTTTGCATTGTGTTGAGTCAAGATGCGCTTTGGCTGTGCATCGGTCTATGCTGCTGCGCGAGCTCTAATTTCCCGGATAAGCTGACCCGGCAGAGCGAACCACGAGCCCATTCCAAGGGTCCT
Organism: Pseudozyma pruni; assembly: GCA_023212685.1. Lineage (NCBI taxonomy): Eukaryota > Fungi > Basidiomycota > Ustilaginomycetes > Ustilaginales > Ustilaginaceae > Pseudozyma > Pseudozyma pruni. Next base: position 126,684 of record JALBYD010000037.1, read on the forward strand.
TTCCTTCCTTCCGGCAAGCCATGCCTGCAACCACGCATGCCCATCTGCTGTCGGTGTCAGCACTTCTTTCTCACTCGTATCCTCACACGCTGGCTGACAATTTGCCCGGCTTACGAGCATCCCGCTTCCTTCACCTGCGCTATCGATGCCACGCGAGACTGCCGCCGGGTCTGACTCAGCGCTCGTTCACGCTGCAAAGGCCCACAGTGATGTATGAGGCGAAGACAGCATTCGAAAGCGCCCAAGTACGGGTGGATCTTGTCATCCTGCTGCTGGCTTGGTCTGTCAACGGCCCAAAACGCCATGTGATGTAATCAACACCAATATGTGTGCATCACTGTCTCTGGCTGACATATCGCGTCCGAATTAGTTTAGTGGCTATGACGGCGCCTTGTCATTCAATTGACTACGTTCTCCGCGCAGAATACGGCGCAGACCCGGGTTCAATTCCCGGATTCGGAGGATTATCTCAATTTTTTTTGCACCTGTCTACTCGAGGCTTGCTTCAGCGTTCCTCATCTCTCTCTCAATCTGACTGACTCTCACTGGCCTGACGATCACATAGTGAGGATCGAATGCTGATTGGGATCATGTGCTGATGCTTTGCAAAGAACTTCGTCGTGGTGAGAGCGGCGTCTAGCCAAGCTGTTGCCACGCCAACAAGTCCATCTCCTGATCCTCGGGTTCCAACTGCAACGGGATCCCATTCTCATCCAGCACGAGCGCCCAACCCTGCCTTCCGTCCCCCCCTTCCCCCTCTTCCGCCTGCTGTTCCGCCCTCTCCCTCTGCAACCTCGGATCCCGGTCACCCAACAACCCATCAAACAGCCTCTGATAGCACTCGTAACCAGGCGTATTGAAATGCGCGTACGGGTTCTGACTCGAGATTGGCTTTCCGCAGAGATAACAGTAGTGCGTCTGGCACGACTTGCATGTCATATGGTTGCAGCCGTACGACTTTTCGATCGCAATCCCGCAGGTGGGGCAGGGGGTGGTGTAAGACGACAGCCAGGTTTGCGTCTGTTGTTCCTCCTCGTACCGTCGTACCATGGTCTCGAGCGTTTTCCGACCGAACTTTTGTTCCATCAGCGTTCGATCGGCGGAGTGCGCTGGGAGGGAGAGATAGCGTCGGATGAGTTCGGATTGGAACGAGACAGGGCACGAGGTCGGGCCGTGCCAGGAACGCGAACACCAGGCGCAGAAGGTGAAGCCGCAGCTGAGGCATTCGCGGAATCGTTCCCAGTGGCCGGAGTTCTCGTCCGAGGTGAGGCGGACTACGGGAGCCTGACAGCCAGAGCGGGGGCAGTAGGATACCGAGGGGTCGGCTTCCAGTTTTGCTTTGACCGTGAGCTGGTCGAGGCGAGCTAGCCGGGCGGTTCCTAGGATGGATTCCAGCTCTTCACGCGTGACGAGCCCGACGACCGTCTTGTTCTTCCCCTCTTCCGCACCCGATTCGCCATTTGCAGAAGTCACACCGGCCGACTTGGCCTTGACAGGCGGGATGAGATTTCCCTCCTGATCGACGAGGTTCTGCTTCTCTCGTTCACTCCAAAGAGTGACGCATTCCGGGTCAGGACACCGCTTCGCCTGGCGATGCATGCCGTCGTCGACCAGGCTCGAGAGATAGCCGGCGAGGCATTCGGAGCAAAAGACGTGTCCACAGCCGTTGAGACGTGTGCATGCTCGGCCTTTGCGTGTCTCCAGGCAGATGGCGCAATCGAACGACGAGGCGTCGAACGTGGTCCTGCTGCAAAGACGCGAGTGTGCCAGGAGCTGAGCGGCCAGCAGTGGCTGAGAATCGGGTGAAGCGAGGTGCTCCTCGAACCGCAAGCTTGTCTCTGCTGATTCCTCATTCTTGCTGGGGCGTTGCAGAAAGGCGGGAGATAGGTCGTTGTCTGGACGCTCTTCCAAGAGCGACATCCAGAGGCCCTCGGTGAGGAAGGTGGCCCAGATGTAGAGCACTTCCATGCCGCTCATCTCTTGATACTGCTCTTGCAGCTTTTCAAGGATCCACGCGTGCGATGATATGGATTCGGATGGCAGCCATGGTGCTGTCAGGCTTTCGATGGTGGGTGGCTGTTCCGCGGGATAGGTTGGCGGAAGACGTATACGCAAGGTGATGGGCGCTAGGTGAGCGAGCGGGGGAAGTTCTCTCGTTGACTGCAGACGTAAGGCCGACGTCTCAGCAACGTCGCGGACCCTGTTCCCGCCTTCTCCGTGATGGCCATTGGTTGCACCGAGGCTGAGTCGTGCAATTGCATCGGTAGCTTCCTGAGAGGTAGCATCGATGATCTCATGCGCGCTGGACCGTGACTTCGCGTGGCCGTTGGTCTTCGCTCTCGTGCTCCGGCTCGGCTGAAAGACGTGCGCACTGGCGTTTAAGTGGCCGTTTGTGCCCTCCTTGGGCTTCCTATCTCGTTGCTTCTTGTTCTGCTGTGGAGATAGCTGATTTCCTTGAACTTTCGCTTGTAGCCGTTGTTGTGAGGATGGCGGTACCGCGTGCGAGCTCGAACCTGGCGTCGAGACTACTTCTTGTCCTGTCGCATGCGTATCAACCACTATCCTCGTCGGTCTCGGCAGAGTGATCGGAAGGTAGAACTCGAGAACGGGCTCCGGCTCCCGCTGCATAAGCTTGACGCGCACCTCTTCCGGCCGGTGTGTCTCGTCTGCGTTCTCGCCATCGTTGAGCCCAGCAAAGATTGATTCGAGCGCCACGATCTCGTCCTCCTGCCTCTGCCGGCATTCTTCTTGCATGGCGTCCGTCTCCCCCACTTTGAGGTGAGTGCGATGCTATGAAGCGTTTGGGTGCTGTCGAGTGCCCTGCATCTATGACGAAGACGAGGTCGAGGTGACAAGGAGGATGTGTCGATGATGGTGGAAGGAACGGTTCTAGCGACTCGAGCTGCATTGCCACTTGACATGTGCTGAGCTCACTGAGTGACTTTTGATTGCCGAGCTTTAAGCTTCGGTGCGGGCGGGGTGGAGGTGACTGAAGGAAATTAGGTGTGACTTTTCAGAAAAACAGGGTCCCTCTTCGCAGAAAAGCTTCTTCAGGTCACATCTCCATCACCATCCCTGCCAGTTCGATCGATTCACACGGCCTCTGCTCGTCATGGTACGCTTCAAGACCCGCTGGCTGCTCCTAGCCATCGACGACGCGCCCCTCTCTACCGTCTCACCCTTCCCTGCCAACCACTCCGACGACCCATCGCACGCCTCAACATCATCCTCCATCCTCTCTGCTGCCGAATACTCTCCTCGCACCAGCAACGCTGCATCAACGCTGACACCGCAACAGATCACCCGCCTGCTCCGAGCATCGCTCGTCTACAACTTCGGCGATGTTGCTGCGGGCGCCTTTGGCGGCGTCTTGACGTGCAAGTACTACAGCAGCCATACGGGCACTGCGATTGTAAGGTGTTCTAGGGACGCAGCGAGATTGGTCTGGGCTAGCGCGACGATGATTTCGAGTCCCGTGGAGATGATTGCGGATGGAGAAAGCGTGTCAGGGAGGAAAGCGGCGTCGTTGAGGATGAGGGTGATTCACTGTGGCGGAACGATTAAGAAGGTTCAGAACAAGGCGATCGAGTTGGATAGGAAGATCATCATGCGGACGAGGGCGAAGCAGAAGAAACTTGCTGCAAGCTCAAAAGCGCAGCCATCAACAGAACGTGTCAAGCCCATCGCCGAAGTCGTTGCGCCGGTCGCGATGGTGCCGTCGGCGGTCTCAATGGACGACGACGAAGATTTGGGCGAAGCACTCGATCCCATCGCTCTCGAGGTTCCTGCAGCGGCCACTTCGGCACCTTCACAAACCGATCTCAGCACCAAGAGTAAGAGCAACAACAGCCACGTCGACCCAGAGACACAGGCGCTTCTAGCACAGTCACGTAAAGAGATCAACTCGATATCCATGTAACAACTCGCTCGCATGCCTTTCCCTGTCTGCAATATACCCACTCCTCGCGCAAGACACGATCCTACTGCCCATCGCTCCTGTCTATGACCCTGCGCAGAATACCCTACTGGCCGAAGCACGCACGAACTTGAAGCACTCGCAGGTGATCCTTGGGGCAGGGCAAAAGACGCAAAAAAAATCGAGATGATCCTCCGAATCCGGGAATTGAACCCGGGTCTGCGCCGTATTTTCTGCGCGGAGAACATAGTCAATTGAATGACAAGGCGCCGTCATAGCCACTAAACTAATTCGGATCGCTTCATGTGGGTCGAGCTTCATGATGTAATTATGTATTATCTGGCACTGCCCAGCCTTGATCAGATACCGCTCCTCGTTACTCAAGCTCTGCAATCTTAACCCAGACAACACACAAGCTTTCGACTCAAGCTTGTCGAAGCAAGGTAGAGGATAAGACTTATTCTTGTAATGCAGATGTGTGAGGTTGATGATGAGTGTTACAAAGTGACTCTACACTCTACTGCTCCGCTTCGGTAAAGAAGCTAGCCAACCTCCTTCCAGCCATCTGGAGGAAGCTCTGCCTCTCCCTCGCGTTGGCAACCAGACTCGGTGGCAGCGAAAGGTAGCCAATCTTGTCATCCACAATCGGCAGCAGCGACTCTGCCAACCCTTGCATGAGGTGGTTCCGGTCAAAGTGCGAGGCTGCTCCTGCGCCGGCGAACAGCGGTGCGGGCGACGACCTTGCGCCTCCGCCGATGACAGGGAGGGTGGCCCGGTTGGTGTCGAGCGTTCGGAAGAACTCGATGTGTCGGATGAGCAGGACGAGGATCAGCTCTACTGCGTCCAGTTTGGAGGTCGATGAGGCGCGCAGGGTGGCTTTGCGGGTAGTGAGCTGGCGGAGAGCGACGGATCGACGTTGAGCGGGTGAGAGCTCGCCCGCAGTGACTTCGCCGAGTGCGTCGCGGGCAATCTCGTCCAACTCGTCCTGACGAACGGAGTCGACGTTCTCCAGCAGCGTCTCGATGTTCTCCAGTCCTTGAAGCTCTTTCGCCACCGAGTCCGTGTAGTCGTCTAGTGCTGCGACCAGTCCGCCGATGCTGGGCACTGTCGACGCCGCCGCAGAGGCACGTTGCGAGCGCAGATAGCCAACTCGAGAAGAGTCGCCGTCGTCGTCGCCCGCTCCATAGGGCGTGTGCGATCGCTCGCGGTTGGTGGCCAGCGAAGGGATCAGCACCGGTCGGACCCGAGCCGTGTTGCTGCCTCGTGCATCGCTCGCGGCCTCGAGGTACGAAAGCAACGTCATCTGCAATCGGACGACCATAGCACCCACCTTGGCGCTGAACGCGCTCTCCTCTTCCATGCCAGCTTTGCCACCTCCGTTCGGGGCCTCGCTCGAAGCCCGCAGCGCGCGCAAAGAAGCGGTCGGCATGCGAGACTCTTCCCGCTCCCCTTCTGTGTGCGGCACAATGCGCGATCGCCACGAAGCAGCGGTCAGATAGACGGCTGCAAAAGCGAGGATGGCGTTGTGGAAAGGCGCCAGGGGGCTGGGTGCTTGCTGAGCATCATCGTCCAGGGATGGCATGATGAGGACAAAGATGGCGACCACCAAATGCGCCTGGCTAAGTTGAGCAGACGAGCAAAACTCTTGCAGTGGAGCACGAAGCACCGTCAGAAGAGCATCTCGATGAGCAGTCAGCAACGCCAACGCGTGACGAGGGGCCGCTGAAGCCGACGTAGGCGCCAGTGCCTTGGACGTGCCAAAGGCGCCCCGGCTGGACGAGGAGGCCGAGCCAGCCGCAGTGCTGGCAAGGATGCTGGTCGTCAGCTGGAGTACGGGCGTGAGCAGTGCATTGTATCGCTCGGTGGCCGCAGGGAGGAAGCTGTCTAGATCGACAAACTCCTGATCTTGGTCTGGTCGTGCTGCCAGGTAATCAGACTGGGCAAGCACGTCGAAGATCTTGGCGTTGAGCAGTCGCTCTGCACCGTCGCGGTTCTGGGCCATGCGATTGAAGAAGGCCAGACGGGCTTCATAGACGTACAGCGCATTCAGGCTGGCAGGGTCGGGACGAAGCGTCTCTTGCAGAGCCACATCCGAGTCGCGCAGGGCTGTGACGAAGCTCTTGATGTAACCCTTGCGATCGAGCACATCCAGGCACTTGGAGCCACTTCGACGCGAAGAAGCGCTGGCAGAGGCCGGAGCGTCTAGGGCGCACAGCTTGTCCAGCAGCGTGAAGGCGATCGTCTTGGACAGGTCGCTGGCGTCCAGCGCGTCGCGGCCAAGTACATCCATCAATCGCTCTGCGTGCGAAAGAAGCAATGCGCGAGTTCGGGCTTCGAGACCGGTCGTCTGGGTTCGACCGCCAAAGATGTTGGTGGTCGTCGCCGAGACACCGCCAACGGACATGGTCTCGTCGAGATCGGTCGCGATGATCGATGCGCCGTCATTGGCGCCCGCCTCACTGCTAGCGTCGGCACCGCTCCCTGACTTGATCAGTTGAAGGAAATTGATGAGCGCCGAGTAGAGGTTGCCGCGGGCTAGGGTTGTGGTCTCGAGTCGGAGCACCGAATCGATCAGTGCACGCAGCGTCGTCAGCAGGCGATCGACAGGAAGCGCATCGACGCTTTCGAGATCAAGTGCGCCCGTGGTAAGCTCGACTCGATGCTGTCGCAGCGAAGTGAGCAAAGAGAGCACGGCACCAGCGACGAGGTCGGCGGATGGCACGTCGAGACCACCAGCGTCGGTGGACGCCGTCGAGATACGCGGCAGCAGCTCCGCGAGGCAGTCGAACATGAGACTGGATCGAACCTCGGTGCGCAACAGCCATGCGGCGCGCGCCAAGACCATGTCGAGCGTGTGTCGCCACGCCTGCAGCACCCGTCGGCGTGAGAATGCTACTGCCTTCTTTGCGTTTTGAGCTGAAGCCCACTGAAGCACAAGGGCCGCTTGCTCCAAGAACGGGTTCGCCTGACCAGCATCTCTCAGGCTGCCTTTCTGCTGAAGGAGCGTCTTTTCGCGGACGAGGACAGCGAGGACGGCGCCGAGATCGAACATGCGAGGTCCCACGGCAGCGTCGGGTCGCTTGGCAAGGTCCAGCTGCTCCGGAGTGATGACGGTGATGCCTTGTCCAAGAGCTTCGCGGTCGTCATACCACTCGAAGTCGAGGCTCTGAAGAATCTCAAGGAAGCGAACACCGCCGAAAGTGCGGATCTCGGCGCCGCCAGCACCCAGACGGAAGTCTCGTTCGGTGCCAAGCAGGAGGTCGTCCTCGTCGATGCTGTCGTCGGCGTTCGCACCGTTGCCGCCACCTGCAGTGGCGTTGGAGCCGAAGAGCGCTGCCACTACGCGTGCCGCTCGTGATTGCATACCAGCATTCAAGAGCGAATGCAGTTCGAGCGCAGTGAGCTCGAGTAGCGAGGCTCGCATTCGAAGCGAAGCAGTCACGCGATCGACCGTTGTCTCGATGGCCTGACCGTCCGCGAACTGCACCAAACCCAGCGCGGCCGAGCTCGAGGTCAAGGTGCCGCGCTCGGCAGGCACGAGAGGCAAGCTTCGTAGCTGCTGAACGACAAAGTCCTCCTTGGTGCGCAAGTATCGGAGGGTCGCCGCGCTCGTGAAGGGGTGGGTGCAGAGACGCAGGACGAGCGAGCAACACTTGTCGGCAAAGCCCGGCGAACGCTCGGCAAGGCTGAGGAAGGGAGCTCCGTCGACGTCGGACTCTGGACGAAGAAGCGCCAGAATCGCGTGAATGGCGCTTGGCGCAGCGGTCTGCGCATCAGGATCAACGATCACCTGCTCTTCCGGGCGAACGGCGCGCAAGTCATAGCCGAGCAGAAGGTGAGCGACGTTGGGTGCGGGCTGGTCGAGCTCGGTGCCAGCCAGCAAGAGGTTGATGATGGCAATCTGGATGGCTTCGACTGCGTCACCGGATGCCTTGTACGCCTGCAGATCCGCGTCCTCGGCGTCGTCGAATCCGTCGTCTCCAGCGAGAGCGTTGAGCGTCTCCGTGACCTTTGCGCTTCCAGCATCCCCCGACGACTCGGCTTCGAGCCTGCCCACATAGCCTGCCTTGACACGACCAGCCTCGTCGCTCATTTCGAGCAAGCCGACGAGGCGGTTCATCTTGCGACGGTAGCCCATCTCGCCGAAGCGGTCGACCGCACTGAAGGCTGCTGTGCGTGCGATGAGGCTGAGCAGGCGGACCGACAACAGAGCGACGTCGTCACGAACACAGTTGACGAGCAGCGCGATCTGCACCACGGACTCGTGTGCATGCAAGAGCTGGACGTCGAAGCTGCTGTACGAGCCCGCATTGCCGACGCGAGTCGAGACGTCAAAGGGAAGTTGAGTACCGTTGAGGCTGGTGTCGACCAAAGATGGGATCAAGACTTGCACGAAGAGATCCTGGTATCGCAGAACACGGTCGAGGATGCTGAGGACGTGTCGTACGGAGCTGCCATAGAAGAAGGTGCTGGCGCGGTTTTGGTTGATCGCTTCGAAGGCAGCGAGGCCGGACCCCGGAACGAGGATGCCTAGCATCTCTCCGACCATCTTGGACCCAGTGAGGATCCAGCGCATCAGGAAGAATCCGGGGTGAGATGCCAGCTGTGCGAGGAGTGCAGGATCCGAGACGGCCTCCGCTCCTTCGCTGCTGCGCAGAAGGGCTGCGAGATCGTACGAGCGCAAGGAGCGCTCGACGAATTCAAGACACGAGGCCACCACACGCCACTGCTCGGCAGGCTCGGCGTAGTCACGACTGCGTGCGTTGAGGAAAACCTGGTCGATGACGAAGTCGACGTACGGCTCGACCGATCGGAATTGCCTCCTTTGCTGCTGCTGATATCCCGGCTGCATCTGCTGTTGCGCTTGTTGCTGGTCGTAAGAGACGATGGCGCCGAATGGATTGGCACCGGACGTGGAGGCCGCGGAGGTGTCGGACAGTGCTGCCGAGCCTGATGCGGGCGCAGCCGGAGGCAACTGGACAAGCGCCTTGAGGAAGTTGACAAAGCTGGTGGATCCAGGGAAGGTGCGTAGTGGTACCTCGAAGTTCTCGAGCTCGTACACGACGCCTTTGGACGCAAGTGGCTTGAAAGCGGGGCCGAATGTGGCGGACGAGGCACCATTTGCGTTGCCATTGAGCCGCGCCTTGGCAGCAGAAGAAGCGTCGGAAGGGAGCAGGCCGCACTCGTCGAAACGATCCCAGAGCTGAGTCGCAATCGTTGAAAAGCGAGCTTGAGCGTCGGTATTGTTGGCAGGATTGTGCAGGAAGGCTGAGAGCGCGTCGAGGATGCTTGCCTTGAGCTCGACGGGAACGGGACAGGTGAGAAGCGAGAAGAGCTTGTCGAGCGCATTGTACGACGCGTTCTGCTGCAGAGCATCGCGAGCTGGATGCGAGAAGTAGATGACGTTGCGGAACAATCGTACGAATCCAATCAGGAGGGTCTCTTCGTTCTTGGGCATAGCCAGTGTCTGGTAGCTGGAAGCGTGGAACGAGGACGAGTTGACCGCCTGATGGAAGGTGTCGATGTAGTAGCTGATCCACTCAAAGAAGCGCGTCCAAGAGACAAGGCGGCCTTCGCCGGCAGCTCCACTCTGGTTGCTCTCGTGATCGAGCAGGGCGTAGGCCTGGCTGGCGCTCTGAGGGCCTGACGACATGGCGGCGAGCATGTTGAGCAGCGCACGTTGATGGCCTGGCTCGCGAACGTCAATAGCCCACGCAAGGAAACGGGTCGTGCGGTTGTCGGGTCCCACCCAGAAGGGCAATCCCGCCTCAGGTCGACCGCGACAGAGCAATGCGATCAGATCGAACAGCGCCTCGATGTCGTATCTGCGCTGAGGCAGCGCAGATGAGCCGCCGCGAGCACTGACGCCTCTGGACAGAGCAAAGGCAGCATCTTCTTCGGAGCGCTGGATGCGTCGGAGCATGGGCAGCATGACCGAGGTGGTGCCGACAGCAAGATTGTGGAGCTGTTGCACAACGTATTCGCGGAACTCGATGTCCACCTCGTCATCCCAAGCATTATGGTCAACGACGTCGCCGGCGGCTGCGTCTGCCTCGGCGGCCACGGCATCCTCCTCTTCGCCAAAGAGCGCGTCGATCGTCTTTTGACGGAATGCGAGGATGCGGACGACCAGAAAGATGAAGGCGCCACCAGTAGGACCGTCCGTGCTGCTCGAAGCTGTCGAGTCTTTCGAGAGCGAAGAGCCTGTGATGGACAGAAGCACGAGGTCCTGGATCTGCTCTTCGGAGATGGAAAGCTGGTTGCGGTAGCTTGGATTGCGCGAGAAGGCCTCAACCAAGAAGATGGACCACTGAAGTGCAACGGCACTGTTGAGCTCGCCCAGCGCCCACTTTTTGCGTGTGATCTCGGCATGGGTGGATGTGATGAAGGATTCGTCGTCCAGCAGCGCTTCGACTGTCTTGCGGAGTGTTCCTCTACTTGCGCGATCTGCCATAGCAGCTCGAGCCTCTGGCGTTGCATCGATAGCACCAAGGAGGGCGGTGAGGACGTAGATGGTCATCTCGTCGTAGGTCTCTGCAGACACGGCAGCGAGCCAACGGAGGATGGCCGAGATGTTGGAAGGGGTGAGAAGAGACGAGATGGAAAGTAGATAGAGCAGGTGCCCTAGTTCGCGTCGCTCTTCGCGTAGCCAACCGAGTCGGTCGAGCTGGATTTCGTCGCTGAGGCGGCCGGTCGTGGCTTTGGACATGGTGGATGGCTGTGTCGCAGTCTGGCTGCTGCCGCCTAGGCCAAAGAAGTTGGAGGTCTGTGTCTGAATGCCCTGGTTGGCGGTGGCGCTGTTGTTGGGTGATTCAAGAGACGCCTTGACGCGGGCTGCTGATTGTTTGGCATTGTCGATCTCGACGAGGATCCTTTCGGCCAAAGTGACCTTGCGGGTGGAGGTGGAAGCGGAGCCGACGGAGGTCTCGATACTGATGAGCGATTCTACGAGCTGCTCCATCTTGAATCCCATGCGCTGTGCTTCGACGTCCTCGTCGAATGGCATTGTGAGCGCATTGCGGAGGAGCTCCTTGAGACATGCGAGCAAGGCAAGTCGTTCGCGGTGGTAGAGGATGCAAGCGACTTCGACAGCGGGTCGACCCCACTTCGCACGGCCAGCGAGACCCTGTTGGAGCAGAGAGGCGGCATAGTGCTCCGAGACCGCAAGCTCGCGGGAGAGAAGAAGCGATTGCTGGGCAAAGTCTGGATTCAAGCTCTGTGAGGTGCCGTTGATGGTGATCTTGCCAGACTCGATCTCTTTGCGCTCGACATCGGATGGTGGACGAACCTTGCCGAGATCTGCGAGATCGGAGCGGTTGCGGTCGATGGTGACGAACCAGTCGTTGGACCGTGAAAGACGGACGGGATTGGATGCGGCTTCGTTGATGATGCGATGAAGGCGCTCGAAGCGGGTTGGCTCGAAGACGGCGATGCCGCCTGCGCCGCTCGAGGTAGAGGCCGTAGGAAGAGCGTGCATTGCGGGGGTCAGAAGGATACGAGCGATGACTCGTCTGTCCAAAGCGCAAATATAGGAGACGTCAATGTCAATGCGCCTGCGGAGCCTAAGAAGGGTGAGAGCAGTGTCTCAGATGAGCATCGTCCTTGACCTCGGCGAGCGTAACTGAGGGTGGATCGATGAAGGCTAACGACGTCTGTCGAGGGGCGGTGCTGCGCTGTGATGTGCGAAAGGATGTGTGACCAATTAACGAAGCCGAGGTGATGGAACGAGAATGAGATGATGGAAGAAGCGTGCGTGACGCTCAAGAAGAATCCGAAAGTTGGTCAAAGCAGCTGATCCGCGTCGCGAGAAAAAAAGTCAGCGGCAGCACACAGAGCATCGAAACAAACACACACAACGCACGAACCTCAGCTTCAACAAGCGTGATCGGTGCAGCAACTGCATCGGGGTTCATCAAAGGCACCCGATTCGTCTTGATCTTCGGATCAATTTTGACACCCCTTTTTGGACCTGATTTTCCCCTTTCTTCTTTTCGGACCTATGGCAAGGCACAGCTTGCCGCTTCGATTGTCTTGATCTTGCCGACGCCTGACGATGAATGCTTTGCAGATCCTGATCAGTTGGTGGGTCTACTTTCAGCCTCGCTTAATGAGCTTGTATCACGCTTTCAGCTCAAATCACGAGCAACCAACTTCATCAACAGCGCCCATGGCTGGTGTCCTCATTTCGGTTCGAGGCGAAGTCGGGACCAGAGTGTAACTGTCTTTGAACGGCCACATCCAAGCAAAGCTGGGTCGCTCGGTAGTTGAGCGAGTCAGCTCTGATCCTACAGCGGGGCTGGACGTGGCTGAGGAAGTCTTCTTACGCTTTGAGGGACCGAATCGTCGAGCCTCTAGCGTTACTCGGCGACGTGCCCACCTCGACTAGCTCAGCCCGTTGCTCGAAACGGCCCTTCCCCCAGATAAACTCAATAAGCAACGTCGTCGATTGTTCTCCTGCATGCTCTGCCCACTCTGGCCCGGAAGCTACTGCTCCGTAGACGCTCCCGCCCGTGTTCGGGCTTGTGACGCCTTGCAATGGTTGTCGGCGCCCCTGCATGGCTCTCCCCTGGTCGACACATGATGAAGCCACACTTTCGGTTCAACCCACCATGTAGGGGGGCCCGCGACAGTGCAACAGACCTGTGTGTATGATTCTCGCTGATCCGATGCTTCTAAGCTGGTCACGAAGATATATACTCGAGCGTCTGGGCTTGAGGTGCCTTCCATCCCAGCTTTCCTCTCCCTTGGCTTTCTTTTCTTCACTCTTCATTCTTTGTCGATACCAGCCTCCATACTCCTGATTTCGACTCTCTACCGCCTTGTTTTTGCGTCCAATTCCGCCAAGATGGTGTTTTCCGCCCTCCGGTCGATCCTCAACGTCGCAGTGATCGCGGCTTCGCTTGCCTTGCTCCCATCGCAAGCTGCCTCGACCGACGCCACGATGTACTGGGATTGCTGTCGTCCAAGCAGCTCATGGGGTACGCAGCAAAGACCCGGGGAGGATGGCTTTCAACGATCTGGAGAAGATGCTGTTCAGTCATAAAGGAGTAGATCGTCGTGCTAACCCGTTATTGACTTCTGTTTCCTCCTTTCTGATGCTCCAACAGCGGGTAAAGCTCCTGTATACAATCCCGTCGCCACTTGCTATGCCGACGGAAAGACGGTCGTCACCGGTCCTCACCTCGAAGACGTCAACTCTTCCGGTTGCGGTGGAGGTAACCAATTCCAATGCAGCTGCCAGCAGCCTTGGACCGACGCCGTCAACCCCACCGTGGGCTATGCGTTTGGTGCCACCACCACCACCACCGAAAAGGACACCTCATGCGCATGTTTCGTCGTCGAATTCGAAGGCGCCAAGCCGGGAAAGATCAGTACTCTCTTCTACCAGGACATCAACGACGGAGCTGACGCTGGCCGGGACAGCCTCGACATTCTCGTCCCCGGCATGGGCGTTGGACTCATGACTCAGGGCTGCGCCAACCAGTGGAAAAGGTACGACATCAACAAGTGGGGCAAGCAGTACGGCGGTCTCGACCAGGATGCTGCTGGATGCCGCAACCTGCCTCACGACCTTCAGCATGGCTGCATGTGGCGCATGACCGACTGGGGCAACTCGGTTCGCATGAAGGGCAGACCTCGACGTGTCAGATGCTCAAAGGCTCACATTGATAGATCTGGTTGTCAGCGAAAGGACGAGCCCAAGGAGACCTTCCAGGGTCACTATGATGCGGTGCACAACGGTCCCGCTCCCGATGGATACATTCCGAACCCTGCTGTCTGCGGGATTGGTGGTTCGAAGAGGTCGGCTTTCCACGCTTTTGGTCATCATCACCGCTGTCACTGAGGATTATGCTTGTCGTTTCGTTACTACCTCAAAAATCGTCAGATCGAAGCCTGATTAGTCAATCGCGGCCCTGATGCCTGTACCTCACTTCAATTTCGTTCGTCGAAGAGCAACTTTTGTCTCGTACTCCTCCACGACGGAAGGCCGATTCAATGTGAGAGGCGTCACTGAGTCAATCGAAGCCGAAGCCCCACATTGATGAGATTTTTGACACATGAGCTTGATCGACGCCGAGAATTCACTTCGTTTGGTGGGCTGCAGCGCTGATCAGCCTTGATCAGCCTGTTGACACGCGTCGGCGGCATGCAGGCGAAATTTTTCATTGTCTTCATCTGCAGCCTGCAGACACTGTGCGGGACGGAGTGTCAGAAGGCTGATCGCTGCTTGATTGGACTTCTGACAGCTGTCATTCGGCTCATCCATGCAACCGTGTCAATCCGCTCATCATCGTTCTCATGCTCGCAACTTCACATTGACGATCCCCGAGCGCTCGTCTGATTGTGTTGCGGTGACTGTGAAAAGGCATATATACGAGGCACGTTTCGCTGCTTGTTCGTCCTCCCTCATCTCAACAGCTCAACTCAACAAACAGCCTCTCTTCCTTCCTCTCCGCAAAGAGTCCTTTCTAGTCCGCGTCCCCTTGCCCCTCTTCCACAACACAACGCATTCTAGCCTTCTTCGATATGTGCATCTTCGACATGCTCTCCACATCCGCGCCCTCCACTAAGCCCGTCATGATCCAGTACGAGATCCGCATCTGCGAGAAGGAGGAATACATTCAGTCAGACGCTTCCAGCTGCAAGGTAGGTGCCACCTTCAATCATCGATCCCGCCTGACGAGCTGTCAAGCTAACTTCGTCGTTTACCTTTGCAACAGTCTTCCACCGACACACTCTCCAGCCCTCCAGTCTACGAAGCCAAGCCGCCCACCACCGTTACCATCTCGTCGCCTCGCAGGAAGAGCAGCTTCTTCAGCCGTTGCTTCTCTCGCAAGCACAAAAAGGCTTCTCGCACCTCGCAGCACCTGCCCAGCTACCGCGAGACCGAGATTGCAGAGGCCTGGGCCAAGGTCGGCATCGATGTCAACAATCGCAAGCAGGGTCCTCGACCCAAGTGCACTCCTGAAGAGCTGTTGGAGGCTATGAATGGTCTGTTCGGCAAGGCGGCTGTCTAGGCTTGCTCCTCAGCACTCCTCTTGCTCGTGTCCGCTTCATCTCTCGTCCTTCGCATTGCCGCAATCATGTTCATATACCCATTCATTCCTGTTACTGAGACACATTCGTTCAGCTCATCGACCATCGACCGTCTACCTTTGAAACTGCATTGTTCAAGTCGAGATCTCGGTCGTCTCCGCCGTCCCCGTATCCTTCTGAGGCACCACCAGCTCCGACTCCGGCTTATCTTCGACCGAGGACCCGCTCCAAGCCCACGCAACAAAGTCGGTCGCTTTGGCAAACACAACTTCCTTAGCATGCTTCTCCTCGTCGTTCAGCCAGCCGTCAGGCATCTGCGTCCAGCCGTGCTTCATGTTGGCTACGTCTGCTACGACGAGGTGCTCCTTGCGCTGATGAGCCTTGACCTTGTCCACCCACTGCTTTGACTGTTCTGAGAGTGTGTCGAGCTCGCAGAGGACGAGGAACATGCGGGCTGCGGGGTGGAGGGAGTCGAGCGATGCAAGGCCAGGCGAGACGCGGGGGTGGGCGGTTTGATCGCGTTCGGCGTAGGTGGGGGCGAGCGAGTCGGCGACTTGCGTCCAGAAGGCAGATGGAAGAGCCATGTGCTCGGGACGTGATCGTTGGGATGGAAGTTGGCGAAGGTCGAAGGAGGGGTAGAAGAGCAGCAGTGGGATGGGTGCTGGGTGGTTTTGTGCGAACTTGCTCGGCCATTCCATCTCGAGCTCGGGAGGCTTGATATGGAGCGCGAGGTTCAGAGCGAGGTTGCCGCCTGAGCTGAAGCCTGATACTGCCACTTTGCTGGAATCAAAGTCGAACTTCAGTGATGATGTTGTCGAGGAGCTGGACGAGCTGGGCGCTTGGACCTGTTCGATCTTGCCCTCTTGCAGGTCTTTCAGGTGCTGCTGGTTGATGGCGGCTGCTCCTCTTTTGGCGATCTTGGCTTTCTCCGACTGTATCCTTGCGGCGATAGCTTGACGGAGGGGTGCGTATCCGGGGAAGTCGTCATCGAGAATAGCACTAAGCACATCTTCTCCGTCCTGGATTGCCGCTGGGAAGCGGTGGAACGGGCCCATGCGATAGTCGACGCTGATCACGACCGAGTCCATCTTCCTCGCCATATATGCACAGAAAGGTGCTTGCTCCAAGCACGATCCGAGATAGAAGCCACCGCCGTGGAAGTCGACCAATACAGGCGCGCCCTCGGACGGTGAGCGGTCGTAGAGGCTGGTGGGGATGAAGATGTGGAGTGGGATGGTATAGTCCTTGGATCTAGATGGCATTTCGAAGACGAATGGATGCGGACCTTCTGGTGATGTCCATTTGAGGGTGGATAGCGGAACCGCCCTTGGAAGGCGGACAAGCGCCGTTCGCCATAGCACGTCGAAGGGGACCGAGGTGATCTTCTGGAAGAAGTTGGCCATGTCAGACTACGGCTTTGGATGTGGACGAGCTCTAAGGGGTATCCTTTGGTTGGTGAGGATGGTGGTGGTGAGACGATGAGAGGACAATGTTGGCGACCATTGTGGGTGTGCTGACTAGGCCATGACAGAGGAGTAAGACAATCACTCGCCTCACCACCCTTTCGTTTGTAGCATCGTTTGGCTGTCCCACTTTGGCCCAGCTTGACCACCAACGCCTGATGATGATGATGATCCTCGTGCATCATCCCTGCACATTTTTGTCGCCTCGGCCTCCACCTCGAGCCGAGGCCGAAAATGCGAGATCGATGTCTATGACGGCGTAACATTTCTGAAAAATCCACCTCGGACGCGTCGCGGTGACTTTGGCAGTCGAAGACCAACACTTTTGGCTGGCTCAGCTCAACGTTGCTCATCCCATCATCAGCACCATCACCATCGCCGATACCAGCGCAGCGCAGATGCTGATGAGGGCACACCTCAGATCACCATGATCGCCGAGCTGCTGGCCATGCTGGCTGGCCATCCGTCCAGCCTATTCGCATCCTCATCAGCAACTTCTGCACCAGCTTCAGCAACGTTCAAAGTCAGGGACGATCTCGACTTCCTTCACCCATCCGAGGCGGAAATCCTGAACCACCTCGCCACCTTCTACACCCGTTACAACCGCATCAAGACATTCGCAGAATCTCAAGTCGAAGCAGCTCGCCAGCGTGCGGTCCGATCTGCGCTGCGTGCCAACTCTCTCGCCAGCCGCAGCTCTACCAGCGCAAAGGAGGCTCAGGCGGAATTGGAGCAACAGCCTACCCTTCACCTCGTCCCGCTCTGCTCGACGCTTCTCTCGATTCTGGCCGACTACCGTGCACTTGTGCTGCAGACGGAGAGAGTGATCCTCGATGATGACGTCGAGCTGGTAGCAAGGACAGGTTTCGTCAGTCTGGCGAATCTAAGAGCTCGCTTCGAGCCGTGGGACGCGCCACTCACCGCGCTCGACGATCTGGTCACTATATTGTTGCGTGGACCGAGCAAAACCAGGGACATTGCATTCGCCAAAGAGCCTGGTACCGATACTGCGGACGAAGAGATGGTCACGTTCCCAGCCGCGTGGACCGGCGGACTGTTGATCGACCTGCTCAGCTTGAAAGCCTCCACCGGTGTCGAGAGGGTCGCTTCGCACATGGCTCGTCTGCGCAGTGCAGTCGAGAACAGCTGGATGCAATACCTCGTTGCGTGGGTATGTAGAGGTGAGATCCACCGTCCTGGCGGTATAGCCGATCCGCATGCTTCCAAACGCACCCTTGTCTCTCGAGACCAACTCGTCCACTGGATCGATGCGACCGACGCCGATGCGCACAACGACCACCTCGCTGCTGCTGCCACCAACGAAGACGGATTGGCGGACTGGGCAGCGTCCTCTGGCAACACGTGGGCCTTCCGACAAGACGCTCTCCCGGTCTCGATCTCGGACTCGACCGCCGACTCGATTTTGTATGTTGGTCGGGCACTATACACCATTCGCTACGCCAGCGCTTCTTCCGGCCATTTGCAGGACACACCCAATCGTCACACGCGGCTATCAGGTCCGCCTGATGCTGTCATCCAGCTGCACGAAGCCGCGCTCAGTCGATCGGATATCAGGCCGAGCCGGCCGTCTGATCTGGACCGAGCCATCCAGTCGCTCAGAAACGACGTCTCGGAATGGATCTTCCGCAACGTCCTCACCACCTCGGTCGTGCATTCCTCGCTTCAGTGCCTCGGCGACTACTTTCTGCATCGCAACGGCCCCTACGTCTTGTCGTTGCTGGACGAAGTGGAGACGATGAGGAAGAACAAGCTTTACCGTGCCCGGTCGGCGGCTGCGAGCGTGATCCGATCGAGCGACCTCGAGCTTTCGCTGCGAAGGGCGACGGTGGGAACCTGGGCTGAAGATGATCCCTCTCTTCAGCGGCTGCGCTTCATGTTACCAAAAGGAGGATACAGACCCAGCCTCGCCGGCGCTCGCACCGCCAAAGTCAGGGGGACTGCTACCAACATCAATCCCGACACCACAACAGCAGCAGCGGCAGCGGGCCCAACTAGCCTGCAAACCACCCGCTTCGACGACTACCTCATCGGAGTGCCCGCGCAGCTCCACTACACGGCCGTGTTCCCGCTCGATCTCTTCCTGTCCGCATCCGACCTGGCCGCCTACTCGCGCATCTTTTCGTACCTCATCGCCATCAAAAAGGTGCACGCGCGTTTGCTCGAGTGCTGGATTGCGCTGAGCAAGAACCAGCGCGGCAGGCGCAAGTTCACGGGCACGGGCGAGGGAGGCGTTGATGCGAAGGAGGAGAAGCAACGTGCGCGACTGTTAAGGTGCAGTTTGGGCGTAGTGAGGAGTATGAAATGGTTCCTGGATACGCTGCTGGGGCATTTTCAGACGGATATCATCGATGCGCAGTTTGGCACGCTGACCGAGAGGATGGGTGCGAGTGCTGTAGGGAGCGAAGCTGGGAGAGGTGGGACGGCGGTGAGGACGAGGAAGGATTCGGATCTGCACCATTCGCAGCAGCAGCAGCAGCATGTTTCAAGCTCTCCCCTCGGCTCAATGGCCGCACTCAGCGAGGCATACGGCGACGAGGGCAGGCCGAGAGTCGTCAGTGGAGCATCGTCACGCGTGCCGACCGTCGTCGGGCTCGGCAACAGCCGCTCCAACCGTCGCCTGGCATTCCCAGTCTCTGGCCCCGCCTCGACCTACGCCCCTGCCCCCGCCTCCGTCGCCGGGCGAGCGGGCCGCCGCTTTGTGTCCTCCTCCACACGTCCCGAGTCCATCCTCGACGGCGCCGACACCATCCGGCACGACGCCCTCCCCACCGCCGCGGAAGACGAAGCCGTGCTCGACT
Source organism: Pseudozyma pruni (assembly GCA_023212685.1). Classification (NCBI taxonomy): domain Eukaryota; kingdom Fungi; phylum Basidiomycota; class Ustilaginomycetes; order Ustilaginales; family Ustilaginaceae; genus Pseudozyma; species Pseudozyma pruni. The sequence continues at coordinate 145,919 of JALBYD010000037.1, forward strand.
TTGCCTCTCTCCGCACGGCGCATACCGCCTTCCTCGCCTTCGTCCAGGACGGCCTGCTGCTCTCTTCGCCGGTAGCATCGAGTATGGTCCGCTCGATCCTCGACATAGGCGATCGGTTCGCGGGGACGGTTGAGCGGTGGGGTGGTGATGTGCTGCCTCCGCTCCTCACGACTTCGGCAACGGCGCAGGAGATCAGGGAGGCGATTGAGGAGCGGCAGACGCTGGTGGACCGGGTTAAGGCGGAGATGGATGGGGAGTTGGGGCGGTTTTTCAGGCTGCTGTCTTCGTCCACTTCCTCCACCGCCGGTGCGTACAGCGCAGCAGGAGGAGATGAGAGCGGGTTGGGGAGTATGAGTGTTTCAGTGGCGCAGCTCAATCTGTCCCGAGACGGCAAGGACGGCGCGATGGGTAGCTCGGCGAGGAAGCATCTCGAGCAGCTGCTGCTGAGGTTGGATTACAGCGGATACTTCGCAGACGTGTTGCAGCGCGAGAGGGCCGCGTTGAAGGGCAAGTTGGACGATGCGCTGGTCGATCACACCCGGTGATGTGATGGTGGTAGAATACAGCGATGAAACCCACTCCAAGCGTGACTAGTTCGACTTCTTCTGAACCGCCTTCTTCCGCGAACCCAGCGTCATACCGTTGGCAACAGCCACCTGAGCCTGCCTGACCAGCGCCCACAGCCAGACCACCACGAAACACGGCGTCACTAACAGCACGTTCAGCACGGGATAGATATCCGGGTACCTCGCCCACACTTTCCCCTGCAGAGCCGGCGCCATCCTCGGCAGAACCAACTCCACCAGGTGCAGTCCGATCGCTGCGAGGTACGTGGCGGTGCTGAGACGCCTGAAGAACGACGCGTCCCTCCTCACCGCTGCCTTCACACTCCTCATCGGGCTGAATGGGACCTCGAGGTTGCCGATGAACCAATTCCACGCCACCGTTAGCACGACATACTGCAACGCCTGCCCGTCCTTCTTCAGCAGCGGGAAAAGCGAGAAGGTGGCAATGTTGTTAAGCCATACGCACCACTCCCAGTCCCTGGCTGCGGTGATGTTGCCACCCCATGTATCCCCTTTGGCGCCCAGAAGGAGCGTCATGGGGAGGAGCGGGAGCAAGATCGACTTTTCGTGCGTTTGGAAGCCGAATAGGAAGAACGCACTGGCGACAGAGACCAGGCCGTAGGGAAGCATCTGCGCCGCGGGGGACGGGAGGGTGGATGCGACGGGACGGGAGGTGGGGTGGTGCGGGTGGTCGGAATCGTGCGAGGCAATGAGGGGGTCGGGGAGGGTTCCGGAGTGGCTAAGGCGGCCGCTGAGGGATTTGGAGACGGAGCCGGCGAGGAGCGATTCGATCTCGGACCGCGCTCGACCGCCGGCGACCGATCCTACCACCGACGGAGAGCGTTGTGATCGATGAGACGCCGCCCCAGCAGTCGGTGCTTTGACACTCCCAGCAACATTGGCTCCGGCAGCCGCACGAGGTGGGTCGACGCTCTCCGACGCGACCATCATCTCCATTCCAGCCGTCTGACTCGCGGCCCAAAACAACATCACACATCCCGGCAGAATCGCCACCAACGTCACAGCCAGACTCACCCTCGCCAACGCCGTCGCCGCCATCACATTCTTCAGCTTCCACCTCGCCGGCAACGGCAACACCGACGCAAAACACCACACATTCCCCACCTTGTCCTCAAACAACCCCCTCGCCAACGGGAAGATCCGATGCACCACCTGACCGATCTGGCGCAGACTCGTCAGCCAGGGCGCGAACACCACACCAAACGTGAGGATCACCGCGAGGCCTAGACCGATGAAGAGCGTAAGGCCGCGTTCCGGATCGATCCGGGCGAGTCCCACGCATCGGCCGAGCATGACGGCGAAGACGGCGGGCGCGTAGTAGAGCGCCATCTGCTTGAACGAGAGGCTGAGGCAGAAGAGCACGGCGGCAGCGATGTATTCGTAGCTGAGACGGCGGGAGAGGTCGGCGACGGCCTGACTTCGGGCGCGTGCTGAGGAGGCGTCCGGGTTGGGGAGGGTGGTGTGGAGGAGGGCGAAACAGCCGGCACTCAGGCCGAGCATGATGCTATTGTACTGGAAGTGGCCGTGGTCGATCAAGATGAGCGCGGGTTGCAGGAGGATCGAGAACAGCGCGATTGCTTGCGTGCGCCGCCCACGCCCCTCGAGTTTGCGCGTGACAAAGAGCGTAATGGCAGGCAGGTAGACGAGCAGGTCGCCGACAACGACGGTGGCACGCATGAACGTCGATGTCGCCGCATCCTCGTTGCCCCTCGACGTCTCGAACGCAAACCCGGCCGCCGTCGCGGGGAACAGCCTGCTAGCACATCCACACGCCAAGCTCACCCAAGCTGTCAGCGGCGGATAGTCAAGTCCCCAGTACTGCAGATCGTAGAAGTACCACTGCGACGTTGGGAGATGCATCGTCAGCTCGATCCAGTGGCGTTGGGCTTCAAAATCGCCGTGCATCGGTTCGACCCCTCGCCCACTCCAGTCGCCTCTGCCTACGACCCAGCGCACCAAGAACGCCGTGAGCAGTACGAGCGGTGCGATGGTCGACTTGAGCTGTTCTTTGGCTAGCCAGCGGATGAAGCGGCGGACGGGTGTCTCTGCTTGTGAGCCGAGCCCGGAGAGTGCGTAGAGATCGCGCAAGGCGGGAGGTGGCTTTGGTGCCTTTGTTGATGCTACTGGGTTCTTGTGGTGCGCTTTGTCTGGCGAGAGCAGGTCGGCAAGGGAAGCCTCGGTACCCTTCCTCCTGCGGCGACCGCTCTTGGATGTGACAGATTCTGCAGTGAAGTTGGGTGGGATGGATGGGAGCGGCGGTGGAGGCCCATCCATCGAGACCGGGCGCGAGCTTCCTTTGACCGAGCTCTTACGTCGTCGTCGCGGTACGAGATCGTTCTGCTCGGCTGAAGCAACACCGCGATCGGGCACGACGACGGCAGGAGTGGCAGCAGCATTTGTGGCGGGTTGCGAGTTCGACTTGGCGCGCCACTCTTCGATGGTGTCGATGGACCGAGACTCTGCCTCTCTGCTCAGCTCCATCGATGCTGCAAAAGCTGGGTGGTCCGGTGAAAGCGAGGAGAAGCCGCTCCCGTCGCGACGGGTAGAGGTGCCGCTCGCCTTTCTGCGACTGCGAGGAGATTCGGGGCCCGCACTCAACACTCCTGCGCTGAGACCGGAGGTAGAGCCGCCCTGATGGCGTCGACGCCGCGTGCCAGCTTCACTCAGGGCTCCTGCACGATTCGTTCGGTCTGGTCGATCGAAGGTGGGCAGAGCTCCAAGACTTGGTGAAGACTTGAGTGCGGAAGATGGCTGTGATGTTCTGAGCCAGTCATCGAGGTCGAATCCGGAAGGCCGTGAAGCGACAGTGTGGGACTGAAGGCGTTGACGTGAGGATGGTACGTCTGGCGGTGATTGGCGTTGAGCGAGCGTATCGACGGTGGAACTCAGATGACGCGACTGATGAGCAGCACCGGAGTGATTGCTTGGCGGGTACGGGGAACGTGCTTGTTTGGTGGGTACGGTCTGTCGCAGCTGTGCGAGGCCGCTGTTGCTGCCCCCGTAGGCGTTGTAGCGGACATTGTTTGCGAAGAGCGGAGCGGGCAGCACGCTGCTGCCGAACGACGAGTACGAGTCTTTGCGACCTCTCCTGCGCTTGGACTGACCGAGGAGCAGGCCGATGGATTCGTCATCGTCTTCTTCGACCGGGAGCGGCAGCGATGCACGAGTTGAAGCGGTTGGCTCGCTCTGCTGCGTCTGCCACAATGCAGACGACGAAGGACTGGGGTCGACGGACCTGGGTTGTTGTGCGAACTCAGAGCCAAGAAGCGTGCGTGACGAGGAGGATGGCTTCATCGATGCTGGTGGGACCAGACTGGGCGAGCGTGGAAGAGAAGCGTCGCCTTTGGAAACGGACCGAGAATGCCGCGAGGAGCTAGCGTGAGATGGGAGAATGGGAATGCCGTACTGATTGAGCTCGTCCGTGCGGGCAGTTCCGCTGTTGAGTCGAGTCTGTTCCTGAATCCATCTTGCAGTCGGATGGGTCGATGAAGCCTCTTGTGTAGCTGTGTCCTGGCTGTCATCGTTGAGGGAAGGGAAGAGCTTCTCGGGCCTCTCCTGCCACGATGTAAACGCGTTCGACATGGCGCAAGAGTTGCGTCGTAGCAGCCGAGATCAAGGATGAGCAGCAGCAGCTTCCATCTGTAGTCCGACTCGCTTCGATGTATTTTGCAGGATGCGGTGTGAGATGAAGATGACGATGGTGGTGAGGGGCGAGGTGTTGCACTAGTGGAGATGGCTCAAGCGCATCATTGAATTTGGCAGATCGACCTTCGTTCGGTCCAACTCGGCAACAATCAGCCGTTCAAGGCACACACACCCGGCACTCTTTGACGCGTGTTTGTCTTTGCTTCGCGACCGGGCTTGACGCCTTCTGCGGGGGCGAGACTGGCATGCAATTTTCTCAGACTCTTTTTTGATGTTACACCGACCCGCTTGTCGATTTTCAAAACTGCCGAGCCCGATCGCGATTCACCAGGGTCCAAAGAGAAAGAAAAATTTTCGGAGCCGTCACTGGAAGACTGGGCAAATAAAAATTCCCACGATCTGTTGGTCACACTGAACCGACAACGCGCTCTGCTGGCTCTGTCATTTTCAGAAGACGACACCAAAATTTTCAAATGGTGAAGTATTCGAGGACAGCCTGAATACGAAATTCAATTCAACCTCGAGTCGACTTGAGCCAGAACGAAGAGCAGCGAAAATGTACCACAGCAGAGCCTGTATCCTCGAACATAACGCTGAGAAGCGTCTCTCATAGCGGTTCGAAGAAAGCGGGGCTCGTGGCTCACAGACCGAGAAGGGCAGAGAGCCAGCACCAAGGATCGTTGTGAGTCGAGTCGCAGCAGCTGCAGACCCGCAACCAGCGTGAGCCAGTCCGAGTGAGTTAGAGGCAGTCAACGCTCGTCGCCATCGTCACCCTTTCTCTCCACACCAACCGCACATACATACATAGTCAAGATGGTAAGTGTCATCACCAACCACGGCAACGGTGATAGCGACAGTGATGCTCGACGACAATGCAATGACGACCAGCAGCGCGCAGGAGACCACCCGAATGCAATCACATCCGACAAAGTGACAACAGAGCAGACAGCAGGATCATATGATGCAGCCTATATCGACAGGGCATCTTGACGTTACATCTCAGCAGACACGCTATACACCTCAGCAGAAGAGGAGGAGAATGCCCGGCGAGAAGCAGTAGGAGCGATCGCAAACAACGGCTACACGAGTTTGTCTCTGGAAGGTGACACCACAGCAACGCTTTGATGGATTGATCCGGATCATGCTGGGGAGGCCCACTTCGTCTGGCATTTGACAAGCGTTTCCTCCCGCAACGTTGCCCATCGCATTGGGCCGTGGAAGTACGAGGGCCAGCTAAGGCGGGACCATCACAGGAGGCTGCATTCCTTTAGTTAGCTACTATTCCAGCATCGACCGACCATTCGCTATTGATACCGCCTTTCAGCCCCGGCATATCGTCGCTCAGCTCATCAGACCGTCAGACCAGCAATCGTCGCGTCATCATCGTCGCATTCACCGTTGCCCGCTCGACTCTGCATCACCAACCTGCCATCAGTCACAGACCGACTAATACCACCTCCCAACCGTATCTCAACCAACAGTCGAAGCGCACTGTCAAGGTCGGAATCACCGGAAAGTACGGTACCCGTTACGGTGCCTCGCTCCGACGACAGATCAAGAAGATCGAAATCTCGCAGCACTCCAAGTACACCTGCACCTTCTGCGGCAAGGACTCGGTCAAGCGCAAGGCCGTTGGCATCTGGGAGTGCCGCGCCTGCAAGAAGGTCATGGCCGGTGGTGCTTGGACGCTCAGCACCTCGGCTGCCGCCACTGTCCGATCGTAAGTATCACCACGCAGAGAGCTCATCGAGGAAGAGCAGAGCATGGAGCAATTGAGCAGAGCATCAGAGAACGCCAAAGGAAAGCAGCATAAAGGGCGGACGCAAGGAGAAGTCATTCGTGGATCGATCACGTCAAGGACGGAGCACGCAGTCCTAGAGGACCGCCTGGCAGCATCGCGAAGGAGGAAAGAGTCGGCAAACGCTTCCGGATCGGCGTGGAACAGTGTGGCAGGTGCAAACGCCTTTCCACATCATTGTGCTATCGGAAGCAGGAGGGCTTCGAAAGCTCCAGCAGGATTCGAAGGAGCTCTGCTCTACCTCTGGCACACGCTCTTGCGCGACTGCATCATCGACAGATTCGTCTCTGAATCGATCGCTGACCTCCCCTCATTCTCTTCCCGTCCTTCCTCTCAACAGCACCATCCGACGTCTCCGTGAGCTCACCGAGGCCTAAGCGTTTCCTATTCTTCGCCTAGTCTCCTCCTCGCAAGTGTCTCCGCTCTCGTTGTTCTCGGTCCCCCACATCTTTGCTTCGTGACATACCACACTCGCGTCGCTTTGTACAACCACACACACATTCGCATATCGCGTGGATTCTCTGCGCTCAAAATATGAGCCGGCGCATCCTATCAGAGGTGCGCGGTTCTTCACGATCAGAATTCGTTGTGTCGCGGCTGCGTTGCTGTGTTGTTTGAGAATGTATCTGATGTCAGGGCTCTCGGTACGTTGCACACGAAAAGGACGCTGAGTGAACGGTCCGGTTGCAAGCCAATTTACATAGATCGGGAGAGTCATGCGATCGGGATGCTCGCACGAGGCTTTTCTGCACCTCAATTTGGGTCAACCTTATCACGGCTGGAAGAAACGGCAATCCAGTTGGGGTTTTGCGAATTCGGCTAACCATCAAGAAAGCGCGAGACAGCAGGGTTCGGAAGGATGTGCTCCGCCCTTCAGAAGCCGATCTTGAATGGGGTCGACAATGTGATAAGAGCTGAAGGCCGTCGTCGTTGAGCTCGGAGCGAGCGGGCATGAAGCGGCTATTGCAGCAAGTCCTGATTCGAACTGCGAAGTACGGGTTGAGTTTTGCATTGCCGTTCATGGACGTTTTTCAATGTGAGCTCTTATCACCAACGTCGGTAGCGATGCTTGGCGTTCCCCATCTCACCAACGCTAGCACCTCGAAGCGAGAGGGCATGTAAGGCGCGGGTCTCACAGCGATGCCGGGCAGCCCAGACCCATCTGCAACGCAGTATTCAAACAACCAAAACCGACAAGCGAACAAGATGGCACGAGTCAAGTTTGCCGCCTCTTCAAGCCTGCTCGTCGTGCTGCTGGCGGTGGTGCTGGCGTATCTGCAGGGTGCCAGCACTGCAGCTACCGGCCTGTCCTCCAATAATGACGGCGAGGTCGCCTTCGACACCACCCACGATGCGCGTTCGGTCTTCTACTCGGACAGCGACAACCTCAAGAGGAACAACAGCACCCGATACCCAGACCTGCTCGAGGCGAGCATCGACGGGCTGCAAGCCGGACTCTCGCGCCGCGACTTTACCAGTGTCGACCTCGTGCAGGCGTACCTGGCGCGCATCGAGGAGGTCAACATCAATGGGCCCGGGTTGCGCGCCATCATCGAGACGAGCCCGGTGGCGCTGTCCGAGGCTCAGCGGCTGGACGACGAGCGTGCGCAGGGCCGATGCAGGGGTGGTCTGCACGGTATTCCGATCGTCGTCAAGGATAATGTTGCAACGAGCTCGAAGCTGGGGATGAACACGACGGCGGGGAGTTATACGCTGTTGAGCTCGATCGTTCCGGGCGACTCTCCGTCGGTCAAGACGCTGCGGAAGGCGGGGGCGATTATTCTGGGCAAGGCGAACATGTCGGTGTGGGCCCAGGCGAGGGGCCTCGTCAACCAGACGCAGGGCTACAGTCCTAGAGGAGGATTCGGCACTTCGGCATACTGGCCAGCGGGCAACCCGTGTTCGTCGTCGTCAGGATCCGCGGTCGCCGTAGCCGCCGGTCTCTCGGCCGCGTCGGTGGGCTCGCAGACGTCGGGCTCCATCATCTGCCCCGCGAGCTACAACAACATCGTCGGCATCAAACCCACCGTCGGCCTCATCAGCAGAAGCGGCATCATCCCGATCAGCTTCACCCAGGACTCGGCCGGTCCGTTTGGCAAGAGCGTCAAGGACGTCGCGCTGATGCTCACCGCCATGGCGCACCACGGCAGGGACGAGGGCGATAATGCCACCTGGACGCAGCCGGAGTATGTCGCGAAGGGTATCGACTACGCTGCAGCCGAGCATTTCTCCACCCAGCTCGACCGGCCGCTGGAGGGGATGCGACTGGGATACTCGGGTGAGACGTTTTTTGCGAATCAGACGGTGCAAGGGTTCGACGAGTCGGTGCTGAGTGCGTACCGCCGGTCCATCGAGGTACTCCGCGAACTGGGCGCCGAGATGGTCGAGGTGACGCTCGACTGCATCGGCGAAGGCCAAACCGACCCTTCCTCGACCGCCTACTACAACGCCTCTGACAACACCCAGACTGTCCTCTGGCAGACCGAGATGCGCTACGGACTAGAGGCGTATATCGCCGGACTCAAAGAGGTGCCCTCTGCGGTATACGACCTAGGCGGTATCGTCTACTTTGGCATCGCCAACCCGACCCTCGAGCTAGCCGGCAACCAGACCGACCAGGGGTTCCTCATCGAGGCGCTCATGACACGACCCAATTCAACCGTCGACGAGTACCGCGAGTTCGGATTCCGCCTCTCACGCGAGCAGGGCATCGACGGCGCACTCTCGCGCCACAACATTCAAGCGATCGTCTCGCCCAGCGGTGGCGATTGGCCGCTATACCCCATCGCCGACCGCGCGCAGTATCCGGTCATCGGCGTACCCATGGGCTTCTACGCGAACGACACCGCCGTCGGAGAGGACTTCCCCTACTACCCCTTCCCACAGGCTCCGACGGGAATCACGTTTACGAGCGGGAAGTGGACCGAACCGCTGCTGCTCAAGATCGCGCATGCTTACGAGCAGGCAACGCTGGTAAGGGCCAACAGGAAGCCGTATGATGCGGCGCAGGCAAAGAGCCAGATCAACAGTCTGGTCGCTGCCGCTGGCTCGGTCTAGTGAGCAGAGAATGCAATTCGAGATGTGAGGCGCCAGAGTGGGTGGTCAAGAGCATGGCTGGAAATGTGCATTGTTGAGAATGAAGGCTAGAAATACACTGATGCACAGAGATGACGAGGGGTCAGATTGCAATTAAGTCGGACCATGAGAGTGAGAGACTGCGCACCATGCAGCGGGAGTCGATGTGCTGATTGTTCGAGAAATACTTAGAGGACGATGTCGCGCAAGTTGTTGGTCAGGATGATATCCGTCACGCTCGCCATGACAATCTTGAGCAGCGAGACGTCGGTAGCGTTGGTGAAGCTCGGGTAGATCTCCTTGTTCGGGCTGCGATTCAACCTGCAAAACCGCGCCTTGAAGTAGTTTCTCCCCGCATTGAAATCTTGGTCGTCGCCGTCGTAGTCGGGGAAGTACTGCTTGATGCTCGAGTAGGCGATCTTTTGGCGGAAGACATCGACCTTGTTGAGGAAGAGGATCATCGAGGTGCGGGTGAACCACTTGGAGTTGCAGATCGAGTCGAAGAGCATGAGCGCCTCCTGCATCTGGTTCGAGTCCTTGTCCTCGACCAGGCACGAGTCGTAGCCCGAGAGAGCGACGCAGAAGAGGACGGCGGTGACGTTTTCAAAGCAGTGGATCCACTTTTTGCGCTCGGATCGCTGGCCACCGACGTCAAAGATGCGGTACATGTGTTCTTGGAGTGGGAACGTGGTCTCGATGATGCCCGTGGTCTTGTTGCGACATCGCAAGATATCCGATTCGGTGGGCGTATACGAAGGGCTGAAGAGACGGTCGAGGTCCGAGTAGTAGTAGGCCATATTGTCCGGCACCGCTGCCTCGTTTCCTCGCTTGTACACCGACTGAACACCCGCATCGAGCCATAGATCCTTGAGCGCCACCAGATAATCCTTGGGGAAGGGCTCGTCCTCCGAGATATCAGGATAGCTGACAAAGAGCGCAAGATGTTCGACGTTGCTCTGATTGTGGAAATCGACGGTCCACTCCTCCATGACGTCGAGGATGATCTTCATGCCTTGGACGAGGTTGAGGAAGACGAGTCGGCGGTAGTTCTCGCGCTCTTCTTCTGTGAAGGGGATGTGGTGGATGATGCGCATCGACTTGAGGATGGTAGATTTGCCGCTCTCTCCCGCGCCGAGGAGGAGCAGCTTGACCTCTTTCGACAGCGTCTTTTCATCCTCCTTGATCAGCAGATCGAGCTCTCTTGACTTTTTGTATTCGGGCGTGTCGCGAGTCTGGTCGGCAGACATACAGGCGCCCATCTTGGCAAGTGTATGTGTGCGTTTAGTCAGCACTACTGCTGCGATCGTCGGGAGTGCCGAATCTGTCTTGACTGGGACGGCAATGCCGACGTCGCCGATCGAGTGAGTGCTTCCTGGGTCACAAGCGAGGTGTTGCCCGTTGCTCGCAAGCGGATGAGCTCCGATGTATGAGTGAGGTGGTCGGGAGCCTGCCGACAAGCGATAGGGAGGTTCGATGGGAGGTGACAACGGCAGGACGATAGACCGAGCGAGCTTGACGCGGTCTTGAGCCTGTTGTATGCTGATTGTAGGGAGCGAGGTGGTGGTGGACGAGAAGGGGATGAATGTCCAAGGGGACGAAAGGAGGTGGATCAAGATGTGAAGAGCTCAGCTCCCTCCGGCAAATCATGCGGGGGAACAGTGAAGCGCAAAACCTGCAATAAGACCCTGGATGAACGTTTCGAGGCGCTGCGCTGGCCCACCGTGGGAGAAACGAGCTGAGCTGAGATGAGATAGATTAGGCTCAGAAAGCCTTGTTCAGGCGGACCTCGAATGCTGCGCAGGAGAGCGAAACGACGCGGACGTACAACCTCGAGCAGGCTGGCTTGTGGTGCAGCTTTGTGGCGAAACCTGAGTGACAGCTTTTGATGGACACACAACGCAGCGCAGCAGAGCCCGGCAAGCTGTCTCTCAGCTATGCAAACCCGGGACGATGGCTTGCTACGGTACCCAAGCTCGCATTCCGGCTTGGTCGAGCGTCGCGAGCAGGGAACCAACGTGGGCTTGCAGAAACACGACAGGGGCTGCTCTGAAATGATGCTGGCTGGTTGTGTGGCTGGGCGTTTTGTGGCAGCAGGATGTCTCGCTTAAGCCAGTCCAAATGCATAGCGTTCCGCACGCGTGTCCCTTTGGCGCTTCTTCTCCTAGCAGCATCTCACTGCAATTCAGGAGCGGAGTCTCAATTCCCAGCGGATCTTGACGAAAATTCTTGGTGATTTGACTTTTTTTTTCGGAAGGGTTCCGGATACGGTGTGAACATGGACTCGTGTGAGTGTGTTGCTCTCTTGTTGGCTGGTTGAAGGCTTGGACGAGACAGACACTCGAACGGACTGTCACCATTGCGGGTGGCGGACTTTTCATCGCTATCCGGATGCACAAGTGCTCAGGGATGCCGAGAGGAAGCTTAAGCGCATGTCGAAGCTCAACTCATTTAAGCACCATCGCCATTGCATGTGAGCATTCAGCCAGGCTCGCCTTGTACACCGATGCTGCAATACTAGCCGTATTGGATCATGTGAAAGTGAAAGAGGAAGCTTTCTAGCTCCACGCTTATGGCTCTCGGAATCGAGTTCAAGAGAGTCACAATTCGATGGCCGACATCGTCGAAACCAAAACCCCCTTTGTTTGCTCTCGACGATGCATGGGAACAATGGCTGCGCACAGTGCTTCACCGGTGTGGTACCTGAGCTAGGTTAGCGCGAGGCTGCTTTGATTGAGGTCCAAACATAGCTCCTTTCTGCCGGCTTTCCCACGGCAGCTGCCTCAGAAAGGGAAGCTCCACTCGGCGGTTCCGTCTGCGCTGCATACTGTCCCACGCTGGCAGATAGCAGCGAACAAAGGGGGTGGTTGCTATCATCGGCGGTTCCGCAAGCAATACCTGCCGAGGCGGACCAGCGGTTTCTGCTTTGTCAGGTGATTGCCATTGGCTCTCGTCGAGCGTGGTGCTAGTCAAAGAGGTCTTCTACTGCATGAACCGCTCCTCAAGGCAGCTGGCATGCCAATCACGCGCACCTGTCAATCAAGCCGATTCGTGTTCGACAATGCTGCGATCTTGGGATGAACTAGCAATGATTTCTTCTCTGCAGCAAGCTTTGGCCTCTCAGAGCCATTCATGTGCGGGAATGCTTTCAACAAGCATTGGAAGCGGGCTGATCGGTGGACCGTAGATGAAGGAGCGCTTTCAGCTGGCCCAGCCAAGTCGGTGACAGAAGCCTCGCATTTTTTTGACTCTCAATTCAGCACTAACTGCGATCTCACAAATCCCAAAAAATCCAGCTCTTAGCTGACAAGCTCGGTGCCGGTAGAAAATTTGGAAGAGCTTCTCGACACTCAGCTTCGCGATCTTCTTGACAACCTGTCCTCCGCTGATCACGACCAACACCGACCGTGTCCTGCGCTCCGACAAACAACACAGTCCAAAGATGTCCTCGACAAGAAGCATGCTCACCCGACTCTCGCAGTCTCTGCGAGCACCCTCCGCATCAACCACTCGCAACTTTTCCTCTTCTTCGCGTGCAGCGCAAGCACCGCTGCCAACACCCACCAAGCCGGCCTCGCAATCGCAGCCGTCACTGCCGCCGGCACCCAAGACACAACTCGAACAGATCAAACAGTATCCAGCACACCCTCTTCTCCAGTTCTTCCGCACACGGCCACACGAGATCAGCGATAAGGCGCTGGGTGGCACTGCCGCCTACGAGGAGGGAAGCAAGGATTCTGTCTCACCACCCAAATACTACGTCCGACTTCCTCATGCCGTCCACCAGGGCGATCTGGGTAGGGACGCCGATAGCAGGTCCTGGCTCGCGAGCGAACTGCGATTGAAGAGCTCCAAGGATCTGCACACGTTGTGGTACGTGTTGCTGATGGAGAGGAATCGGTTGGCGACGTCGTGGGAGGAGTTGAACCGCGTAGGTGCCAGGCAGGCCGCGAGGATGTGGTCGCAGAACCTCGGGAGGAAGAATCACCGCGTGAGGAAGAGCATGGCTCGCATCAAGTTCGTGCTCAACGAGAGGAGATTGGCGTTGATCGAGGCGCAGAAGCAGGTGCGAGGCGCTGTTCCCGCTCCAGAGCCAGGCCAGGGCGGGAGCTTGTTCGAGGATGAATTGCTGGAAGAGGCTGCTGAGCCTTCGTCGATTGCGAAAGCGACCGCATCACCACAGGCATGAGGCCAACACTTGCATAGCGTTCACCCGTTCACAATTGCTGCTTGAGCATGTGCCAGTATCTCAACTCAATCTACTCTCCATCGCATCGCTGAGAAACTCAGGGCTGATCGGACTGTGACAAGGGCTCGAATTGCAAATGCGCTCTGCGCGGTCCACTTGTGATTGATAATGATGGAGAAGCTGCGATCACATCGCATTCACGACAGCCTCATGGGCATCGTCGCACCCGGCGCATTGACGACTACGCAGACTCAGTGACATCATCTGAAAGCAAGTCAGAAAAGCACACACATTTGAGACATAGTGACACCGCCTTCTTTCGATGTTTCGGGGTGGAGTTTTGGGGAGGTCGAGCTAGCAGACAGGATCGAGGCTGGAATGCAAAGCTTTGGTCAAAGCGGAAACGAGTTGATGGTACAATTGCAGTGTGTGGTGTGTATGAAGAGAGACATGCCGATGCAGTGAAATTTTGGTAGGACTTGAGTCAGGTTTCACATCAGCAGTCGGAACGCTATGATGTTGCCGACGTCGAAAGAAGGGGCGAAAGCTCGTCGACAATGCGTTTGAAGGGTACTGATATGAACACCGCTGCAAGTCCTTGGATAGAGGCAAGACTGCTGCAGGCTGCGGAGATGGTGCTGAATGGAGAAGAGAAGGTATTTGATTGGCAAAGGAAGCCAACGTTTACTTCTTCTTGGCAGCCTCGCCGGCCTTGGTTTTCTTGGTACCACGGACCTTCTTGGCACGGTTCTTGCGCTCCTTGCGCAGCTTACGCGAGGCCTTCTCGGTCTTCTCGGCAAGGCCAACACGCACGAGACGGTGCTTGGGCTCGAACTTCATCGACTCGCGCGAGTCGTAGACGAGGGCGAAACCGGTCGAGCGTCCACCACCGAAGGCGGTGCGCATGCCGAAGACGATGCACTGCTCCTTGGGGGTCTTGTACATCTCCGAGAGCTTCTCCGAGAGCTCAGCCTTGGAGACGTTGGGGCGGGCAGGGTGGATGACATCGAGAACCATCTGCTTCCTCTGGAGCAGACGGTTGGTGATGAACTTGCGAGTTCGGAGGGTGACGGGAGAAGTGGAGTCCTGTGAGAATGAGAGCAGAAGCGACAGAGATGGTTAGCGGACTGAAGTTTGCGAAAGTTACTTTCACTAGAGGCGGATGCCAGATCAAGATCGATACTCCGACGGCGCTGCTGCTGAGACGATTCCAAAGTGAGGTCGAAGTCATTGGTGTGCGATAGGCTGGAGAGGTGCAGGAAGCGTTGGTGCGTGATAGAAGGCGTTGAAGTGCGCATGGATCTCGCCGTGGCGGACGAGAGCTAGATCGCAATGTCCATGTTGCCGCGAGTCCGTAAACGACATCCAACGAAGTCTTATGCGGTCTCCCATCGATCTGCCTACATTGAATCGCCTGCAAACATCCAAAATAACGTCCGACCATGTCGATCAACGTCGTTCCCAACGTTCAAGCCAGACCACCGACGTCAACACTGGACACAGGGTGTGCCATGATCTCTTTCGAGACACCGAGAGTCGGTGAACCGCCATCTACCAAAGCTATTCATACCCCTTCCCCCAATATCTGTATGCGATACAAGCCATAGGCGTCACAGTCCCTGTCGATGGACTCGATCTCGCGTAGATTCCTCCTGCAATAGCCTCCTCGAATGCTGATGTCGAAATCGGCTGCGGAATGGTCGGACGTCGGACGTCGGACACGAGCGCTGTGCTGAGAGCCGTCGATAGCAAAGTGGCGATGCTGTTGACACTGGAATTGCTCCAGCACGGTCTAGAACATGGTCCTGAGAGATGCGACTGCAGAGGTGGTTGGTGGCTGGTGCTGGAATGTCGATGCTAGCAGCGGCGTCGAGTGTCGTCTGATCTGGCTATGTCGTCCTCTATCAACGGTAGGGGCGTACTCACCATCTTGACGAATTCTTGGTGGTGACGAAGAAGAGCAAAGGATGGTGTCGAGCTCAAACCAGCACCAAACCGGGCCATACACCGACGCTCTCACAGCTACGGCTCCAGCGCGCGCTTTCGAGAGCTTCGCAGGCATGGCATCTCCAGGCCAACAACCACTGAGCCTGGGGCCCACTTCTTCCTCTCTGAGGTCGAGTTGAGTGTCCTGCTGCCGTGCGTGGTGTCCAAGCGTGAGTTCCTGCTTCACTGCATTCTGCAAGCACAATTCCAGCCAGACCAAGCGCGAAATTACAAATTTGCAGATGTGTGTATCGAGCTTTTGTTCAAATACAAATTTGAAGTTTCCGGTCGACTACAAATTCGGTGCAGCAAGCTCGAAGGCTCATCTGGCAGTCGAATCCGAGCAAGCGTGGGAATTTTTCATTCTTCAGTCGCAAAGGCTCGAAATCGGATTTTCATTCGCAGAGGCGACCTAACAGGTTTTCGACTCAGAAGCTTGATCGGGTAGATCTATCGCGGGCTCCTTCGGATCTCGGAACCCCTTCTCCACTTCTGACATGCACGCCATCTGGACCCTGACAAGCATGCCCCCGACTCGCACAAACTACGATGCCGTCGTGAAACATGAGCGGCGCCCTCGCTGGCCTTGCGCAGTACGCAGACTCGGACTCCGACTCAGATGGTGGTCCTGCGTCGAAGGAAGCGTCGACAGCGCTGAATGCGCGGCTTTACGTGCCGGAACAAGGTATATACTCGAGGATCTCTCGTCCCGTTCGACCGAAAAGGTGCGCTTGCCTCGAAAGGATGTCCAATCCAGACAATGACAGGACATCGCTGATGTATACCTTCTCACGACTCATGCAGGAAGCTTCCGAGCCTCGAGGCGGACTTGGTTGAAGATGCAGCTGCGTCCGACCAAGCCTCTGATGGCAAAGGCACAAAGAAGGTGGCAAGAGGAGACTGGCTTTGCTATTGCTTCGTTGAAGGTGCGTCAAGCTCAACTCGGGCTACATACGAAATCAAGCAGGCATTCTGACGATCTCTGCTTCTCCCGTCAACAGTCATTGTCGATCCGCTGCTGAGCAAGTGCATCAAAGGAAGCCACGCCTACTTGCAAGAACAGCTCGGACCGGGCCACGCGCTGCTAAATCTACGCGACGCCAGGGACATATCCGACCCTGAAGAAGAACATCCACGAGGATCCGCCACAGACACTTCGCCGCAAACATCAGAGCATCTCCACATCTCGCTGACTCGACCGTTCACGGTGCGCAGCTACGAACGCGATGACTACGTCAAGGTCGCAACCGCCGAGGTCGAACGCTTCCGGACGAGCGTGTCAAGCTTTCCATTCTCCTTCTCGAGAATCGCTTACCTCGCCAACGATGATGCATCTCGACACTTCATGGTGCTCGAGGTTGGGTCGGGTCGTGAAAAGCTGCACAAACTCTCATTAGCCCTCAGCACCGAGCTTCGACGAGCCTTCCGAGCCAAGACCTACTACGACGAGGCTCGATATCATGCTAGCACAGCATGCGTCATGATTCCCTCGTCTCAACCGTCTGCGGAGACGCTCGGACCTCGTTTCAGCGCCATCGTCGACGACGTGGAAGCCAAGTGGGGGTCACAACTGCGCAAATGTCCAGCGGTATGGGCTCGTCGCATCGGCATTCAGGTCGCTGACAGAGTCACCTATGTAAACCTCTGACCTCTCGTAACATTTATGTGCACAAGGTCTTCGGCTGTAGGGAGTATGTGGACAGTGTCGACCTGGGACACGTTGCTGGCTTCCCGATGCTAAGACTCGCAATTAGCAGAAAATTACTTTATGTTTGCAACCGTGCTGCCCGCTGGCATGAAGCGATCCGAATTAGTTTAGTGGCTATGACGGCGCCTTGTCATTCAATTGACTACGTTCTCCGCGCAGAAATACGGCGCAGACCCGGGTTCAATTCCCGGATTCGGAGGATTATCCTTTCTTTTGCTTCCTTTTTCTCAAATCACTTTTTTTGGCGTTTTCATTCTTGCTTTGATGCCTTCACACTTTTCGTTCTTCATCCTCAGAAGTGCTCGCTTGCAACGTCAAGATGCTTTCTGACGTCGACACCGCAGGACAAGCAGCTGGACATCAAACGCAAAGAGCCACACTGAACTTGCCAAGGAATGGTATGCTATTGTGCGCCAACAAGATTATACGAGAAAAACGATGGTGAGATTGAGAATCACGAGTGCAAAAGAGCGAAGATGACAGCAGCGCAACGCCCGTTCAGTTCTGCGGCAAGGCGCCGTTGGGGCGTGCCTGTGCATAGAGCATCTGCGTCGCTTTGTCGTCGATCGCAGGCACGTCGATGGATGCTGCGATCGACGAAAAGGGCGGAAGCGTGGTGCCATGGCCGACGTTTCCAGGAGCGACGTGGAAGATAGGGTTGACGTGGTGCTGCTGCATGTGTTGCTGTGGATAGCTGCCATTGGGGTAGAACGCATCGGGTCCCGTGTCGCTGCGTTGGGCACCAGCCTGCTGCTGCTGCAAGCTCTGGTGTAAAGGCGGAAGCTGATACGGGGGATGGTACCCCGCAGAAGGCGTCACCGGCCCCCCGTGCGAGTATGGGTGGAAGCGCGGGATGCCGCTGGCGTGATGCAATGGGGATGCTGAACCCTGTCGATGTGCGGACGTCGACGAAGCGCGGCTGTTGGTCCGACTTTGACGGCTCTGCGACTGCCTCGGGCCAGCAATGTGGGCGGGGCCTGGCGAAACATTGCCGGGCGTACGCGTGCGAGCCTCTGCGGCCGTCATCCTCTCCATGTTGGCGATGAGCTGATGATCGAGCGAGCTGATCGAGCGCGTTTCCGTCGAGCTGCGGTGCGATTCGAGTGAGGGAGCAAAGCGACGATGGTCGATCACAGGTGGTGCCGAGGCGAGCGAAGACGAAGAGCTAGCACGCTGAATGTGATGCCCCTGTGGCACCTGCTGGGTGGTGCCCGGACCGGGGTCGCTGTCACCCGTCTGATAGGACTGGATCGAGGGCGCGTAGTTGGCTCTGCGCGGCTCGACAGCATCCTCGAAGCTCGACATGGAATGGTCGTCGTCGAACTCGCGCCTGCGAGCCTTGTTGGATCGACTGTAGATAGCAGCACCCACGCCTCGCCAGGCCATGCTGCCGGCCACAGCTGGATTCGCGTTCATGCCATAGTCGGGGCTGAGGCCGTGGATGGGTGGCTGGAGTGGCGAGCGCGGGAATTCTCCTGCTGCAAAGCTTGGCATCGACGGCGAGAGTTGCGAGCCGGGCAAGACAGGTTGCTTGCCGCGCGCCTTTTCGCTGGGACTCGATCGGTACGGTTCTTCGGCCTGGATGCTGCCCGAGAGCCATTCGACGGAATCCTTGCTGTTGGAAGAGGCCAACAGCTGATTGCGCTTCTGCATGACGGCACGCGCTCGGTCACGAGCCGCCTTCTGTTGCGCCTCGCGTCTGGCCTTCTCGGCCTCTCGAGCCGCCTTTTCGGCTTCTTTCTTGGCCTTCTTGGAATCGATCGGCTTGGTCGGAGCAAGGTTGGGCTGACCGGCGAGCGCAGCATTCGAGTGTTCGGCAGCGATGCGCTGAGCCGGTGTAGGTTCCAAAGATGGCCTGAGCTCCTGGTGAGATCCGTTGCCAGGCACGTTGACAGAGGCAACGCCGTTCGAGGGCCTGCGAGCGGCTGCATCATCGCCATTGACAGCGACAGATCCGCTTGCTCCGGCATTTCCGAACACGGAACCCAGACCCCAGCCTTTGCTCCTACGTCGTTCCTTGTCGCGTGAGCCGACGGTCTCGTTGCTAGCGTTCGAGTCGTACTTCTGCGACAGATCTCCCGACGATGCCGCGGCTGGCAAATAGCCCTGCGTATCTCTGGCGGGATGCGGCCCCGCGGACGGCACGAACGCGCCGTGACCATCGTAGTCTGAGCCGTGCATCTGACCAGAACCTTGACGCTGCTGTCGGAGGTATTGATCGTACTGCTGTGCTTGCAGCAATTGAGAGTGGCGAGGATCGGCATGCTTGGGCATAGACTCGGGGGCATGGCCGTTCGGCAATCCCATAGGGATGTTGCCAAGAACGACAGTGGCATCGGAAGACGGAGCAGCCGAGGAAGTGCCTTCGTGTTGGACGGAGTTGCTGTAGACGGAGGCCGAATCTGGAAAAGCGGGATAGCCGGAGAGCGAGGCGTCTCCCCTCATGGGAGCATTCGGGGCGGCCCATTGCCCTTGGTCGACGTCTTCTTGCATCGGCGATGCGGGCGTCGCGTGCGTGTTAGCTGCGTGGACAGATTGGATGGGAGGACGCCCGCCGTTCATCATGACAAGGGGTGAGCCATCCGACTGGCGGAGCATTGCCAGAGGCTTGAGATTCGACTCTGCTGCCCCGAAGGGCGGACGATTGTTGTGGGCCGAGAGCGGAGTAGAATGCGATGGCGGCACAGGACGCGACGCCTGCTGGGACCGCAGAGGAACCGTCGCGCTGACGACGGGTTTGGCTTGCGGTGGTCGCAATCGCGGAGTATCGACTTTCATGTATTCGTGCTCGATGCAGTCTTTGCTCGTGAGCCTGGCCTTCGGGTCGTAGCGGAGCAGATCCTCGATGCAATCCACCAAACTTCGAGGAACTCGATCCGAGAAGAGGCGGGAGAACTTGATCGGCTTGCGAATGGGAAACGTGAAGCCGACCGCTCGAGCCATGCGGATGCCCCTGTCCCAAGGCCCACCACCGTTGCGCCTGGAGCGCGAATCGTGACCGTAGCTGCTGCTCGGGTCGCCGAGTATGTCGCAGATCTGAAGGACTTGATCGACTTCGCTGTGACCCGGAAACAGGGGTTTGAGGTTGACGAGCTCGGCGAGGATGGTCCCGAGAGCCCACATGTCGACGGGATTGCTGTAGTCGCGCGAGCGCAGAAGAACTTCGGGAGCGCGGTACCAGCGTGTGGAGACGTATTCGGTATATGGCGGCTTGCTGAGCGTCTCGCGAGCCAGACCAAAGTCGGCTAGCTTGACAATGACAAGTACGTCTCTTTCTGATGGCATGCCGGCGACGAGATTCGGGTAGTCTGCGAGACCAGTGGTGGTGATGAGAAGGTTCTCTGGCTTCATGTCGCGGTGGAAGTAGCCGTGCTGATGGATGTGGTCGAGGCCGAGAACGATCTGTTCGTAGATGGAAGCGACCAAGCCAGCGGCGAGCGGACGACCCTTGCGCGACTTTGTGAGCTGATAGAGGTTGCCCTCCATGCATTCAAAGACGAAATGGAGCTCCTTTGTGGTCGGCATGAGGAAAGCGTCGTAGAGCGGGATGATGTTGGGATGCGGGGGTATTGTGAGAAGCGACTTGAGCTCTTTGAGCTTCATGCATTCCTGCCAGTTTGGGAAGGGCTTCTTCATCTTTTTGATGGCGACAAGACGCTTGCCGATGTACTCTGGTCGTGTTGTTGGATGCTGCATGGGAGAAAGCATGGTGCCACTGGGCAGCGGACTCTTCCAGTCGGCGAGGCAGACGGTTCCAAACGAGCCATCTCCCACATCTTTGATGACGGTGAAATCTCTGGGGCCTTCGCGCATGAGCGAGGCTGCTGTTGTGGGCATCTCGGCATCTGGCGGCCGTAATGATGCGGAAGCATTTGTAGTGTTGGAGTATGCGGGAGTGATTGCAGCCGACGGAGGTTGGATGTGATAGGAGGTCGACGCACCCTCCGCTAGACCGCTCGACGCAGTGGCAGCCTGCATGATGGCAGACAAGCCGACTGCGTGATGGAGTGGAAAGTCAGGCTGGTGCAAGGGAGCAAGAGGTAGCTTCGAGCTCGAAGCGACCTGTGCCATAGCTTATGAGCGAAGTGTTTGCAAAGACGGCATGTTCGAGCTAGCAAGAGACCGTTGTGTGGACGTGCAGAGACAGCAGAGGATTGCTGGGAATGTGGCTGCGGTGCGGGACTTGAAGGTGACTGCGAGAAAACAAGGGATGAGCCGACAGGCAAAACGGCTAGCTTGCAGGAGTTGGTGAGCAGATGCAAAGTCACCAGTAGGAGTGTCCGCAGCTGAATGGCGTCGCAGAGCGTTGGGTATACGTCGATGGTAGGCTTGCAGAGAGATCAAGTCGCGCTCGTCTGTAGACCACGATCGTCGAAATGAAGCGAAGACTCGAGTGATGATGTACGAATCGGAAGACGAAGCGCAGTAGGGTCGCGAGAGAACAGCCGGCCGAGCTCGACGAAGGTGGGCGGCGGTTCGAGCAGCGAAGTGCGACTGCTGTGAGGATGAAGCGACTAGACGGAACAGGAGAAAAAGCGACCGACGGCGTAGTGTGTTGAGTGTGACAACAACTGGTTGAGCGTGACTCGTGGTGAAATGGAAGCGTTTTGCGGCCGCGAATGGCAAGAGCGAGGTTGATGCAGAAGTGACAGAGAGAGAGCGAGAGTGTGATGGTGATGGACAGAAGAGATGCAGTGGGTGAAGGTTGAAAGAGAGAGGGAGAGAGATCAAAGCGGCAGCTGAGCGGAGCAGCGATTGAATGTCACCAAATAGTGATTGTGTGGGTCGAAAGGTGTTGCGTGCGGATGTGACAGGACAGTCAACAGAAGTGCATCAGCAACAGCGGCAGCGGCAGCAGCAGCAGCAGCAGCCTCAGGCTCAGCAAATTGGCTACTGTGATACACATTTGACTCAAGTTGCGGCTCCAACGCGTTGGCTCAACTTAACGCAACGCATCAAATGAGACGCGGAGTCGAAAAAAAAGAGAGGAAAGGTGCAGCAGCCAGAAGCAACAGCAAGCGAGGGTGCATCAGCAGGGTCACAAAGTGCAGTCAGGTGTGGAGAGTGGCTGGCTGGCTGGCAGCTGACCCGCCGCTTGAGCAGAGCCGACAGGCGCTTGCCGTGCCAAGCTGCCTTGACACTCTCTCTCAGGCGTATCATGTTTGCCTCGCAGTTCGTTGACGGTGGCTGCGTGTGTGTGGGATTGAAGCCAGAATGCAGTCGGTCGAGTGTCGAAGAGGGCTTGACTGCAGCATGAAATCACGCTCGAGTCGAGAGCAGGGCGGCTGTTCCGATGTGGATGAAATACGGCGAGGGCTTGATAGAAGGGAAAATCGAGCGAAAAAAGGTGCACGGTAGAAGAGCGGGCCGCCTCCTCGAACTCGAAGCAAGGGGCTAGCAAAGCCGGCAAGAGCGAGTCAATTTCAACACTCAAGATACGAACACGAATGCCAACGCCAAGGGGGGTTAAGTACGCTCAACAATGGCGCGGCCGGCCAGCCAGCCAGCCAGCCAGCCAGAACGACTCATGTCAACGATGGCTATGTTCGCGGCTGTTGATCCAATCCAGTTTGGGTTTGTTGCAAAGGCGCATCCATCTCTCACGCCTCAGAGCTACGATCCGGTTTCGTTGCTTCCACCCGATGGACGGTCTGAGTTCCGAGAACAACAGTTGCAGAGCGGAGCTCGAAGCATCTGGCAGCATTACGTCCTGAGTGAGGTACCGCGCCAACGAGACGCAAGCCGTCCAAAGTGCAACTCTTGGCTTTCGTTCAACAGCAAACATGACCCAATGGAAGCGACATCGCTCTTTATGCGCTCTCGCAACCCCATCTGTCGCTGTCGAGAGGGGTAAACGCTACTTGCAATTGACTTGCGACTACAGCTCGTTGGTCGTGTTGGCTAGTCGGGTCGTGCGTGGACGGATCTCCAGCGCAAGCGACGATGATGTCAAACTCGCTGGATCCGATGCGAGATGCCGAATCAGAAGCTAAAGGAGTCACAGAAGGTGACTTAGGCGCCCAGTGTGAGTGTACAAAGAGCGGTAAGGAGCCAAGCGCGCTTCTAACCACGCACCTCGCTTGGCAGCCGGGCTTTTTCGCGATCCGTGTTGCCATGTGACAGCCCCAGCAGCGTCCTCTTTCTCCTTCTTCGTCTCGTTCTGCTGCCCGTCTGCCAGAAGAGCTGCAACGATCCCCGACACGTCTCGGGAGGGTACGTGTGTGTCGGTCCTGGCATGCAGATATGCTCACAGACACATTCTGTCCCGAAGCTTTGTCTTTTCGATGTTGGAGGAGGAGATGGTAACGGAATCGCTCGCAATCGGGTCTGATCTGATCGGTGATCCCGTGCAGCCACGATGGCATGAGTGAGCTGAGGTCTCTCATCCATCGGATCACCCGCTTCTTCCCACGCTCGGTTCGCGTATGCGACCCACAAGGATGCATCTCGCCATCAGAACCAAGCTTGTTCGTTATCGAGAAGTGAGAATTGGGAGGCGTCACCTGAGAGGTCATCGACAATTGAGCCGAGATAGCACCGAGCTCGACCCACTCTTTCTCGTCCGCGGCGAGACTTTTTGCGCACACTCACTTTCTCTCGTGGCAGGAAGAAAAGCGTTGGCTTCTCAACGCGACTTTTTTTTTGTTTCTTTTTTGGATAAAGATCTGCACGGATGCGCTTTTTGCAATCACAGCAGTCACAGAGTCGATGCGCAATCGATATGAAATCACACTACAGCTCACCAACGATTGACTCACGCTTTGTGACGACCCAAACTTGCTTCCGACATCAACTTCATCCTCTTGCAACCATCTCGAACCTTCCACTCTTGATGCGCAACGGGACCATCTCGTCAGCAGGAACACCTCTACCACCGCCATCCTGGATTCCTTCTTTTGGCCCACCACACCGCATACTCCACACGAGGCCAGACGTCCGCTGTGCTGCGCCATTGGACGTGCCCAACGTCTGAACATCGACGAACAGGTCCAATCCACCTGCACCAGCCTAGAGCTGGCTCAAAATAGCCGTCATGCCGCCTTTCGCTCCAGCCATCCGTGCTGAGAACACCTTCGCAGGCCAATCGGCCAATTCCCAAGACCTCCCGGCCAAATTCGCTCGAACCAACAACACCAGTGGAGGTCAACCTCGAAGACTCGCCGTCATGACCTCGGGCGGCGACTCGGCTGGTATGAATGCTGCCGTGCGCTCCGTCGTCAAAATGGCCATCTTCCGTGGATGCGAGGCATTCGTCATCCGCGAAGGCTGGGAAGGTCTCGTTCGCGGCAACCATTCCCCCGAGAACACCCCATCAGCAACTCCAGCGATGAGCAGGAGCCCATCTACCAACTTTGTCGACACCCTCGATCCCAAGGGCAAGGCGACTGACTTGAACCAGGAGAGCGAGCAGTCCGATTTCGTGCCCACGTACGGAGAAGGCGAGTTGCTGCGCGAAGGTGTTGGAGAGGCGCAAGAGCTCGGTCTCCGTGGACGATACATCATCCGCGTAGGCTGGGACGATGTACGAGGCTGGATGGACCAAGGCGGCACTCTTATCGGCACCGCACGATCCAAGACTTTCCGAACCCCGGAGGGTCGTGAGCAGGCGGCCTACAACCTCATCATCAACGGTATCGACGCTCTCGCCGTGTGCGGTGGTGACGGCAGTCTCACAGGTGCAGACAAGCTTCGCGCAGAATGGCCCGACCTCGTCGCTGCGCTCAAATCCAAGGGCCGCATCACCGAAGAGCAGGCCACCAAGTTTGCCCACCTAAACATCGTCGGTCTCGTTGGCTCGATTGACAACGACATGGCTACCACCGACATCACCATCGGCGCATCGACCGCTTTGCAACGCATCTGCGAGGCCGTCGACTCCATCTCGTCCACCGCTGCTTCGCACTCTCGCGCCTTTGTCGTAGAAGTCATGGGCAGGCATTGCGGCTGGCTCGCGCTGATGGCCGGTATTGCTACCGGCGCCGACTACGTCTTCATTCCCGAACGTCCACCTCAAGGGCAGCAATGGCACTCGGAGATGTGCGAGGTGCTTCAGAAGCACAGAGATCTCGGCAAGCGCAAGTCGATCGTCATCGTCGCAGAGGGCGCCATCGACCGAGAACTCAACGACATCACCCCCGACATGATCAAAGACGTCCTTTCCAACGATCTCGGTCTCGATACCCGTGTCACCACCCTAGGCCACACACAGCGAGGAGGCAAGCCCGACGCCAACGACCGTATCCTTGCTACTCTTCAAGGTATCGAAGCTGTCGATGCTGTGCTCGAAGCTACCCCCGACACTCCCTCGTACGTCATCGGCATCAGCGAGAACAAGATCACCCGCATCCCGCTCATGTTTGCCGTGGAACAGACCCAAAAGGTGGCCAAGCTGATCGAGTCCAAGGACTTTGACGGCGCTTTGGCTCTCCGCGACCCCGAGTTTGCCGAAGGACTTCGTGCCTTCAAGTACATCAGCCAGATCACCGACGATGAGCGGGTGCCAGAGAAGAAGCGCATGAGGATGGGTATCATCCACGTTGGTGCCCCTGCAGGTGGTATGAACGCTGCCACTCGTACAGCAGTTCGTTACTGTCTCGCAAAAGGACACGAGGCTGTCGTCATCTATAACGGTTTCCCCGGCCTGCTCGAGGACAATGTGTCGGTGCTCACCTGGCTGCGCGTAGACAACTGGGCGACAAGAGGTGGTTCCGAGCTCGGCGTCAACCGTCACCTGCCCGACATCGACATTGGCGCCGTGGCTGCCAAGCTCCAGGAACACAAGATCGAAGGCCTCCTCATCGTTGGTGGCTTCGAGGCATTCAGCTCCGTCAAGATTCTCAACGACAACCGCGATCGATACCCTGCCTTCCGCATCCCCATCGTCGGCCTTCCCGCCACCATCTCCAACAATGTCCCCATGAACGAGTTCTCGCTCGGCTCCGACACCTCGCTCAATGCGCTGGTCGACGCGTGTGACGCCGTCAAGCAGTCGGCATCCGCATCGCGAAACCGTGTCTTTGTGGTCGAGACTCAGGGAGGCAAGTGTGGTTACATTGCCGTGATGGGCGCCCTCGCTGCCGGTGCGGTACTTGTCTACACACCGGAGGTGGGCATCGGCCTCCAGCAGCTCGGCAAGGACGTTGCCTTCCTCAAGAAGCGCTTCCTGCTCGACGTCAAGGGCAAGTCGGAAGGCAGGCTGGTCATCCGAAACGAAAAGTCGTCCGAGGTCTTCACCACCGAGGTCATCACCAAGATCCTCAAGGAGGAGGGCAACAGCCTCTTTGACGCGCGCTCCGCCAGCCTGGGACACACGCTGCAAGGCGGTGTTCCTTCGCCTCTGGACCGTGTTCGTGCAACGCGTCTGGCGCTCAAGTGCTGCGAGTTCCTCGAGTCCGAGGCGCTCAAGCAACGCAGCGCCTCGTCGGCATCGTCCACCACGTCCAAGATCGGCGCCGAAAAGTCGTACTCGGACGACACGGCGGTGATGATCACCATCCAGGGTTCCACCATCTGCTTCACCTCGGCAACCGAGATGGCTAAAAATGCCGATATGAAGAACAGGCGCGGCAAGACGGCTTGGTGGCACGAGCTCAAGGCGTTGGTTGAGCTGCTGGGTGGACGCACCGCTCTGGCCGAGCTGTAATCTAGACTGGCGATCATACGCAAAGAAAATCTGTCACGTCGCAAAAGAGGCCTGTGGAAAAGACATGGAACGTTTTTGTTTGAGACCAAGTGAGACAGAGCATCGACGCGATGAACGAGGCGTGGAACGCTGCCTCAAAAGATGCAGATGGCGTTGGGCGATGAAGCGATTCCGCCCTTGACTGCGTGTGTTGGAGAAGTCGTCGATGCAAAGTCAGGTCAGCGGGCTGCATTTCGCGAGCAAACGACTCGATGCAAAGCGTGGGAGAGACTCACCTCGGATGGGAGCAGAGGTGAAGAAGAACGTCCATCGCTGATGCTTCTGACAAGCGGTCGCGAGACGTTCCAGGTCGAACAATTCGCCGATGGGGCAGCCGAACATGGGCAGGAGCCATTCGTGAAGCCAGAGGTCTGTCACCCGCAAAGCAAACAGAATTTTGTCAGTGTGCCGTCTCAAGAAGCAGGAGGAAGTCGGTGCGAACTTACCGCCATGAGGACCGAATTCGAATGACATGTTGTCGCTGGCTACCGCCGCAAAGTGGTTGTTCCAAAGCCATCGTTTGACCTCTTCAGTCGCTTCGATGCCTGGAAAGTTGTCGTTCTCGATCATCCCCTTGGCCTTCTCTTCGTCGGATGCGCTCTCGAACCACCTCACCACTCCCGTCCTCAGCAGCAGGATGTCACCCGTCTTGAGCTCGGTCTTCTGCCAATTGAGCACCTCTTTGATCTGCTCGAGTGGGATCGGGAAAGACGAATTGCCCGCAGGAATCGGCTCGTTCGGTTTGGTCTGCTCCCACCAATGCACCCAATCCACCAGCACGCCCCTCCCGGCAATCCCTCCGTTCAGGCACCACTTGTGCATGCTGTTCCTCTCCGCCTTGCCAATCACACCAGAATGCAGGTCGTCGTGCTTCACTCCGCCGTAGTACATCTGCGATGCTTGGTGCGCAAAGTGATTGAATCCGTCCCACTGCGACGAGGTTTGGGTGTTGAGATGCACCTCGTCATCCGTCGCGTAGACGCCGAGTCGTTTCTTGAGGTCGATGACCTCGTGGTAGAAGGGCTTGCGTTGGTTGGCGGGGACGTCGACGCTGTCAAGGCCCCAGTCGATCTGGACGCGCTCGCCGGTGCGGATTTCGGAGGCGGACTGGGCGACAACGGCGGGCGTGAGGAGGTTGAGAGTGCCCAGGTCGTCTTGGTCGCCCCAGACCTTCCACGCACAGCCGTGCGGCATGCCAAGGACCGCAGGGATGTCGTCAAAGTCGGGGAGGAAGCCGGAGGCAAAGGTGCCACCTTTGGCGGTGCCGGCGCCGTTGGAAGACGAGGCAGTCATCTTTCTTTACTGCCTAGGAGTTTTGTGGAGGGGATTGAAAGAGGGGGTATCGCAGGGGGACAAGGTGACTGGTGATGGTGGTCAGTCGACTACTCGCATGGACGGGCGAGCCTGATCAACTCACCATCCTGGGGAGGCCCTCCCGAGGACGACCTCTACCGGAGCAGGACCGGGGAAGCCATCAAAGCAAGAACTCCCACCAACTTGACCGTTGACCAGGCCCGTGCCCGCATTGTCGACAGCATCCTCTTCTCCGGAGCAGAGGCGGGGAAGGCACAGAACGCCTTGTTTCTCTATCGCCTGCGGAGTATCGCTTTCCCTCACTGGACCAATTGATGCGTCGGCGTGGGGAAGCCGATAAATTGACCGACGACGTTTTCCTTCTCCGCCGTCTCAGCAGGGTTTCTTCTCGGTTCGTAATCGGCCTGAGCCTGGCTGACTTCGGCAAGTTGGACACATGACTGAGCTCGCATAACCTTATCTTACGTGCAGTGCTCAACGACTTACGGTCGTACACTCCACAACCATCGCATCTGGAAAGTCAGGTTCATCATTACATCGCGCAACACAAAGGCATCGACGATGTCGAGAACCAGAGCACTAAAGAGAACGTGTGGGAAAGCGGGTATTGAGGAATACAGTTTTCGGAATCGAAGAGAACGGCTTGAGTCACAGCGACCATTGATGCCATTCGCCTCGCAGAGAAGGCAGGAAACAAAAGTGGTATATATCGACCAAGTCTCGCGCGCGCGCAGACTTAGACGAGGGGCTCTCCAGGGGGCTCGTAAGCGTCGGTCTCCACCTGGCCCTTCTCGGTGACCGAGGTGTGCTCGTAGGTGGCATCGAGGCCAGCCTTGCGAGCCGAGGCGACACCGGCGCGACCAATGCCAAACTTGTCGTTGGCCAGCCAGATGGGCTTCTGCTCGCCCGTAAGCGAAGGGTGGTAGAAGGCCTGCTCCTGCTCCGGACTGAGACCAGCCACCGACTGGTGCTTCTCGCCACTGACACCGCTGGGACCGTTGGCGTCGACCATGTTGTGACCAGCACCCGTCTCATCGGGGGTGGTGCCGTGGGCGTTGATGTGCCTCTTCTCGTTGTAGGCGGTCTCGTTCGAGGTGCGGGTGAAGTTGCCCTGCAGCTGACCCTCGGTCGAGTTGTTGCCAGCGGTGAGCGTGAGAGGCAGAGCCGTCTCGAGCTCCTTGAACGAGTCGTTGAGGAAGTAGTGGAAGGCGATCACAATGACGATAAGCACCACCATGAAGGCGCCCTCGGGAATGGCCGACTGCTTCGTGTTGACACCAGGCGCATCCTCCGACTGAGCCAGGAAGAAGATGGCCGCAAGCATGACCATCTCGACGTAGAGACCGGCAAAGAGGTGGCGGATGGCCTTTCCGAAGAAGAGACCCGACGTCTCGCCCGAGGGCTTGGTGTCGTACACGTAGAGGAAGAGGTACTTGTAACCCAGGAAGAAGAGGAAGAAGGTGAAGACGACAAAGCCGTTGACGATGGGTGCAATGACGACGTAACCGATGCCGATGACGGTGATCAGCGTCATCTGAGGGAACAGCGTACCCCACGCAGGAGCACCGGTGTCATGGTCGATGTGCCACACCTTGCGAGGCGTCGAGGCGAGCAGGAACTTCTTCACGTAGTACACGGCAAGACCGACCACCTGCGCAAAGAGCGAGGCCGCGCCCGAAAGACCCGTCAAAGCGATGAAGCTGAGGAAGAAGAGCGAACCGAGCGGGATGGCATTGGCCAAGATACCAGGGAAGCTGGTGGGGTTGGAAGCCACCTCGTTGACGAACTGAGTGATCTTGCCGGCGTTACCCGAGACCAAGGTAAGGAAGAGGAAGTTCTGCACGATCTGGAAGGCAGCGAATCGTCCCTGAAGGTCGAGCTCGATGGCGCTGCGGGTGGGCGTGCCGCTGAGGCGGGAGAGAAGACGCAGGAAGATGGGGAGCAGCATGTTGAGCACGGCAAGCAGCACGGTGGGCAAGATACCCTGAATGATACCGACAACGACGTTGGGGATGCTGTTGAGCCAGCCCAGGAAAGGCACCTTGTCAGCGAGACCCTTGACGTTGGAGATGATACCGACAAAGGCGACGGGGACGGCCCAGAAGACGATGAGGCCAATGGTGATCGCCCAGCCGATGACGGTGCGAATCTTGCGCTCGTAGGGGTTCATGTTCATGTTGGCCCAAACCACGTCGTCCGGGTGAGCCTCGACGTAGCGGTTGGTCATGCGGTAAGGTTCGTGGTGAGCCTGCGCCTTGGCAGCCATGTGAGCGGCGATCTGGGTGTTGAAGAGGATGAAGGCGCTGCTCTGAGCCGGGTAGTTCTTGTAGTCGACTTTGATCTCGGAACGCATCCTCTCGATTTCCTTGTTGAGACGAGCGATCTCCTCGCGGCACCAGTGGATGGTGTCGACCTTTTCGCCCATGCAGGGAATCTTGCCGAGCTTGTGAGTGGGACGCTTCTTCTTGGGGACGTACTGATCAGCGACCTCGGCGTTGATCTCAACATCGGCGTCAGGGAGAGAGCCGCTGGCATCCTGGGCCTTACCCTTCTTGACCAGCTTGTAGGCCGTCTTCATGAGGCTGGTCTCGGCGCCTTCGAGCTTGTTGATCCACTTCTCTCGCTGTTCGTAGAGATCAGGGAGCTCCTTGAGGTTGCGGTTGAGCCAGATCTTGGCGACACCGCCGGGAAGCTGCGAGTAGATGTTGCGGAGCTTCTTTTCGCTGAGCAGCTCGTCGGGGATACCAGTGATCAAGACGGTCTTTGCCTGTGCGGTGTTGGCGTGCTGAGGCGAGACGAGGAACTCCTGACGAAGCTTGATGAACTTGGACATGCGAGATCGGACGTTCCACATGAGCCAGAAGGTGAAGATGTACTGGATGAGGAGCGGAGCCGCGAGTCGCTTCTGCTGCTGAACCGTCTTTCCGACTTGCGAGAGCGTGAAGCGGTTGAAGCCGGTGTTGCCGCCGGTGGTACCAGCACCGTAAGTAGGCATGAGGACGATCCAGGAGAGCAACCAGATGGGAACAAAGATCCAGAGCATCATCTCGAGGTACTCGACAAACATGTAAGCGTCGAGACCGCTCTTTTCGAGGATGGTGGTGGTGGGGGTCTTGAGCCAAACGGGGAGCCAGCCGAAGAGCGACTGAGGCAGAGGCTCAATCTGCTCCTCCTTGGTGACGAGGTAGGTTCGAGGCGCATAGACGCGCCTGAAACGGGGACGGGCGAGGAGGAAGATGGAGAAGAGGATGGCAAAGATGACCAAGTTCAAAATGATCGACGAGATGACGGTCGAGGTGGATGCTTGGGTCTGGGTAGCGCTCTGGGCGGCTGCCTGCTGGAAGAGCGAGGCAGCCAACACCAGCATCGCCGAACCAGAGACAAGGTTGAACGACGGCATGATGGGGCGAGGAAGGCGATGACAGCTGGTGAAGCGGTCGATTCGCAGAGATGGTGATGAGATGCAGGTCTTTACGAAGGGTTGTCGTGGGGAGAAGCAAAGGAAGGTGGTCAAGGCGACAAAGTTTTATATATCAAACGACGAGTGTTCAGTCCGGCGTCTCATCCATGCAGGCTGCTGATGCTGCTTTTGCTCCTCGCGAAATGCTGCCGTGTCGGGCCTCGAATCGTCGACGGAATCCGCAGCAACGAAAGGTTTCAGCGGGGCACGACGCTCAAAAAAGCATGAGCTATGTGCATCCGAGGGGAAGAGGCTGTGGACCTCTTACGGAGGCCAAGCGAGGCAGCGTTGCATCCTTGGAAAAGCGATGATGTAGGAGGCTCGGCCATGTGTGTGTGACTGAGCAACACAACGCGGCTTGAGTGCGGTGCTCGCTTTTGTTTTTCGGCTGCAGCGCCAGAATTGCATGTGCTGCCTGCAAGTGTAGCGTGCGGCACTCGAGCTTGTTTATCGTGCCTTCTTCACCGCTCATGCGCCTGCCTCCTCTTCTTTTTTTTTTTCAGAGCGCCAATGAAAAGTCAAGCGTCATTTGATAGACTTGGCAGCGTGGTCGTCGCTCAGACCCAGACTAGCTTGACGGCGTCGAAGGGTTCGATGTCATTGCTCACGGGCGCATGTCACGGATGCTGCCGTTGCTGGCGAGCCACGATCGTGCCATTCATATCGTATCGATGGCATTCCCACGCTTTCGTGATATCACATTGTCGGGGAGCTGCCGATCGAGGGCGGACAGGCCGACTCAATTATCTCGCGACCTTTGCTACTTGGCCTCTGTTCACCGCTCGAAATCGATATCTCTTCGGCAGAGCCGAGCGAGAATGACTGCCGACCTCGAGCTTGAGCACGAGCATGATTGGCACGAGTCTCGGTGTGCTGTTTGCGAGCGGATACTCCGACATCAACACGGGCCTGTCCATTAAGAATGAAATGCTAAAGAGTTTTGGAGAAAATTGACAATCGATGGACCGCGTTCCAGAACCGAGATCAACCGCCGCTGTGCTGCCCCCGAGCGAGGAATGCAGATGCATGCACCGCCGATGAAGATGCATCATAAACAACCAAAAATCCACGCTAAGGAAGCGGACAGGCTGCCGTACAAAGTGCTAGATCACAGATCAAATCCCGAATCGGATCATTTCTGCCTGCCTGCTTGCTCGCTTGCTTTCACGCTGAGAGCCTCGTCGGTCGCCGTCGGGACCCCAAGTCATCCTTTCCTTTGGCACTTTACCTTGTGAGAGGGTCCCGCGTCGCGGCGAAGCTATCACATAAAAATGTGATGTGACACTGAGACCCCTTTTTGCTCTGAAGCTTCACGTGCCCGTATTAACTCGTCACGACGAAGCAGACGCGCAGCGCACGGTTCCAATTCCGACATCGAACAGCCCTTCACAAGTCACTGTTGTTCATAGGACTTGCAGCTGATCACGTTGAACTTCCAGTCAAGCGGAAAGAATCGCACCAAGAGAGCTTGGGGATGAGCGCTTGCTGGGCTGCAATGATCTACAGAGCAGGTCAACCATCGTCACCAACTGCAGCGGCGATGCCTGTCTAGCGCACTAGACCTGCACGACTGAGACAAGTTGCTGCACTCGAGGAATCCTTTGAAAAGAAAACACGTAACTTTATGACTTCGACTTGCAGCGCCATAGCTAACTCGGCCTGCCTAGCGCATGTCAACAACACCGACAGCGGCTTCCGACCTAAAGCCTGATGAGCCGGCTTGCAGCTGTTTTTTTTTTTTTTTTTTTTTTCCTTTTGCAGTGTGTCTTGCTCGTGACAGCCGCAGCTCAGCCCGGTCGGCGCCTTTTTGCAACTCCGAGGTAGAGCCTAGAATCTCTGCACTGCCATCAACAGAGTGGTTCCGAGTCGCTCGGGTCGACGGCAATATTAAACCTTCTTTTGTCGCTGTGTGGTGCGATAGCCATCTCATTTGATATGCATGCATTCGGCCTTGCCGGTGAGAGTAAGAATCTCCAACGGCCTTTCACAGGCGGTTGAGCTGGCGACGGGAGTGGCCCGATTGAGGCGAGCGCTTGCCCTCAGCTTACCGGTCTTTCACGAAATGAGTGTGTTTCGGCATGGCCGTTCTATGCGCAGCCGAGGCGGCAACCACCACCAAAACAAAGCGAGCAAGCAGCACGGCGTCCCACGAGCACTTCCTGGCCCCGAGTGATCGCCCCTAATCCCATCGCTCAAGGCAGGCTTGAACCTTGAGGGTGTTATCGACGACATTGATCAATCTGAGCCGCACAGCCGATGCACAATCGCCATACCACAGTGAGAGTGGTCGAGGCCACACAAGTTGTTCCTCTAGTCGCCGGCACCGTTCTCAAGACCGTCACGCCCGTCTTTGGAAGTGTGCCGAAGCGCCGCGAACCTCAGGAGCTCAATGCATCGTCCCGCTCGATACCACCCTCACTGTTCCTGCCCTCCTTTGCCGGGAACAAAGCGATCGGACAGTCACACGTGCAACCAGAATCTGATGAGACCAAAGCTGAGGGTATATTGCGTGGAAGCGGAATGCTCGTATCGTCAAGCGTGTCTATATCTACATCACAGTCGTGGAGTCTATCATGATGAAGCAAAAGGAGCATCAGTCGAACACGACAAAATCGCGTCTCGCCACCTCCATTCGGCGCCGAATCTGGCCGACGATGCGGTTGCGTCGACCGCCCTGAGCCACCTGCTCGACTGGGAACTCTCGGATCTCGTAGTCCTGTCCCAGCAAGTCGGGCGGCAGATATCTGACCAGAGAGCTAAAGTCAAGTGACAGCAGCGTCCGATCAATGCCGGTAGGCCGGATGTCGCCAGCCGTAGCCACAGCTCCGTCGGCAAACGTAGTGATGAGGTCGCCATCGTGCGAGGTGACGGCCTTGACGCCATCAGCGTCTCGACCGTTGATGGCAGTTCGAACGGCTCGCAGTACAGCGCGACGAACGCGAGATCGCTGCGCCTGCAGGTAGCGGCGTGTTCGCGATTCCGACATGCCCGTCTGAGCAGCCGTCGACGCTGCCGAATCCGACTCAGCCTCGGTGTATTCCTCCGAGGACTCGTCTGTCGAATAGGATGGCATGCGACCCAGGCTCCTGGGACGCACGCCGGCTTCCTCTTCGAGTTGACGCCTCCAGCTAGCGGGTGCGTTGATCCAGACCTTGCGCACTGCATCGGCCACCAACCG
The DNA here is from genome assembly GCA_023212685.1 of Pseudozyma pruni. Classification (NCBI taxonomy): domain Eukaryota; kingdom Fungi; phylum Basidiomycota; class Ustilaginomycetes; order Ustilaginales; family Ustilaginaceae; genus Pseudozyma; species Pseudozyma pruni. The sequence goes on from JALBYD010000037.1 coordinate 180,538, forward strand.
TCGCGCCCTGTCGCTCGCTTCGGCCGGGGAGCGGATCGCCAAGAAGGGTTCTGTGTCGTCAGGTCCAGCTCCATCGGGAGCGACGGGTGCAGTGAAAACCGAGTTCGAGTTGATGTACTTTGGCGTGAGCGTCCTCGACAGCAAAGGGTGGTTCTGAGCTGCATCGCCATCGCCTCGCTGACCTCGACGACGCTTCGGCAACAGCAGATTGACAGGGGGACGAGCAGCTGATGCAGCCTTTGCAAACGCAGCATGTACGGGCCCAGTAGCACCAAAGTTGGCAATTGCATGCGTAGCGCCGCCGCCAGGAGTGACGGCCGGAGTGTTGACGGCGCTGCTGACGTCCGGAGCAGGCATACCGTTGAAGAGCTGACCAGCAGCCGAAGCAAGCGACGCCTTCTCCTTGGCCACCTGGGCAGCTTCGAGCTTCCTCTTGAGCATCCTTCGTCGGATGCTGCAGATGCACTTGTAGCCCCACCACAGATGCATCGGGTAGGTGGCGACCAGGCTGATGGCTGGACCCCAGCTACCATTGACGCCGGGAGCATTGCGACCGTGTTCAGAGACGGAAGCTACCAGCAGAGCAAAGTGGTAGAAGACGCGCGTGGAGAAGAAGGTCACGGTGAAGGCCATGTTGGAGCGCAGAGGAGGGTAGATCGAGGCGACGCCCATGATGAGCGTGGGCAGCTCAAAGATGGCGGCGGCGGCTGCAATATGTGCCCAGCCTTTGTGGACCCAGAATGAGAAGAGAAACGTATAGGCGATGTGGTGGATCCATCCTGACGAGAGATTGATCAGCTTGCGGTAGTAGATCGAGCCAAGCGTGAGATCAGAGAGGAGGTAGGCCACAAAGAATGCAGCCAGCGGCTCGGCCACCGTCTTAGTCCTGGGTCGCAGCGCATGCAGGTCAAAGCCACTGAGGACGAGGTCGTACAAATAAGGCAGACTGGCTACACACATGACGAAGCTGGCGACGGTGGTGAGGATCCAGCAGCGTTTCTTGAGCATGTCCTTGCTGTCGCCCTTGAGCCATGATTGCGACAGCGCGTGGAAGATGGCATGCTGTACGACGAGAGACGCGTAGAAGATGGTGTGGAGGTGGTTTGATGCCAGAGGCGATGTCTCTGGCAGGACGGACCGGTCTGCAAAGACGAAGTGGGACATGGTGGCGGTCGGTGGTCGTATATCGAAATTTGCAGTTGATGCAGGGGAGTTGCTCGTCGTCTAGAGGCGATGGGTTGAAACAGCAAGCCCAGGGCGAAGAGCCTGATTGACAGACCAGCGCCTAAGCCAGCATTCGAGATGGTGTGCGCTCGTGGATGACAAGGCGTGGCCGTGGTTGTCACAGTCGAGACATGCAGTCTTGTGAACGTCTATATGAGCGGCACAGTGTGGAGGTGTTCGCGCTGTCGTCACGCAGCAAGTGCGACAGTGCTCAGTGCGGAACGTGCGGGGATGGAAAGCGTGGGTGAACCGAGGTGTGGAATAGGAGGTGAGGAGCATACCACAGACCAAAACAGTGGAGTGAGAACGTGGCCAGCTCAGCTTGCCATCCCCAAACTCAAAAAAGGCATGCAGCGGCAATTCAAGCTCGGCGACAGCGCACGTTTTCGGGGTCCAGCGCGTCATGATGTGGCGTCGACGAGAGGTGTTCCCATCACAGATCGGGAGATGAAAACATTGAGATCACCCGATACTCTCGATTTGTGTCGACGGACGACGGCGACGGGGCCTTTTTTATAATACCATGTCGATATAGGAACGGCATTTCAGTCGACATTCACACTGACATGCATTCAGGATGAAAGATCAGAAGCATGATGACATTAACTCATCAGGAATACAGGTACAAGCGAGAGAAGACAAGCGGACGATTCGATTCCTCACAGCAGCCTCCTTAGATAGGAGCAGGCATGCTGAGGTTGACGTGGACGGCCTTGACGTTGGTGTAGTTGGTGAGCGCATACTCGCCAAGCTCTCGACCGATGCCCGAAGCCTTGTAGCCACCGAAGGGAACCTGGGGCACGAGCTGGTTGTAGTTGTTGACCCAGACGGTACCGGCCTTGAGCTTGTGGGCGGTCTCGAGCGCACGGCTGATGTCTCGGCTGAATACGGCGGCCGCAAGACCGTAGATGGTGTCGTTGGCGACGCGGATGAGGTCCTTCTCGTCCTTGAACTTGGTGACGACGACGACGGGGCCGAAGATCTCCTCCTTGGCGATCTTGGCGTCGTGGGGCACATCAGTGAAGATGGTGGGCTCGATAAAGTAACCCTCGTTACCCTTGCGCACACCGCCGAGGGCGAGGTTGGCATCCTTCTTACCAGACTCGATGTACTCCATGATACGGTCGTACTGGAGCTGCGAGACCTGAGGACCCTGGAAGGTGTTGGCGGCGAAGGGGTCACCGACCTGGAGCGCCTTGCAGTAGGCGGTCATCTTCTCCATGAAGGCGTCGTAGATCTCCTCCTCGACGTAGACACGCGAGCCGGCACAGCAGCACTGGCCGTGGTTGAACATGATGCCGAAGGCGGACCATCGGACGGCCTGGTCGAGGTCGGCGTCCTTGAAGATGATGTTGGGCGACTTGCCGCCGAGCTCGAGGGTGACCTTCTTGAGGTTGGTCGAGGCGGCGGCCTTCATGATGTTGCGGCCAACGAGCGTGGAACCGGTGAAGGCGATCTTGTCAATGTCCATGTGCTGCGAGATGGCGGCACCGGCGACGGGACCGAAACCAGAGACGACGTTGACGACACCGGCAGGGAAGCCAGCCTCAGCAATGAGCTCGCACATCTTATAGGCGGAGAGGGGCGTCTGCTCGGCGGTCTTGAGGACGATGGTGTTACCGGTGGCAAGCGCAGGTCCGATCTTCCAGGCGAACATGAGCAAGGGGAAGTTCCAGGGGATGATCTGACCGCAGACACCGATGGGCTCGTGGCGGGTGTAGTTGAGACGCTTGTTGTCGACCTCCATGACCTTTCCGTGGTTCTTGTCAGCCCAGCCACCGTAGTAGCGCAGGTTGGCGGCGACAGCGGCGACGTCGAAGCCCTTGGCGATGGAGAAGGCCTTGCCGTTGTCGAGCGACTCGATGGCAGCAAGCTCATCGATGTTGGCCTCGACGAGCTCGGCGAGCTTGATCAGAAGCCTGCCACGAGCGTCACCGGGAGTGTTCTCACCCCAGACGTTCTCGAAAGCCTCACGCGCGGCCTTGACGGCGACGTCGATGTCCTTGGCGGAAGCCTCGGCGACCTGGCCGATCTCCTTGCCGTTGGAAGGGTTGACGGTGGCGAAGGTCTTGCCGTCGAGAGCGGGGACGAACTTGTTGTTGATGAACAAGTCGGTCTGGACGGTGGACTTGATGCCGTTAGGCAGGTCGAGGTTGAGAGTAGGCATATTGGCAATGTATCGATGTGGTGATGGATCGATGGATGGATGGTCTGGAGTCTGATCGGTCGTTGACCAAGGTTATATATGTCGTTGGGCTGGACTGAGGTCTTCTGACTGCGGGGCAAAATGAACTCGGCTGAACCACGAGCGAGGCAGCGAGCGAGCCAGGGTGGGGGTGGGAGGGAGCTCTTTTGCGGCAGCTGACGACGACGCAGCTGGCAGAAGCGTGTGTGTCACTGAGTGGAACTTCGGTCAAGAGCCGCAACCACCCGCTGCACGGACACAGCGTCTGAGCTTTGGTGGCACCTCTCCGGAGAAGCTGCGCTCGTTGGCCGACGCTTTTTCCCTCTCGTCTGGTGCTTCTTCCCCGCAAATGCGCACTCTTCTTCGAAATGACAAGCGAACGGACCATCTGCGTAGAAATCCGTCGGCGTTTTATTCAGCGAAATCCCACCTCCCTGCTTCTTCGGTGCTGGAGCGCCGCACAGCATGCAACTCGTATCAAAGCTCGATGGAAACCAGTCACCTCGAAGCTCGATAGCATCCGGGCTCGTCACCATGTTACATGCTGGCTTTTGTCGTGGATGCGTGATTGTGAGGCAAAAGCGTAGGCGGAAGCAAAGCAGCTCGGCTCGCCTAGCCAAGGTCGGCTTTTACGACCTTGACGGTGGTACGAGCCGTCTTCGAACGGGACCTGCCTTGAGGCACCACAGCCGCCTCGCACCTTGGGCATCCATCTGACCGCCTCGCAAGCTTGGACGCGCGCCCAACTGCGGCACTGGTCCTCTCGCACCATGATGTCGCTCCCTCATCTCGAGAGCCCCTTGGCCTTTCGAGCCTTGCCACCCAGTTCGATGTCGGCAATGCAAGCGACGCTACTGCGCTGTCTCCTCCTCCAGCGAGGTGTATAGAGCGCATGACCCTTCTTCGCTTACATCCGAGAGGCGGGGCTAAGAACTGAAATAGCCTTTCTGAGAGCGCCAATGCGCGCGGCTTTCTCTTTGGGTCACGCGGTCTCTCGTTGCGAGGCGGTTTCCCCAGCTGGTTGTGCCTCTTCTTCGTGCTTCGTTGCTGACCTCGCCCTATGGAACATAGCTTCCCACGCTCCTTCTTGAAATTGCATTCGCGCTTCTTCGGCAACTCCGCAGCCGTGCGTGTGTCATCGCCGCCTTCATCCCAACTCGCCACCCGCGTCCTTCATCTCTCCGACGGCGCTCGCAGCGTGACCGTTCCGAAAACGAGCAGCAGGAGGCTGTCAGGGTCCAAATCAGCTCCAAAATGGACAAAAGCCCGAATGATGAGCGTTGTGCAGCTTCTCCGCCTCTCCCAAATTGCCTCACACACAGTCGCCCTGCCCAGTCCACTGCACCCCGTATGCGCTGCGTGCGTAAAAAAGCGGGCCAGCTGAATTTGCGGGAGCCAGCCGCAATCTCGTTCAATTCTCCACGGACGTGCCGAGCCATGTCCTGATCACCGTCTTCTGCAGTCACAGTGCTGCGTCCACAACCTTCGACAGGGCTCCACAGTCGACCTGCTACCATGTCGGAATCGGGGCCATTCGATCTACATCCGGCTATCAGTCTCAGATCGGGTGCAGCTCCAATCACGATGCCGTCTGCAATCTACGCGTTCGGCAGACGCAAAGCTGCCATGCAGGATCGACCGAGCCGCACTCTTTGACAGAAGGCTTGACAACGGACAGCGAACCCTGCGAGCGCCATTCAACTTCCGCAGTATTCAGCTCAGCTCAAGATGCGACACCGAACGCAGATTAGAGGGCAGGACGGGTACGAAGCCATCCTCTCGCGGTACACGTGCCAATCATCCATGAATAGCTCTGGCCGACGAAGCGCTCAACCCATAGACCTGCCTCGATCTTCGAACGTTCGCTTAGCTACGCCGTACTCAGCTCGTCGCCGCAAGCTCGTCTCTCCGCACATCGCGCGACTTGTACGCCTCCTTGCCCCTGCGATGTGTGTCCGAACAAACCCTGCAGCAAGTGCAATTCCCAGTCGCAATTGCAATTGGACGACATGATCAACGTAGACGACTCAACATCAACAGCGCTAGTCACTGGAGCAACGAGCGGCATTGGACGCAGTTTTGTGTTCAAGATCGTCTCGAGACGCATTGCACGACTAGTCGCAAGGCAGCAAGCAGCAGCGGAGCTTCGTCATACGCTCAACCAGACAATTGCTCTTTGATTTGACAGAGCGTGACACTGGCGCAAGCATCAAGTCCCAGAGCGACGGCTGGCATTGAAACGTCGACATCCTCGTCAGCATCGCTGGCCTCGCAGCATATGCCAGCTTCAGTTCCGCAACTGACAACGCTCTCGGCTGCGTTGATGCCCTGGTCCGCGCTGTCGTCGACTTGTCGCTGCACTTCCTTCCAGGCATGATCGAGCGCCGTCGCGGGGGACCGCCTTGCATCGTATTAACCGTGCGGACCGTCGTGATGGCGGATCGCTATCCAAGCGCCACGGATGTTGATGGCGAAGGCGCTGAATTGATGGATAATGTATTGCTCCATCTGTAGTTGTGTCGGTTGGCCGGTGCTTTGTCAATTCCTTGGCAAAGGACCTTCCAGTAATCTGTATTGGTGAGGAACGAGTAGCCTCCGGGTTGCAAGGAGGGGTTGAAGAGGGGTGCATCGCTGCTGCCAAAGGTCTTGGCCCAGCCGATGTAGCCAGGCGTTGTCGGTGGAGGGGCTGTTTGGGCTGATCTGGTCTTGTTGCCTGTGGTGCAAAGCCAATATGCCGCCTCCAATTCCTCTATTGAGCTGTAAGCTGCAGAGGCGTTGGTCAAGGATGTTGCTTGGCTGGAGCTGAATGAGCTGGGTTGAGTGCTCTGACTGCTGTAAAACAAGCTGTTGGTGCCCGGGTAGGACAATGTTGGCTGGTTGACATCTACAAAGCTGGTGCTGGTGCTGACGGTGCTTGATGCCGGTGTTGGCTGTGGCTGTTTTTTCTTTCCCATGTTGCCAAGTTGATGGCTGTGGAGCTGGGTTAGGGTTTCAGAGGGCTCGTCTGATGAGTTTGACGCGTCAGAGTCTTTGAGAAGACGGTCCATTTCAAATTTGAATTGCAACTTTGAAATTGGGTGGAGACGGTCAGCTACAAAAATTGGGACGCGTCGTATTCATTTGGAATTTCTGAGGATTTTCTGAAGCAACGGCACAAATACAGCAGCAAGGCGGTTGTTGAGCGCCAAGGGTCTGAGAACCTTGTGGGGGCGGGCGGGTCGGCTGGATGACAAGGCTTGGAGCCACAGGGAGTACGTGGTGCACGTGGAGTGGTCCACGAGCGTTGCCAGGCGGCGGGAGTGTGACTGTAGTCGGAAAGGTCTGGGATTCCACCTGCGAGTGAGTGCAGAGTAAAATACAATCGACAAGGGAACAAAAAGTCGGAGCGCGGGGCAGCGTGGTATTTGCTGCAGTCCCCCGGGGACGGCCCGGGGCAACGCGAGGGCGGTGGGGGGGCCTGATCGTAACAGGGGGCCCGATTGTAACATTACCCCCCCCCTCGCCAGCCGCAACGTCCCAGGCGCGGCGTGGTGTACCTGGGATGTTTTGGCCAGCCGTGGCTCACACGTGGGGCGCTGCGCAGGGTCTACAAGAAGAAAGGGTCTGCGCCGTTTGCTCAGGGTCTACGCGCCAAACGCTTTGACCCCCACCTCATATAAGAGGTATCTGTGTAGGTCGCGCTTCTCTCCTTCCTTCCTCTCTTCCTCCACGATCCTTCTTCAAGCATTTGGTTGATCCTGCAGCAACGATGGTTACGCCAACTTCCAGTAAGTATTGCGGGGCGGGAGCGTGACCGGCAAGCTGGTACTGATGGTCTGACTTTGGGCGTGGTTTGTGGGAACAGCTCTTTCCAACAACGACGCTGCTGCCGGCAGCACTACGGGCCGCAAGGCCGAAGCCGGGGTCTCCCCGCCTCCTCCTGGTAAGTTGTGGATTGTTGTGGGGTACTTGGGGAGCCGTTGGTTGACTGTTGTGGTTCGTTTTTGTGGGCGATGCAGATGCTTCGACGACGATGGTGGCTGCGCGCGCAGCTGCCACCCCCGAGGCCGCCGCGGCCGCAGCTGCCCGCCCCCTGGGCCGTCCCCCCGCGCTTTTGGAGCCGGGTAAGTACTGGAGTTCCCTGGCGTGTCATGGAGTGCCCGTGGAGCTGGCTGACCGGTCCTGTTTCTTCACGCTTGGCTGGGGTAGTCGATAATCCCCCCCGCGACCAGAGTTTGCGTTTCGTGGGGGGCGTGGGGGCTCCCGGGGGGGTAGCCCTTGCCCCCCGTTTACACCCGGAGCTGCGCCGAGTCCTGGTGCTGCTGGGTGTCCCAGGGTACGCCGCCCCTTGCGTGCCTGGGGTTCCCGCGGCCCCTGGGGCTCCCTTGGCTGCTCCCGGCTGGAGCTCATTGGCGGCCTTCTCGCACGACGATCCTGTCGTGCGCGCTGGTGTCGAGGCTCTGTTGGCCTACAGAGGTCAGCGCCAGGTGGGCGACCTCGCTTGGCTGGCAGAGCTGATCCAGCTGGTCTGCGCGTTGCCCGTGGGTGCCAAGTACGACAGGTGCTATACCTGCTTGCACCCCCGCAACCCGGAGGAAACCAGGGAGTGCGCGGTGCCCCCGCGGAAGTCGGTTGAGGGTGACAAGCACCCCTCGTCCCGCATGCCGGACGCCATTTGGGAGGTCCTCCGCCGCGGGGCCCCCACGGCGTGCGTGGCGTGCGGCTCGAAGCGCCAGTGCAACTTGCGGGGGCGCATTCCTTGGCTGGGCGAGCGTGGGAAGGACTCCGATGGGTACGGCCTCTACTGCATGGAGGTCTACCTGTGGATGCGCCTGCTGGGCCACCGGCCCAACTCCACGCTCAAGCCCAAGCAGGTCTCGGCAGGGATCCTCCCCCCCGTCCTGGCGGAAGAGCAGGCGCGCTACGTGGATGCGTACAAGCGTCAGCGCGCCGCAGGAAAGAATACCCGCGCTCCGCCGGGCCAACCGGGGGTTCCTGCTGCCGCCCCTGGGGCCTCGGTCCCCTCCCCGGCGGGTAGGGTTAGGGTTAGGGTTAGGGTTTCAGAGGGCTCGTCTGATGAGTTTGACGCGTCAGAGTCTTTGAGAAGACGGTCCAT
>JALBYD010000038.1:0-185509 GCA_023212685.1 Pseudozyma pruni
TCAGGGGCCACCCCCGCGCCCCCCAGGGGGTGGCCTGCCCGCCTGCCTGTTGTTAATTAGAAAAAAAAAAAAGGGAAAAAAAAAAAAAAAAAAAAAAAAAAAAAAAACAACAACATCGGAAGTCGAATTCCATAGGACAATTTCTATTTTTATTAAAGAAATAAGGCACCTTGACAAACGGCAACACCATGGTTGCTCGCCATTGAGAAGCGCCATCGCAAAACAGCAGACAAGAGCAGAAGGTCTGATAGGATCGGTTCGGCCATGAAGCATCTTTTTCAATGCTTCAAGGTGTTCGAGGATCCTGACAAGGGTCAGAGGGCTGCTGTGGGCTGTGACTGGCGAAGAAGGTTCGCAATGGACGAGCTAAAAGCCGCTCCTCACTGCTCGAAAGGCAGGCTCTGATCACGACCGTGCATACGCTTCTGTCCAAGTGAAAGTATTCGTGAGAAAGGGCCCCTAACAAAAGACCCCTCTTCTGATACAATCGTCGCACGGAAGCAAGCCGATGAGAGCGAGCACACCACCGCGTTCTGACACAAGGCGCGGATCGGAAGGTGGTCCACCTTGATCACTTCACTGCCTCTCGCGTAAAGGACATCTGTGGTGTTATTGATTTCCAAGGAGAAGGCGGTGTTCAGCGGCCAACTCAGCACGTTAACGAAGGAAGTTTTCCCTCAATTCAAGCCTACACACAGGAGGGGCTCCAAACTTGTATCTGCTTTAGGTGGAAAATGAGGGTGTGGGATTTTTCTCTCTCTCGTGTCAATCTCGATCTGCCTCGCTGTCTCACTCTGCAGAGGGCCCTGTTGTTCTTTCATTGTTGTGCTGCAAATCGACGCTGTCAAGGGACGCCGAGGACCATGCTTGGCCTTTCCTTTGGTCCATCCGAGAATAGTAAGTGTGTCCGTATGCGCATCATCGTGATCTGTTTCAGGTCCGCCATTGAAGATGCCTTGCAGTCGGAAAGGGCTCCGTGGTGGTCAAGCCTCGTCCATTGACGCCCGCTCTCCGACTGAGTTACCTGCAGGGATCGGCAAGCTGTCTTTTGCTTGCCTAGGGAAAAAAATAATGCCTCCGACACGAAAATTCGAAAAGCGAGCAGAGCGCTGCATGAACGATCAGCCCTGCTGCTCGCAAGCAACCAGCCGTCAGAAGCGAGGACGAGGCGGTGTCGTCAGGTTGCGTCGGTTGCTGCTTCTCGCCTCGCTTCCGGTGTGAATTTTTCTTGGTCGAGATCGATACTCGAAACACTGGCGCGCTCTTCGGTCGATGTCTGCCATGCGGAGAGCGTCGACAGAGTTTCGATCCCTCCTCGCAGATTACGGCCTGCTGCTGCTGCTGCTGCTGCTGCTACCAATGCTTGACGATGCGAGGATGAGTTCAGTGACGAGCTGATTGCTGGTGCTCCTCCCCGTCTTCCATTCGACGACGATCAAACGAAGAACTATGCTTTGTGCTCATCTGTCTCAGCCATCCGACATGTCGATCTTTGCCTTGCTGCAGGGTCGTGCTTTTCTCCGCGAAAGCGATGCGGGTGGGTCGACGACGTCGCACGAGCTTCTTCTCGACGTGCATTTGGCGCTTCCTTTCACCCACCACCTCACGCAGCCTCATGTCGATCGTGATCTGGTTTCCGCGAACCGGCCCGCCTGCCTTTGCTGCACTCGCTGCATGTAAATCTTTCGGCATTCTATCCCGCTCGCCAGTGAACTTAGGCGCTGATGAAAGCGTTGGCTCCAGCCTCGTTCGACGCCCTCCTCATTCAAGCGCAACAGGAGTGCTTTGGTCTTTGAGAAACTCATCATCCCACGCTGACAATTGTTAAACGCAACAATCTGCGGCCCGCTTACGCCGCTGCTTTAGCTCAGAGGCTAGAGCGCTGCCTTTACATCAATCGTGTTGTTGCACGATGGCGTAAACCTCGGCATAGGTCACAGGTTCGATCCCTGTAAGCAGCATTGGCAAACTTTTTTTTGCAGGTTCTTGAGGGACAGTGAAAGTCAGCAGAAAAGGTCCAAGGTTCTGAATCCGACTCTATACGATCGAGGTCTGCGACGAGACAAATGGGATCGTTGTTGGCACATGAGTGCTCTATCGAGGGACGACTCTTCCATTCAAGGTATGCCAAGCTCAATCAATGCTTGGTTCTGTTACAAGCACCGGGGGTCAATTGCAGTTCAACTCATCTCATGCGTGTTCAGATTCAAGGCTCTATCTGTGACATGACTCGTTCATTCGGATTCAGCGAGCAGAATCATCTTTGATAGCAGTACATTCGGAACGAGCCTGCCGTTAGCAAGCAGGGACCGGAGCAAAGCCTCGCACAGGCAGCTTATGCCTGGTAGGTGGAGGCCGAGACGTTACCACCGCGGCCGGTCCAGTTGATGTGGATGTCCTGGCCCTCGGGCAGCTTGGCGCTGGCGAACTGGGGAAGGACGCGGAAGGTGTGGGCACCAAAGTAGTCACGCTGAGCCTGGAGCAGGTTGGCGGGGAGCTGCTCGCGACGGTAGCCGTCGAAGAAGGCGAGAGCGGTGGAGAAGGCCGGGGTGGGGATACCCCAGAGGATGGCCTGGGCGACGACGCGACGCCAGCCCTCCTGAGCGTTGTGGATGGCCTTGTTGAAGAAGTCGTCGAAGAGCAAGTTCTCCAATTCGGGGTTCTTGCGGAAGGCGGCGGTGATGTCCTTGAGGAAGACGGAGCGGATGATGCAGCCACCGCGCCACATGAGGGCGATCGAGGGGTTGTTGAGGGTCCAGTTGTACTCCTTGGCAGCCTCGCGCATGAGCATGAAGCCCTGGGCGTACGAGACAATCTTGGAGGCGTAGAGGGCCTGCTCGAGGTCGGCAATGAACTGCTCCTTGTTGCCCTCGAAGGGCTTGATCTGAGGGCCGCCGAGCACCTTGGAGGCACGGGTTCGCTCGCCCTTGAGCGACGAGAGGCATCGGGCAAAGACGGCCTCGCCGATGAGGGTGACGGGCTGGCCAAGGTCGAGAGCGTTGATGGCGGTCCACTTGCCGGTACCCTTCTGTCCAGCAGCGTCCATGATCTTGGTGACGAGGGGAGTTCCGTCCTCGTCGTTGTACTTGAGGATGTCGCGGGTGATCTCGATCAGGAACGAGTCGAGCACACCGGTGTTCCACTTGGTGAAGATGTCACCGATCTCCGCCTCCTTGAGGCCGAGACCGTGCTTGAGGATGTCGTAGGCCTCGCAGATGAGCTGCATGTCACCGTACTCGATACCGTTGTGGACCATCTTGACGTAGTGGCCGGCACCGGTCTGGCCGACCCAGTCACAGCAGGGCTCGCCATCGGACTGAGCAGCAGTCTTCTGGAAGATCTCCTTGATGTGGGGCCAGGCGGCGTCCGAACCACCGGGCATGAGCGAGGGACCGTGACGGGCACCCTCCTCACCACCCGAGACACCGGAGCCGACAAAGAGGATTCCCTTGGCCTCGAGCTCCTTGCAGCGGCGGATCGAGTCGGGGTAGTGCGAGTTACCACCGTCAATGACGATGTCGCCCTGCTCGAGGTGGGGGAGGAGCTGCTCGATGAAGGCGTCGACGGCGGGACCTGCCTTGACGAGGAGGATCATCTTGCGGGGGCGCTTGAGCTTGGCAACGAACTCCTCGATGGACTTGGCGCCAACGACGTTGGTGCCTGACGAGCGAACGATCCACGCAGATCGAAGATGGACGGAGCAGCGAGTTGGCAGCAATAAAGTTCGCCAGAAGTAAAGTTGTGAGCAGAAAGACAACGGAGAGGAGCAGAAGCGTTAGTGATCTGTGTCTCATTTCTGTTTAACCAGGAACGGCCGTTCCAGACTCCGGAGCCACACCCTGGGCGCAGATTCGCAATTCTTTCGCCCAGAATGGAACAACGAATCTGGCTGCAAGGCCAGCCGCTGTGCGAACTTACCCTTAGCCTCGTTGGCAAGGAAGTCGTCCACCTTGCTGGTGGTACGGTTGTAGGCGCAGACGGTGAATCCCTTGTCTGTGGGTTGCAAAGAAAGACATCGGAGGATAAGAATGAAGGAAAGGTCAGTGTCAGTTCTCAGCGAGGTAGAAATCGAGCAGTTGGGCCGCCAGAGAAGCCGCTTTGCTCTTTCAACTTCGCAAGCCGATCAGAAACGTACCGTTCATGTTGAGGATCAAGTTCTGACCCATGACGGCAAGGCCGATGAGGCCGATGTCGGCACTGTTGGAGGCAAAGATGACGACGAGCGTGGGGAACAAAATGCGAGTCAGCGAACAGTGTCCTTAGCGGGGAGTGTGTCTGCTCGCCATCACGAGGAGTGACCGGCCAACACCGCCTGATGGCGACGAGAAAGTACTTACACAGCTTGAGACGACATTGTGCGAGAAGTAAGCTGCGAGGCGAGGGAGGAGATGCGGGACCGGGCTGTCGAGAGAATCCTTGCGACTGCTTTAAAGCGAAGGGCAAAGGATACGAGGATTGGATGGGATGGTTTAAGAGAGAAAGCAAGCTTCGGTGACGAAGATTCCAAAAAATGATGCGATGGTGCCGATTCAGCAGGATGCGGGTGTCTGTCTGTGTTGGGCTGGCTGGCGAGAAGATCAGCGGACCGAGACCTGCGAGCTGACCAGCGTGACTGGACTGAGCTGCGCAGAGTGGAGCCAAGTAAGCACAGATCGCTCGCTCTTTCCAAAGCGCACGGACACGGCCAAATTGCCAGATCGATTTCAAGAGTCTAACCGGACGCTGCGCCGATCGCAAATTTCCACCCTTTTGCAGGCCCTGTATCCGGACGAAAGTCATCGTTGAACCGCGGCGCACCGAAGGATAACGTAGCGAACCCTCGAATCTCCTCAGCCTGTGCCCGCCCGCAGAGGAGACGGCAATCTCTTCCATCGAAACGATTTCCATGGCCTTGACCTTGCTGCGACTGACTGCCTGTCGAGATCATCGTGCTTCCTTCAGAGTGCAGCTCAGCATGCTTTCTGAGCGCCGATCACACTTTCAGGTCCATCATCTCTCGTCAAGCTGCTAACGATCAACTATGCCGTTGAGATGCTTGCAGGTCTCCGAAAGCGCTGGCCATAGACCGGACGATCTGGTTCAGGCTTGGGTCTTCGAGATTCAAGACGGCAACCGTCACCGGTCCGGGCATCCTGGCCTTCCCCCAGCCATGCACGATGATGCTGCTTTGATCGATCGATAAAGCGCGCATTTCATCAACAGCACAACGCTTTCTCGCCGAAATTTCAACCTCTACCAACACGCTGGTCTAACAACATCGAGAAAATCCAGTCCGGTCCGAGCTTCCTACGCCCGCCCCGCGGGGGTCGAGGTTCTTCCCATTCAGCTCACTTTGTCAACTCAAACACCTGGGCTGGGTAGTCGCGTGGAACTCTCAGGTACCCTCCGCGGGGCTACTAGGAACGACGATCAGTTGCCGAGACCAACCGGAACCCTGGGCTGATGTCGCGAAGAGATCGCCGAAGCTGAGCCTAGATTGCCGGTCTGTTGAGCGGAGGCGAACCTCAAAAACGTCGAACGATCTCGTCGAAGTTCCTCAAATGCACACAGTGAAAGGCGAAATAAGTACATTTCCGATTGTTTGCAGTGCATGTGCGGTTGGGAATGGTGGTCCATGGCAGGATAGGATACAGCGCATCGTGTTGTGTCGTGGACACGATGCTTTTGAAGGTATAGATACCATATTGACTTCGGTAATGTCAAGAGAGACGCGGGGCCTTGGCCTTGACGCGAAAGAAGCCAAGAGAGCCTCCGAAGCCAAAGAGCAATGCGCTCTCGTGGCGTTCAGAAGTGACCGACCCCCGCACGGGATGTAGGCGCGAGAATGACAACGCATCGTCAAGCTGCAAGTCTTGCGAAGGTCTGCCCGTTCGTGATCGTTGCAGGGAAGCTCGCGGTGGCAGCGTCGATGAGGGTTCATCTGTTCGAAGCAGCAGTGGCTGGCGCGGAACAATCAACTCTCCGCCGCGTCCAAGCACCAGCTCCTCCCGCAGGTCCAGAGTCCACCACTCCCATCGGCTCTGACTCGAACTTCGTTGCGCTCGACCGATGCCCACAACCAAACTCCCACCTCCGACGGCTGAGATGCCGCCTCTTTGGCATCGAACCCAGCCCAGCAGCCTGAGCTTGCGATCGTCGGCTTTCTGCGTGGCATTGCTAGGTGGAGGCGAGTTGGGGAACACAGAAAGGCTCGACGAAGCCGCCAGCTGCTGAGACCCGCCCTCTGACCCGACGTGCGAGCCGCTGGGATCGCGAGTGTTTGCGCTTGCGCGACGCAATCTCGAGTTGGATCCATGCGACGACATTGGGTAGGAAAGGGGATTGCTGAGCTCGTTGGCGGGGCTCGGCGGCGTCGAAGAGTCAGCCCAGAAGGTGGCAGCGTTGGTGCGAGAACCGTTGGGAGTACGGATGCGAATCGGCGAGCCGGCCGTCATCGCGCTGAGACTGCCATGAATCGAGCCGCTCTTCTCCATCGTAGCTCCAGCGAGGGACGACAGGCTCGAGACGACAAGCAGCGAGGCCCTTCCTGCCGTTTGTGCAACGAATGCAGAGGTGTTGACATCGCCGGCGTCGACAGCAAACAAGCCTGTCACAGGCCCGTCATCCAGATCGACACTGCTGATCGCTTCCGCCGACTCAAAGTCGATCAATCGCACTCGTCCGTGGGCATAGCCGAGGATCAAGGTGCTTCGCAGAAGCGGTGCCTCATCTGCCTGGGGCGCTCGACTCGACAATCTACACAGTAGCGCTGAACAGACCTGACCGCGATCGTCCATGCCGAGTGTGAACACGGTCTTGGTGCTGGCGCCTCCGGATTCCACCGCTCTTATGTGGAACTGACCGTCAGCGGTACTAAAGCCGATCAAGGGCTCTCGGGAGGAGTCCAATGCACCGCTGCTGCTGCGGTCTTCATCCGTCCTTGCAGCCACGCTCACGTCCAACGACCGCCAACGCAGGCGAGAGTCGAGTTGTGTCCGCGAAGATACGAGCTTAGCCTCCGTGCGCGCTACGTTCCAAATGCGGATGGTGCCGTCGCGATGGGCCGAGAGGACGACGGCAGACTCAAGATCGTGCAGAGAGTCTTGTTGCTGCAGCGTCAAGGATGTGATCGGCGACGCCGAGTCGGCAGCAACGTGATCCCATATTGGCTCCAGCGATTTCGTGGAGAGGATCAGAACTCGACCTGAAGCATGACCGATCGCCAGCCATCCTGCCTTGGCCGAAATCGCGAGAGCGGTGATGGCGCTTTCATCAGATGTGAGCTTCGAACGAGCTTTGCTGATGCTGCTGGTCCGTCTCACGTCATCATTGAATGCGCTACCGCCATCGAGTTTCCACATGTGTATCCCTCCTCCGTTGTCCACGGAGGCCGCTAGCCCGCCATCGTGCGCGAGGAACTCGATGTCGCAAGAATGCGCGTTGGCGATGATAGCCGTGTTTGACGTCAGTGAAGGAGACAAAGGTGGGTCGGCCGAACCGTTGGAGCCCTCCGAAGGGTCCGCCTCAGACTTGTCTCGCTGTGCATCAAGCAGGTCGGTGTCCTTGAGGAGGTAGAGCAGCAGCATCCAGAGCAAAGCTGTGGTACCAGAGATGGGAAGGATGACCAATTTGGCAAACCAGACAACGGCTCGGATCCGAGGTCGGAACAAGGCCCAGCCTGCGAAGGTGGCCACCGACGGCGGGGTCTGTCCTTCCGTAGACGACCGTAGCGAGAGAATGGTCCAGGGCTTGACATCAATGCGTAGCTCCTCCGCGCCCAGTGGATTGAGCGACGTCCAAAGATCGGCGCTCGGCGAAGACGTCCACCACGGAAGGGCGGGATGTGCTTTGGTGTCCAGATGCCCGTATGGATCGAAGACACTGTTGGTAGCGGGAGCTTGACGGGTCGTGTCCCAGTCGTCCGGAAGAACGTAATTCGTCTTCTGGTGGCCGGGGTATCCCGTTCCGTAATAAAGGTACAGGCCACCCATGTACACCAAGATGAGCGTAAGGCTTGCCGTTCGTGCGGTCCTTGCATTCCACACCTTGGACAAAGCTGTCACGATCAGGTTGCCAGATCTGCTGTGTGTTGCGTCGGCTGGGCCTTGTTTCTGTCGATCCGAATGGGCTCTGCTGACCGCATCGTCGTAGCTACCGCTGCTGCTGGATCCGTTTGGCTGACCGTCCTGCGATTGCGAGATGCTTTCCTGCTTTCTGCTGATCCGAGTGCCTTGCGTGAGGAGGTCGGCCAGCTCGAGACGCTGCATGTCGATGCTGAGAATGGTGACGAAGAAAGTCATCTGCAGGAACCAGTCCATGATGAGCGAAAAGACGGCAAAGACACAAAACTCTCGCACAGCTCGGACTCCAATGAAGAGGGCGATGACGAGCAGCAGCAGAATGTCCGCTAGTGTGGTCAAGGTGATCGGCAAGCCCACCTTGCCCAAGCCGTGTGCAATGCGCGACGACACGGTGAGGGAGAGCGGTGTATCGACAATGGCCTTGGTGAGACTGTACATGTTCTCCGAACCAACGACAACGATGACGAAGGGAAGAAGCTCCCAAGGGACCAGCGTGAGTCGGATGCCGAGAAGCGCGCATATGCTGATACTGGTGATCATACTGATCACCAGCTGGATCGTGCCGGTGAACGCAAGACCGAAGCGCGAGTGTACCTTGCGCAGGTTGACGAGGCCACGAGAGATGTAGATGATGATGAAGGCGTATGCTGTCAGGAGAAAGAGATATGTCGGCCTACGTCGGGACGGAGATGAGTCGGGAGCGAACTGAAGAACGAGGCTGTGCGAGATGTTCTCGGGTGATGCGATCAGTCTCACCTGACCCCCTGTGACTCGAGTGAGCAGCTCGTGCCAGCTGGCATGCTCTGCAGCGGGTGAAGAGGGTGGTGCTGCGGGGGTGGAAGAGGGCCGCAGTTCGGAACACGATTCGGGATCGTCGTTGCGTAGGAAGAACGTGAAGGCGAGGAATTCGGCTCGAGGCAATCGCTTGAACAGATGCCATCGTCCGGCGAGCGTGGTCGACGGAGAGATTTGCATGCCGATTCTTGTCTGGTTGAGCAAAGACTGGGCCACAGACTGCGCTGGCGTCTCGTCAGACAGGATTGCTTGTGAGTCCAGGTTCCAGTATTCGAGTGGTGACAACGTGAGGCAGGCTGCATCGTCCTCCGCGCGAGATGTCTTCGAGACAGCGGATCGCCCGGGAAAAGAGCTGCGAGCTTGTAGGCAGACGAGTCCAGGCTCACGGCCGCGGCGATCGGAACTCTTGTGAAGTTCGGACTCAATCGACGTCTGCAGCTGGAGCGCCGAGTTGAGGATGCGCTTTTCGAGAACGCCAAATCGAGGACCTCTGCCGGCCATGACATCGTCGGTGGTGATGAAGACGTGCTCGACACGTATTGACTGACAGCGTGGTCGCGAGACGGTTGATGCTGCATTCTCTGTGGTGGCTGAGGACTGACGAGCTCTGTGATCGAGAAGCACCTTGGCATCCCCGATATCGATGGCTCTGAGGTCGTGCGCATCGTCCCAAATCATCCGTAGGTCGCTCAGGCTGTTGACATGTTTCCTGCCACTGCTAGCGAATGAGTCCATGAACGGCGTGCTGAGGGATCTCCAGACGCTTTTGGCATCGCCCCTCGAGACGCCTGGACCGCCCTTGGAGGCCCAAAAGTAGATGCCGACTGCCGGATAGAAGAGAGAGGTGATGACGAGCGAGCATATTAACAAGGTCCGGATCTGATGTTTCGAGATCCAGCGGCCGTGCTGTTGGAAAGCCGATTCGCCTCGAGACCGTATTTGACGCACCAGAGGCAACGATGAAGTTGATCCTGGATGTGACCGCCTTGCTCTCCTGGCTGTGGGCAAGCGGGGATCTCGCCGCGCTTCTGACCCATCTAGGGCCATGTCGGCCGTGAAGCTTCGGCGGCTCCCCGGTTACGAAGCGGCTCAGATGAGGCTCGACAAGGTGGGCGGTCGTTGCCGCTATTGTGGGCCGATAGGAATGAGGCGCGCGAGAGATATGAAACGAGGGGATGAAGCGGATCCACTGTGGAACGTGTTCATGAATGCTGGATAGACATGGCGTTTGACGGATCCAACGATGGCGAGACGGCTTTCGCTCCTCCTAGTGGGCCGAAGAATCGAAGGTTCGGATGGTGAGAGTAGCTCGAGAACAAGAACGAGATTGGTCTCGCAGCTCGGGAATCGTCAAGAGGCAAGGAGCTGCGGAAGCGGTCAGGGTCCGAAGGAATCCTGAAAGAGCCGGGTTGCAGTCCGACGAGTTTAGGGTTCAAACGAAGAAAATGCGGAGCAGAGCTCTCCCAGGCTCATCTTTTTCGGAAGCAGCTCGCCGACTCTCTGCGCTTTTTCACACAATGGCGTTCTATGAACAGTGATCCTTTCCCACGATGCATCCCATCTCCTCACGATGATTCGGCAGCGATCCGATGCTGAGCTCAGCACCAGCTTGCAAGCGGAGGACCCGAGGCGCAAGAATGCTATGCGCTCCTTGACGAAGCTGCACAGCCAACAGCCAAAATCAGCTGGTTTGAGCCAAATCTCACACAGCACCGTTTTTTCCTCCCGAACCTGATCCTCTCATTTCCAACACAGTCCTTCTTCGCCGCTCCATTCTTCTCATACGCTGATGCCGGCCCTCCTGAAATCGATCAAGATGAATTCCATTTGCGGTCTGTCGCTTTCATTGCCATTGAACAGAAGAGCCTTCCCAGGCACGGAGACAAGCGAACGCTGTGACAGATCTCTTGCCTCTGCGTGCCAAGGCAACGCGGGCTCCGTTTCTTGGCCGAATCAGAGCTGCGAGTGAGCCGTGACGGCAATCTTTTTGATCCGCTCGCACGGACGAGGAGAACGAGGCGTTGACGGTCAGCAGAAAAAAAAAAAGTGGCTTGCGCATCGCTCTCTCGCCTTCGAACCTCCACCTCGGCTTTTACTCACGATTTGGGCTCGGCAACTGCGCTAAGTCCGCTTGCTTCCTCTCGGCCAAACCTAAACATAGCCGGACGCCCAGCACGATGTGACTGACTGAAGGCGTCAGTCTATTAGGCCTACGATGGTTTGCGAGACGGCTCGTCCGATCCATCTTCTCAACCACCATCTCAGATACTATCTCGCCATGTCGCTACCCTCCAAGATGAAAGCGCTCGTCACCGTCGAGGACAAGAAGGCGGAGGTCAAAGAGGTCCCCGTCCCCACCCTCGACAAGGACGACATCCTCGTTCGCACCCTCGCCGTCACCATCAACCCTACCGACTGGAAGCACGTCGCCCTCATGTCGGGCCCGGGCAACATTGTCGGTTGCGACTTTGTCGGTATCGTCGAGCAGCTCGGTTCCGATGTCAAGAACTCGTCCCTCTCCAAGGGCGATCGTGTAGCCGGCTTTGTCCACGGCACCAAGGACCCGGATCGTGGAAGTTTCGCCGAGTACCTAAAGACCAACAGTGAGGTCGTTGCCAAGATTCCTGACAACGTCGATGACCTCACCGCTGCCGCTCTGGGTATTGGAGGCGAGACGGCGGTTCAGGCGCTCTTCCAACGCCTTGCTCTCCCCGTACCCGACTTCTCCAAGGGTGCAGCCCCGGTCACTGAGGACTCCCCCGAGGTGCTCATCTGGTCCGGGAGCACCACTGTCGGTCAATGGGCTATCCAGCTCGCCCACGTTGCCGGCTACAAGGTCATCACCACCGCCAGTCCCAAGAACCATCAACTCCTCAAAGACCTCGGTGCAGACGACCTCTACGACTACCGTGACGAGTCCACCCCACAGAAGATCGCCGAAAAGTATCCCAACCTCAGCAAGGCGCTCGACTGCATTTCGGAGAACGGCACTCAGCAGCTCTGCGTCAAGTCGCTCGGCAAGAAGGGCGGTGATGTGGTGGTGTTGCTCAAGCCCGATCGGGAGGCGATCGAGCTGCGAAAGGGTGAGGTGAACATCATCCACACGCTCGCGTACACGGCATTGGGTCGACCGTTCAACTACGGCAAGGCCGTGTTCGACGAGGCGCAAGTGACGAAGGATTCGAACTTCATGAAGCAGTGGCTCAACGGCGATCAAGGTCACTTCTACAAGCTCCTCCAGAAGGGTCTGCTTCGTGGTAATAGGGTCAAGGAGATGTCGGGTGGACTGGAGGGCATCCCTGAGGGACTCAAGTACGTGCAGGAAGGAAAGGCGTCGGCTGAGAAGCTCACATACAGGATCAGCTCGTAGAGCATCACAGACTTCAGTCTTCAATAAAAGCGTGCTTGCGATTTCTTGGTGATCGTTCGATGACTTGATGTGACGATACGTATTTCGATTCAGAGGCGGGTGGTGTGCTGACGATGAGACCCGGTCAACGAGTGTTGCTCAGCGGAACAAAGTGGTCACCCGACAGCACTTGTCCACTGCTAGCTGCTTGCGACGACTGCATCGATAGCTCGGCTTGCAAGGCCGCCTGTGCCTGTCGATCAATGTCGTCCATCATGCCTTGAATCTTGCCGCCCAACTTCTCCACCCGCTCGTCTGCATTGGCTTGATGCCGGCTGACCTCGTCCAATCTCCGCCTGAGGCTCCTCATCTCCTGTTCGTGCTTCTCCTGCAACGTCCTGACCTCCAAAGCATGCCGTTGCATTAGACTCTTGACCTCCGTATTGAGGTGATCGATCCTGCGCAGCAGCGTCGCTTCCATCTTGGCACTGGTCTGCTGCATCGATTCAGCCATCTTCGACTGCGCCTTCATTTGCTCTTCCACCTGCATCGACTGCGCCTTCTTGATCTCCGAGACGTGGTCTTCGAGCTTCTTGTCGTTGGCTTGGCTGTAGATGCGCAAGACTTCCGTCACAACCCGCAGAGTCATTGGGTCGAGCGATCCGAGTCCACCAGAGGAACGTTCGGGCGACCCAGCGGCAGGCGCTGGTGAGCTCGACGTGATGCCGGCGGCGACCACGCTTGTCGCCAATGCCAGAGTGCCTTGATCCAATGTCGGAGGCTTGTTTGATGTAGATGGAATGGGGATGTTGGTGAGAGCCGACGAAGGTTCTGCGGTGGAGTTGGTAGCAGTGGAAGGAGCTGCAGGCTTCGTTGGCGCTGGACCCGATTCCGTCGACGCGACGGTTTTGGTGGGAGAGGTGGGGGTGGTCCGCGCAGCCATGCCACCTTCAAATGAAGTGGGCGCATTTGCTGCGCCATTTGACGGAAGTCTGGCTGGCTGACTCTTTGGAACTCCATTCGCTGGGATCGCTTTGCCGACTTTGCCTCCTGTCGATGGCGCAGCGCCCAAGGATTGGCTGCCCAAGGCTTGGCTCGGTACGATTCTGGGAGTGACAAGCGGGCTTGTGGATGGCGAAGATGATGGAAGCGTCGACACCGATGGACTCGCGCTGACCGGAGAAATAGGATGCGCTTTGCCTTCGCGAAGCACAAATCTTCGAATGCCACCGGCAACGGTGGGGAGTGAGGTGACTGGTTGATCTTGACCCGTTTGCTGGCCTGTGTCGATGCCTGCAGTGCCTTGCATGTCAGTGCGCGGTGATTGCGAGGGGGCTGATGCTCTCGCGGCGGCTTTGCCTGGTCTCGCAGTCTGTACAGCATCTTGCTCCTCCTCCATAGGCACGAGATGGACCGGAGCGTCGATCTTGGCTTTCTTCCTGGAAGGCGATCTGGGCGATGCTGCGGAAGAGACTTGTATAGAGTCGGTGGTGCGTTTGCGGGAGACTGGTGTCGATGACGGCGACGATGCGGCTCCTGCATGCTTGGTCTTCTCGACCTGAGCTTTGATGGGACGCTGGCCGCCAAGTGTGCCTGACAGCCCATAAGGGTGGCTGTCTGACACGTCCAGGAAGCCGATCGCACAGCTCTGGTTTTGCGGGCTGCACTTCATGTTGGTCCTTGCTGCTTCGATCAGCGCAAAGTGCGCGCGTGCTTCGTCGCGGAACTCGAACGGATCCTGCTTCCACTCCTTGTAGTCCAGCGTGCTGGCCTTCTTGTGGTAGCCGTGGAAGAGTTTGGGCTCGTTCTGAGCCAAAGCGTGCGCAGGGTGGATGTACAGCTTGTGGAGGAGGCATCCGTAGCAATACGAATGGCCGCATGGCTTGCAGAAGTATCGCTGCGAGATGTCCAGTACTGCCTTGCAGATCTTGCATGGCGCCACATCTTCTCGCCACTTGGCGGTCTGGCGAAGCTGGTGCAGATTCGTTGCGGCTAGAAAGCTGAGCGGCCAACTCCTTTTGATGATCTCTTCTTCCTTGAGCGGTTCCACTTGCATCAGTGCCGGCTCGTCATCCTCCTCATCTCCGCCAGCGTTGGCTCTCTGCTCTATTGTGAGTGCTAGGGTCGGGTTCGCCGCAAGAAGCGCCCGTGCGGCCAGATTGCGGTACTCCAAACGATCGCCGAAGCTGCGCCAGAGCTGGCGCGGCTGGAGTGCTTCCAGAGCGTCGGCGCAGCCGCACAGCCGTCCTTGACTGTAACAGTGAGCGCAAAGCGTCTCGTCGTTTCGGCACTCAAAGAAGCCGTGCAGGACGTCGGCGCCGCAGAAATCGCATTCGACGTAGCTGTTGTACTCTCCTTCGATCATGATGCTGCGCCAATCAGGGACATACTCGTCAGAGAGGATCGAGTCGTACAGCTGAAGGAGTGTGCGGAGATCTCGGATTTTGCCTTTGGGCGTTTCGACCTTGTCGCCCAGATCGGCTTGAACGTCTTTTGTGTACACGATGAGCGCGTTTTCGATGATCGACTTCACCCGATGTGTCTGCTTTTGACAGCGACGCTGGTAAAGGGGCAGATCGTTGTACAAGGCGCTCTGAAGCGACTCGGCGGTCAGACGAGGCCAAGACGTCTTCATGGTGCGGCCTCCAGCATTGATGACCATGTACGAAGCACGCGATGGGACCAGCACGAGATCTCCGACACGTTGTGTCCAAGCGGAGATGGAGAAAGGCGCTTCGGCAAGCTCTTTGGCTTGCGGAATGTAGTCTCCCGACGTGGCGTCGCCTCCCTTTGAGGCAACGTAGGCGTCTACGGCATCGGCGTCATCGGAAGTGGTGACCAGCCACGTCGCAGAAGCATCTGGATCGCTCCACACCATCAAACTCTGACCGAGACTCGAGCACGCCCCACGCTTGAGCGGCGTCCGATTTTGTCCCGACTCAAGACGGCACATCGGAGCCTTGGGCGCCTTGGTGCGACCGCCCAAGGAGGGCACGTCGTGCTCTCCTTGATATTTGAGGCATCGATGCACCAGCTTGCCCAGAGCTTCCTCCAGGTTTACGGGACATCGCACATCTTGTCCGTCGAGCAATTCCTTCTCATCGGAAGCGGGAATACTCTGCGGAGAAAACAGATCCGAGGACCACGCCGCAGTCTTGTGCAGATCCGTGATTACCAATGGCTCGCCCGCTTTTTCGACGAGCCCAGTCACGAGCTGCTCAAGCTCCTCTTCGGAGACATCGAGGCAGCTCACGACTTCCATCGGTTTGGCCTTGCCACCATCGCGAATCAGTGATTCGTAGTCGACCGGATGGGAAGACGATGTGAGGCTTCCTTGAGGATTTGGCTTGGTTCCAGAGTCGGCCGCGACGTGTGCCTGTGCCACCTCGGTGGACCCATCGCTAGCGTCGTTGCCGAGGGTGGCCGTCTTTGGACTCGACGAATTTTGACTCGGTGTCGCTTCGACAGACGAACGAGCTTCGATGTTTGAGGAGTCTACGGGTGACGTGTTGCCATCACGTGACTGTGCAGGCTGCAGAACACCGTGACGAGGCGAGGTCTGTCCATTTGTCGGTTGCGCGATCTCTTTGGTATCAACGGGACTTGCCTTGAAGGGTGTGTGCGCCGACGGCCGGGTCAGCCCCAGCTGCATTCCCCGACTCGACGCTGGCAACGAGTCAAGATCATCGACAGCTTGCGCGGCTCGAGACTTGGCCGGCTTCGCTGTGGGAGCCGGCGAGCCTTGCAAGGGACCGCTCGTGACGGTCGTTGTACTGCGCGGTGAGCCGGCTTGGTTTGCGCCACGGGAAGATCCCAAAGTAGTGTCAGAGGCGATCGATCGTCCAGAAGCGGGGCTCGATAGCGTAGACAGCCGATTGGTCCCAGGGATCCCTGACGATTGTGGCTGTGATCGCACTTCTGTCTCGACCGCTCGTCTGCTGCCATCCGGAGAAACGACTCTCTCTGAAGCGGCAGTGGCTGCGGCCTGTCTTTGCCGCATCAAAGAGTACACCTCGCTGGCGTTTGCAGAACTTGCAGAAGCGGATTGCAGGTTCGCAATACGATCGAGTGAGCCACTGGCAGCGCGTGATCGATCCATGGAGATGGACTGCTCTCGCCGTTGTGTTCGCGGACTGCTAGATGACGACCAAGTCGCCAGGCTTTTCGCGCCCGAATGGTTGCTCGGACTTCCTTTGCTCGATGCTATCGGAAGTGCCTTCGATGGCTTCGTTGGGGAAGGCGTCGACTTTGCGCCGGGAAGGGAAGCTCTCTGCGGGACAAGACTGGCAGGAGCGGTCAAATTTTGGGCCTGGCGTGGTGAAGCATGTGGACGTGGATCGACAAGAGGGCGAGCGGGATTCGTCGGCTGCTGCTGCTTGTGCTGCGGCGAGGTCGATGCAGACGCGTGTGTATGCCGCTCGTTGACCGTCACGGCCGAATGGGACCCGACAGGAGGGCCAGCCATTTCTCGAATTCGCAAATGCGTTTCCGCAGCTTGACAATCTTGACCTTATTGTGTGATCCGACCTCGATCAATGTGGGATTCGAGCGGAACCTCGCGCCAGACTCGGTCAGGACAAGCCAGCCAGGATCTTCCAGGTGGTCCGCCAAGAATCGATTTCCTCGAGGATTTAGACGGCGAGATCGTCCGGTCGAACGAATGGCCGCAAATGAGGCGCTTGCAGTGTGAGTGCTGCTTTACGCGCGGAAAAAGTCAAATGACTACTTGGCGTCTGCTGTCGGGAAAATGGCAGCAAAAAAAAAAGAAGGCCCGTCCGTTCCTGCGACCAAATTCGCGGCTGATAGGCCGACAAGCCTCGATCACTCGTGATGTGAGCTGCGGTGTCTTGGATGGCCGTGGCGATGCTATGACTTGAACCACAGATTCTTGATGTGGTACGTGCGTCTTCCTAGTGGTTTCCTGGGATCGTTGGTGGCAGAGTTACGTACGTTTCAATAGCGGAAACTCGACGGGGCACGGTCGGCAGATTGGGCGGTGTGGGCGGAAAGCGTCGATGGCAGCAGGCAGGCTCGGGGTAGTCCGTCGGGTGGTGCCTGGGGGTCAGTGTTTCCAGTGAAAAGGATCTTGAAGTGAGCGATTTTCTCGTCGATCGATGATTTGCTAGAGTTTGGACGATGCCTGTAACGGTGTTGATGCGGATGATGGATGAAGGGACGACTGGGGGCGACAGCGGGATGCCGGATTGTGACTGCCGAAAAGGAGGGTGGGAGGTTGCAGCGCGTTCGCTCAAGCTTCGGTCCAGTTGCAGTTTTCTGCGTCACCTGAGTCAGAGCTTGCAGAAACGTCGTCGGAAGGGCCGGCTGCGATCCTGATGCAGGTTGGTATCGCCCAGGTTGCGGTTGTGCCGATGAGACCATCAACGATCACGACGAGGAAGGAGCAGCAGCAGCAGCAGCAACAGGATGTGATTTCGGCGAGGCTCGGCAATTCACACGCACTGTCCGTGATTTCTCGAAGGTCGCTTTTTTGGTGGACCCTGGCGTAGCCAGCCAATCCGCCAGCCGAAAACGCCCCTGCACGAAATCGCGATTTGGCTTTTGTTCCCACACTTGGTCAGTTCAATTTCAGTCCGACTTGATCTTCTCATCCGCACGACCGGCCAGCAGGAGATCGTATACACGAGTCTGATGAAGTGCTTGCCCTGTGTTGCTGCAGGTGACGGCCCATTGTCCTGCTGACACGGTGCTTCATCGGACGTCCAGCTTCGTTATCCGTGTCTTGCCATTGTGCTGGCAGTCACGAGGCGGAATGTGACGGCTTGAGAACCATCCAGAGAGTCGGATGACCCGATGTGATTAGTAGCTAGAGAATGCGATGATAAGGAGCTCAGTGGCGTAGCGCATCGCTGACCACTCATGGAAAGACCGACATGAGCTGCCAATGGCTGAGTCGCTGAGGGCAAGCGTTGGACACTTCCTCACAAACACCATCTGTGGTTGAGATGGTTTCCATCGTCTTGTCTTCATCAGCCTTGCCAGCTTGTACGACACCTTCTACCATCTCAGCTTGGACCGACGATATGGCTTCCACAGTATCGACGTCGCTACCGAGCTTCTTTGAACACATCCACTGCTCAGTATGCTACAGAGCGTTCCATTCGTATTCCAACGACGCAGCGAGTAGCCACGCCGAGGATGCTGCCGAAGAGCCCTTTTGGATCGGAGAGGTCAGTGACACGCTGACATGAACTTCACTTGGAGCAATCGACGCTGACGACGCCGCTTTCGAAACCATCCGTTATCGTTCGGTGCACGGCTCCATATCGACAAAAACGCCAGTGTTTCCACATCCTCTGCCACAGAGAGATCACAGGTCGGTACTCGAGGGTCGGGTTCTCCAGCTCCATCTTATTCCAGCGTGTCTGACACAGTGATCAGGAACCCATAGGCGGACAAGCTCGCGATTATGCTCCACAGTCGACCCAGATTCAGGCATACTGTCCGAGATGCTCAGGCACCGTCAATGTGATCCCGCTTCAAACAGACTTGGTAAGCTTGGACCTAGCCCTCTACTGCCACCTCGTCGCTTGTGCCCGCGTCGCACAAAGACTGACGTTCAGACCCAACCCGCGTAAGCATTCGCAGCTACCGGATCCCACACGTCGCTACCTGCAGCCGTTCGACGCTTCTATCGCGGAGATCACGGATATCTTCAACGTGAGTATGTCCCGGCCGCTAGCGCTCGGCTTCACGATAAGCAGAGAGCGATATCTGATCTCATGGCTGCTACAACTTCAGTATCAGGTAGGAACAGGTTGTCGTTGCCGATCGGTGTTGAATGCCTCCCTGACCTGGGCTAATCTTCGTGCCCCCAGTCTCAGAACACATCCGAATTGATAACGTGCGTATTCTCCAAACCCTTTCAAAGAGCGGGTAGCTGCATGCTGACAGGGGAGAGGAGCCGAGTCGCTTGCAACTGTCGCTTGTCTTGCCGTACATCGTTCATCCATGCGAGATAGCCATCTCAAAGCGAAAATCGTCGAACAAAAGCGACTTCTAGATCACGTCAAGCACGATCTGACCAAGCTTTGGCGCACACAGAGGTAAGATCCGACCCCGTCCCGGCATGCGAGAATGGACCGCTTGCGCTTCACGCATCCGACTGACGACTGTCAACTGCACCTTTGTGCCGCTTCATAGAGATCTGGAAGTGCTGCGCAAAGAGAATCAGGCTCTGAAAGAGGAAATCAGGACGTTGCGAACGCCAGCTCCCAAGGTGGAGCCTGGGACCGTCACCGCTGCATCAGCGTAAGTTGACTTGTTCAGATGCTTGCTGAAAAGCGATGGGACCTTGAGCGGACTGATCGATGTTCTTGTGTTGAATCTACAGAGCGATTCCACATGGCTACGGTCGCATCAACGAGCAGGTCGCCATGGCGCTGCCATCCTCGTCATCAACCTTTCAGCAAATGCCGTCTCACGATATGCGACCAGCTTCACAGGCTTTTCAAGCGCAAGGATCAGCAAGCGCGACCTTTGACGACGCAAGTATGCATGGTACGAGGTGGGTCATGCTTTCGAATGAACGGCGTTCAGGTCAAGCCGACGACGCCTGCCTGTAGACGTCGCTACCTATGAATACGCGCTGACTTCGCAAGCATGTCCGATACAGACCACCGACACGCGCTTCGACGAGCGGCTCCAACGTCTTTGCGTACAAGCCGCCGCCTATCCCCTTTCGAAACATTGCCCCTACGACTTTCACAGCGAGGACGCCGAAGCGAGGTAGGCATCGATCCTGGTCGATAGACTGCTGAGGTCCCTGCCAGGCACAGCTGACCTGTTGGCTCTTTGTCTTGCACGTTAACTCGGACGAAGCTGCTGTGCCTTCAGGTTTTCAAACAATGCAGCCGACCGTACCGCCTGCTTCAAGATCAGGCTTTCGTCCTACGCACGATCCAAACAAGCGATTCGGCGGCGCTTTCCAGGCTCCTCTCCAGCGTCAGACTTCACACGGCACACCTGCTTTCCACCACGCTCGTCCACCGTCGATCCGAACGATTCAAGGCTCACGCTTGAATCCAACCTTGAGGAGGAGCGAGAGCGACATCTCGCATGCTGGCCAAACACAGTCGTGGAGGCCGCCCGCACCTTCCAGCACCATTCCGAACCCGAACTCCTTTGAAGCGGGCTCAGGACTAGCTCAGAGGCAGAATCCCGCAGGCTGACGACGTTGGCAGACGATCGTCTAGGGAAAGCTTGATGTGGACAGCAAGGTGGATCGCTGCTGGGCAATGCAGATTGCAAAGAAGAGCCATCGAGGGCGTAAAAGTACAGGGGAATGCAGAGACAATGAAGAGACTTGCTCTGGATGAATGAAGAATGACTTTGCAAAGCGATCCGACATCTCGCGTCTTGAGAGTGCGCTCAATTCGGTCGAATGTGAGTCCTTGCGAGGAGATGAGCCCATCAGTCAGAGTCGATTTCAATCACATCGCGCTTGCTTTCGTTCAAGCTGCGCGCGTCGTCGCCCGAGGGAGTAGCGTATCGACTGCTCCGGGAGCTCTCTCCAAGCACGCGTGCTCCGCCCAAGGTGAATGCCGTTGGTGGCTCGTTAGCTGGCTTGCTATTCTGCGTCCCTTGTGGCTTTGGACGGGGCGCTCGACCCGACAGTGTCGTTCCAGAGCCGCCGAACGTTTCGGTCTTCTTCTGCTTCGCCGCATCGTCCTGCTTGCCTCCGACGGGGATCACTTCGTATCCGAAGAAGAGTTTTCCGAAGGGCAGATTGAGCGCGGCCGGAATCTTCTTTTCGGTCAGCTGCGTCTCGTTGGTGACGATGCGTGGCATGTCGGTGCGTCGGACCATGCTGAATGGATCGAGCTGTTCGATCTGTCGATCCTTCTTGCCCTTGCTCTTCTTGCCGCTCAGGGTCTGCCCTGCACCTCGGAAAGGCCCCGCAGGTGTGGCTGCACCTGAACCGCCAGCAGCGCTCGTGCCTGCCATAGAGCCTGGTGTCGATGTGCGGGTCGGCGGAATGGAATCGACGCGGGAATTGTCGATGTTGAGCTTGGATGCCATCGTGGGCGGTGGAGGTCGTGGCTGTGGTGTTGGCTCTACATAGCCTTTTGGAGGTGCAAAGTCGACCTCGAGATCCGTCTCGATGATCGAGATGCCGTCCGCTTTGGGTGTGATCTCCATGATGAGAATCTCGAAGGTGAGGCAGTTGTAGCTGATCTCGACGATGTCGCCTGGCGTGAGTGCGGAAAAGTTGCGGAAAGCCTGCTCCAGCACCGCCTTTGGATCGCTGATCTCGAGAAAGTCGACGGTTTGCGGCTGAATCTTGACCATCTTGCCCTTTGGCAGCGTCGCTCCGGTCAGTCTGATCGGATCTCCTTCTGACAGCCCAAGTGTGCGCATCATCCACGCCGGTAGATGGACGTTGCCCTCGTCGGCGATGAACTCGAGCACACCGGCATGTGTCCGTCTCACCTCCGATGCTCCTGTTGTGCGAAGCTCGAAGAACCATGGCGACTCGATCTCGAGATTGGTGAGGTGTGCGAGCGCAGAGGGTGGCATGATGATCTTGCCTCCGTAGCTGACGTTGAGACGCTCTTTCCCTGGTAGCATCGCCATGCTGTAGGCTTTGAAGTATTCGTCGTAGGCCCGTGGCGGCCTTGGGAAGCGCATGTCCATGCCATTCTGCATGAAACGGTTGAAGTTGGCAAAGCCGCCTTCCGGGCCTCCAAACATCGACATTCCGGCTGTTTGACGTTCTCGCTGGGATCAGAGCCGGGCTTGTAGGCGTACGAGGATCAAGAAGAGCTTGAAGATGCGAAGTGAAGGTAATGAGCGGAAGGAAAGGTCATCCATCAGGGAATCGTTACACCAAGCTGGTCAAGGCTGTAAGTGGAGGTCCACGTCAGTCAAGAAATCAGGCGCAGCAGCGCGTGTATCTGAGCAAGCAGAGTCCTTGAGGGTGTGACAAGGGTCCAAAGGATGCTGCGCAGCTCCTAGCTTACGTCACGCTTACTCGTAAAAGAAGCAATTGAGGACGCGCTTGCATTTTCTTCTTCCGCTTTCTTCGACAGTGACCAACACTCGTTGATGTGCGCGCTGAAGCCGTGTTTCGTCCACGCACTGACTGAGAAGAACAGCAAAACGCTCGTGTTGGACTCGATCCCGCAGCAATCTTCTCGACCACACCACTTCTTGCCGTGGACCGATTTTATCGACTCGTCTCCAAAAGAACATCAACATGTCGGCAGCAACATCCGCAGCCGCTCCTGTCGCAAGGGGCGGACCTTCGCAGAACGCCTTTAAGAACGCCGACAAGCCAGATGAGGTCAGGAGATCCAACCTTTCGGCCGCCAAGGCTGTCAGCGACGCTGTGCGTACCTCACTCGGACCGAAGGGCATGGACAAGATGATCCAGACCTCCAACGGCGAAGTGGTCATCACCAACGATGGTGCTACCATTCTGAAGCACATGGCCGTCATGCACCCCGCCGCCAGGATGCTGGTCGAGCTTTCGCAAGCACAGGATGTCGAGGCTGGTGACGGTACCACCTCTGTTGTCGTGGTCGCAGGAAGCTTGCTCGGTGCCGCCGAAAAGATGCTCAACAAGGGTATCCACCCGACCATCATTGCCGAATCGTTCCAGAAGGCTGCGGCTAAGGCAGTCGAGTTCCTCACCGACATCTCTACACCGGTCGAGCTCAACGACCGAGAATCGCTCCTCCGTGCCGCAAGCACCTCGCTCAACTCCAAGATCGTCTCGCAGTACTCCTCCGTCCTCGCACCCATCGCTGTGGATGCCGTTACCCGCCTTGTCACTCCCGCTTCGTCCCAGTCCAAGTCCTCAGCATCGACCACCAGCTCGGCCACCGCATCCGCTGCCGCTGAGGGCACGACACCGGCGCGTGCTTCGCGATCCGCAGATGCTCAGGACAACGTCGACTTGCGCGACATCCGCATCGTCAAGAAGGTCGGCGGCACCATCGATGATACAGAGCTCGTCGAGGGTCTCGTCCTGGCACAGAACGTGATTTCCGGCAGCGGCGGTCCCACTCGTATGGAGAAAGCCAAGATCGCCGTCTGCCAGTTCCAGCTCAGCAGCCCCAAGCCCGACATGGACAACCAGATCGTGGTCAACGACTACCGCCAGATGGACAAGATCCTCAAGGAGGAACGCCAATACCTGCTCAACATGTGCAAGAAGATCAAGAAGACCGGCTGCAACGTGCTGCTCATCCAGAAGTCGATCCTTCGCGACGCCGTCAACGAGCTTGCTTTGCATTTCCTCGCCAAGCTCAAGATCCTCGTGGTCAAGGACGTCGAGCGCGACGAGATCGAGTTTGTCTCCAAGACGCTCGGTGCCAAGCCCATTGCTGACATTGAGGCGTTCACCGAGGACAAGCTGGCTTCGGTGGATCTGATCGACGAGGTGCAGCAGAACGGTGCACGTGTGGTCAAGATCACCGGCATCAAGAACATGGGCAGGACAGTGAGCATTCTCTGCACGGGTGCCAACTCGCTTGTGCTGGAGGAGAGCGAGCGCAGTCTGCACGATGCTCTCTGCGTCGTGCGATGCCTTGTCAAGAAGAAGGCGCTCATCGCTGGAGGTGGTGCGCCCGAGGTCCACGTTTCTCGTCTGCTATCGCAGTACTCTCAGACGCTCAAGGGCATGGAGGCGTACTGCTTCCAGGCATACGCCGAGGCGCTCGAGGTGATCCCGACGACGCTCGCCGAGAATGCAGGTCTCAACCCCATCAGCATTGTCACTGAGCTGCGCAACCGTCACGCGCTCGGCGAGAGGACGGCTGGTATCAACGTGCGAAAGGGTCAGATCACCAACATCTTGGAGGAGAACGTGCTGCAGCCGTTGTTGGTCAACACGAGCGCGATCGAGTTGGCCACCGAGACGGTTTCGTTGCTGCTCAGGATCGACGACTACCACCTCTCGCGTTGAAGGGGAGCTCTCTTGTAAACAAAACGCACTGTCATCTATCTCTACCGCAGTTTCGAGTCTCTATGAGCGATGTGCCTCTGCATGTACTAACAAACATATCGGCCGTGATGCTCCCGGAGCACGTCCGACGATGCTGATCCCTACTGACGGCAACAGCCCCAAACTA
Organism: Pseudozyma pruni; assembly: GCA_023212685.1. Classification (NCBI taxonomy): domain Eukaryota; kingdom Fungi; phylum Basidiomycota; class Ustilaginomycetes; order Ustilaginales; family Ustilaginaceae; genus Pseudozyma; species Pseudozyma pruni. The sequence goes on from JALBYD010000038.1 coordinate 24,300, forward strand.
CACTCAGAAGCTGCTGTCGGACGATCCGTGAGGGCTCGGAAGGGCACCGCTGAATTGAATCAGACCTCGGAACTGCCGGTCGTTACTGTATCTTCTCAGGAACGATCGGCAAGCGGGCAGTCCGAGCCGACAAAGGGCATGTTCATTGTGCCTCCTTGTGCGAAGGCAAAGCGTCGCTATCGCGCTCGTCCGAGCGGCGAGAAGAGTCCAGGTGGGTGCGTCCTGTGACAAGTCTGAGCCGCACCACAAGCGGCGGGAAAAAAAAAATTGCGCACGGGCCGATGGTATCTCAACCCTTGGCTGTGCTTGCCAGGCACGCTTTCAACACTGCAAAGCTTGCCAAGACTTTCGCCCAGCTGTCAAAGGGCACGCGGGCGCACTGGTTTTGACTCCTTCGGATGTTGGACTACGCAGCAAAGTGATCACAGCCACGCAATCAATTGCCAGGCCTGGACCGCCCCTGCATCGACCGTCTTCACCTCATCACTCCAGCACCGCCAATTACAAGCCTACAAAATACGGAGATCCGCGCCTTTGCTGTTCATCACTCGAATCGCTGGATGAAAGACGAAGACCTAAAGGAACGACTTCGTCTCCTGCGTCAAGGCCGACAACCTGAAGCGCAACCAGCTCACACTTTCCGACCTGCCTCCACCTCGAACCCAGCGCAGACTCGATCAGCCGCCGCCGTTTCAGTCAAGCACGACAATCAGACTGACTCGGATCAGATCCTGTTCGAGAGACTCCGCAAGCTCAACCCCACCGACTCATCGCTCCCTCCCTCCCGAAGCGAGACAGCGGTCCCAAAACGCAGCAGCACAGCGCCGCACCTCTCATCTATAAGACCACGAGACGAGCAAGACGAGATCAACGCCCTCATCCAATCCACGCAGGACCAGATCGACTTGGAGCGATCCACCTCTCAAGACTTCCTTGGCTTCTACGACGCCGACTCTGACCACCTTTCAGATTCGGACATCGAACAAGACATCGACGCAGTCACAAAGAACGCTGCGGAGGTCATCAACGCCGTTCGTGACGAGCTTGCACTCGAGCGTCAATCGCATTCCACCTTAGCTACCTCGGACGACATCCCCTCGACCTCAGGGGATCGTGTGTCTTCTGAAGAAGTGCGGCCAACCATGATGCGCTCCAACTCCGAGATCGAGAACGCCCTTGCGGATGCTTCTAGGGACTCCCAGCTCTTCGCCTCGAGCGATGTTGTCCCTCAGAACTCTGCAGCAGCTGTGCCTGCTTCCGGCTCGAACAAGTCCCGCCGCAACTGGCTTGGCGGCCGCTTCTTCTTCGTGGCCATGCTGACTTTGCTCATCATCGCCGTCTCCTCGGTTCCAGGCGCTTACGCCTTCGGGGCCGGCAACATCCCCTCCTTCGCCTACATGGAGGGCAAGGCCTTCCGTCACGGAGACATCGAGGACATCCTCGAGGACCTCTTCAAGAAGGCAGGCGGTTCCCTCTTCGGATCCAGCAAGTTCGGAGGTCTCGACATCAAGCGCACCTACTTCGGCAACTGGCTGCGAGACTACAGTCAGGCCATGGACGTGGCTGCTCTGCAAAAGATGGGCAAGCAGCAAATTCTGAACATCGTGATGGTGCTTGGTTTCCTGGCACACGGCTATGCCACCGCAGAGTTCGAGGTCACGGACGAAAGGCTCGGTGTCTACCTCCCTGAGGAACACCTTGACAATCCCAAGGGCTACGCGGACGGCAAAGACGCTCGTCAGTACGATCCTCGTCTTCGTGAACCCATCGACCCTCAGGAGCTCGAGATCGACCCTCGCTCCGGGATGAAGAATTACCTTGCCAACGAGAACGGCGGATGGCGCACGGGTTCTGGTCTCATCCGTCGCACACTCATCCGCGTGATCGAGACGGGTCGACGGGCGCGTGAGTCCGGACAGGATGCAGACACGTACGAGGCCTACCGTCTCCTCGGTCAGGCACTCCACACGCTCGAGGACTTCCCCGCCCACAGCAACTGGACCGAGCTCGCTCTTCACCGCCTCGGTCACCACAACGTCTTCCTTCACGTCGGCGACAATGTAAAGGTGCGAGCTCCCGACGGCACGCAGATCGCTCCCATCGTCACTGGCACGTTCGGGAGCGCCGACTTCATCCACTCGCTGCTCGGAGAGGCCCAGGACCACCTGTCGGAAGCCTCCATCTCGGATCTCAACAAGGCTATGGATGATGCCAAGAGGAAGTCGAGTGGCAACAACCGCAGCCCTGTACAGGATCTGCTGGGCATGCTAGCAAAGGTACCCGGCAGCGGTGGAAACAATGTTTCGCGTGATCTCGAGGATGTCTCTCGCGGTCCTACCTCCGACCCCGCCAATATGTCGCCGCAGGAGATGTACGCCAACCTCTGGAGGATCCTCGAGCTGCGCGATCGCATCATGAAGAGCATCGAAGGCACCATCGAGAAGATCCCCGGTCTCAGCAGCCTCGTCGAGAAGCTGACCAACGAGCTCAACATCTTTGTCTTCACCCTCATCGAGCCCTACGCCAAGCCGATCATGCAGCAAGGCATGGGCGCACTCAAGCTTGGTTCCGGAGCCGTCATCAACAAGCAGGAGCAATTCGAGGTGTTTGACAACCCGAACGCATCCGATCCCACCCACTCGATGCTCAGCAAAGACCACTTCGGTCTCATCCTCAACGAAGTTGCCGGCAACGTGGCCAAGATCATCGTCCGACACACCGTCACCAACGTCGTCCGAGCATGGGATGACCGCAGCATGGACCCAGCCCGCGTCGCTGACGAATGCCTGGCACCCATGTTCCACCCGTACTGGTTCAACAACCAGTCGCGCGTGCAGAAGGAGATGATGGACTACGTCGCCGACTGGGCCCGCGGCCACTCGACCGAGATTGGGCGTCTCAGTAAGCAGAGTGTGCGCAATCACACCAATACGCGCTCTGGAAAGGCCGAACCGCACAGCCACGGAGGCGATCAGCCAAGCATCAGCTCGTTTATGGGCGGTGGAGGCAGTCAGGCCGCACACAGCTTCTCCCAGAACCACCACTTTGGTGGAGGTGGAGGCGGTTACCCCGGTAACAGCGGTGGAGGCGGTGGTGGAGGCAACAGCATCGGATCACAGATGGCCGGGTATGCGTCCAACTACGTCTCGAACCAGGTACATGGCTTTGTCGGTGGACGCATTCCTGGAGGTGGCATGTTCAGAGAGCTTCCCGAGGGCGGCGGTGAACCCGGTCAGGGACCCTCTTCCTATGGCGGTGGTCGCCAGGAGGAAGGAAAGTCGTCGTACGATCACGACCGTCCTTCGTTCCCAGAAGCCCAGCCGACGGGACACGATCGTTACGGAAGCCACGGTAGCCAGGAACACTCGTCCTACCCGGGCCAGGGCGGATTTGCTCCACCTGCTGGTCCGCCTGGCGGATACGGTGCGCCTCAAGGATATGGCCAGACGGAATACGGTCAGCCGCAGGGCTACGGCCAGCCACCTCAAGGATACGGTCAGCCTCCTCAGCAGTATCCGCCCCCCGGAGGATACGGTCAGGGTGGCTACGGCAATCAGCAGGGTGGCTACGGTGGTGGCTACGGTGGTGGATACGGTGGCGGCTACTGAGGGCGCAGGTTGAGGCTGACGAGATCTTTCAATCGAAATCGAAAAGTTGCTTTCAAAAGTTGTCGCTTCTGATCAGACTGTGCGTTTGTGAGAACCAAAGACCCAATTGAATTCATACAGACCGCCCCTTCATGAAGCCGTTCAACCAGCAGTAGGCAGCACATGGTCGTCATCAGCAGCCGTATACAGGTACCCCTCGGAACTCAACTCCTCCACCGCCTCCTTGACCTGATCGACGCTAACCCCGTTCAACATCCTCGCAATGAGATTCACATTGACGCCATCCGAATACTTGACCGCCTCGGTCGTCACAATGCCCATGATCTGCCTCGGCAGCGCATCGAGGCTCTTGTACTGCTCGAGCGCCGACTGGACGTTGGCGCCGCCCGAGTAGGCGTTGATGTCGTTGGTGGCGGCGTGCGTGGTGTTGCCGTTGGTCTGGGTGGAGGAAGAGCCGGCGGAGCCACGGGTGAGTTGAAGGTGCGAGTGGACCGCTTCGAGACGGTGGAAGAGAACTTCGTTGTAGTCGATGACGGGACGCATGTGGCCTGCGGAGATGGAGCGGCGGTTTTGGAAGGATTTCAGCGTGCCGAGTACGCGGACGTAGACGTTCTGACTGTGAATGGCGGAAGGAGCACGATGCGGATCAAAGGTGTGTGTTGTTAGTTCGTCGCTGTTTGCAATCGCATCGGAACTCTCAAGTGCAGAACGGTGGGATGGACCTACCGAATGTCAGAAGCCTTGCCCGAATCGTCGCCCGAGCTATCGAGCCACTGGCGCACCTCAATCTGGCCCGTACCGTCCTCGACGCTGTACGCAACGTTGGTGGCGTTCCTCGAGATGTTGCGGACCACGGCGACAAAGGTCAGCTGACCCAGCTCAGCGTTGTCGAGGACGAATTCGGCGTCAGGATGCGGCTGCTCGGCGTTGAGGATCTGTCGGATGGTGACGGGTCGGAGGGTGTTGTTGCCGGCTCTCTGCGATGGGGTGCCCGCGACCATGGTGGTCCAGAACGGAAGTGGGGTGGGAGCACAGAGGTTGGGTGCGTTTGAGTGATGAGATGGAGAGAGGGAGGAGAGGAGATTGTCAGCTGGCTGCTACTCATATACGTGTTGGACAGCGAGGTTGCGGGAGCATTCCCAGCGTCGATTGGAGACGCACCTTTCCGCTTGGAGAATCGTTCTGGCTGCCATTGGCAAGGAAGCCGCCTCCGCTCGCTCCGCCACCTGTCGCATAGTTTTGAGCGTAGGGGTTGCTCTCGCCTCCAAAGCCTTGTAGAGTGAACAAGGTTCGTCGGGTTGCAATTAAGGTTGGCGAAGACAAGGTTTGATCACGAAGAGGCAAGGAGGAAGCAGAGCATAGGAAGGTCAGTCTCGAAGTGGAACAGCGTATGAGAACATTTGCGCTCTTGCTGCGCAGGGTCGACCAGAGTCTTGATGAACCTAGACTGAACATACCGTTGTTGAACATATTGCAAGTGTGACTATGCGCAGCTGTGATGGTTGGTGGAGGCAAGGACGATGATGTCGAGCAGCTGCTCAGCCGCAAGCAACTCAACTCAGAACTGAGCCTCCGCAGCAGAACTCTCGGCGTGTGTTGCTTCTCAGATTCAACGCGCTGCTTGCAATTTACGCGTCGAAAAGTGTCACTTTGACAGTCAAGGCGTGGTGAAATTTTCGTGCGGAAGAAAGGCTGAGCCTGTCAATCGACTCCTTCCGGAAGCCCACGCTTCCAGCCTTTCACTCCAATCACAGCAGCTTCACAAGGCAAGATCAGGGTACCGTTCTCGGCACAACGGAAGTATCAAGGTGATCGGCAGGTCATGCAGACGGCGCAGCATGACTCCGACAGACGGGTCGGATCAGAGGGTCCTGGGCCATCGACCTTGGCGCACGCAAGGCGGATCCTCTTGATACAGTACGAAGCAAGGATACCGCCACGATCAAGCGCCTTCGTATGGCCCTCGCATGCGATCCTGTTGCGTATCCAGGACGAGATCGACCACGACCTATTCCAGAGTTCGAGATACGAGGCGACTGCGAGGTACAGGACCGTCTTCCTCCGCGAACTATGCGCGAGGCTCGATGCTGCGGTGCAAGCGGAATGTGCGTCGCTACGTACCCAGGGCGTGGACGAGATCGAGCATCCAGAGGTGAACGCCGCTCTGCTGGAACGATACGTCGAGGTCGTGACCAGCGGTACCTCAAGCTCAGCCTCGGTGACAGCGCGTTCCGCACCCGATACGGAGGTCACCACGCATTACTGGCCCAGGCATGCCCTTTCTAGCGACGACGCAGGCGGACACGAGACTGATCTGCTGCGCGATTGTCACAGAGTAACGATACGCGAGGAGGGGAGCGCCATCTCAAAGGGGACGACAGGGTTGCGGACGTGGGAAGCAGGTCTCCGTCTCGCCGGTCATCTAATCAGCGATCCTTCGATCATCTCGTCTCCCGACACACGCATATTGGAGCTTGGGTCAGGAGCTGGCTTCGTGGGCACGGTCTGCGCGACTCAGCAGGCAGAATCCCAACACAACGCTGGACAGACGTTTCTGACCGACATGCCCGGTCAGGTGGTGACGCGTCTGCGAAACACTCTGCAAGTGAATGGTCTCGATGCATCTTCGGCGGTCACAATCAAAGAGCTGGACTGGCTGGAGTTGAGCGCTGAACGACAGCAGAGTCAGCAGCGAGACGACCTACCTACCATAAGCTTTCTTGCGGAAGCCAAGCCGACGCTCTTGCTCGCAGCCGACGTTGTGTACGATCCGGATCTGGTCGCTCCTCTGGTGGAGACGATCCGAGCAAGCCTGGAAGCAGGCACGAGGCAATGCCGTGCCCTCGTTGCCAGCACGATCCGCAACCCGGAGACCTACAGCTTGTTCAAGTCAACGTTGGGTAAGTCTTTTCTGCGAACGCTGAAGCTCAACATCACGTCCATCTGCTGACCTGACACACAATCTCCTTTGGATGATCCACAGCCTCCTTCGGACTGGAAGCAAGCGTGATGGAATTGCAACGGCCTACGATGACCCCTCCCGATCCGGCGTGGCTGCCCGATCTTCCCGCGCTGCCTGTCTTCCCTTCGGCTCACGATTCGAGCTTGGATGGGCACGTCGAGCTTCTCTCCATCGCTCTGAGCTGAGCTCGGCGTGTCTACACCGGACACTAGTTCTCTTGTCTAGCGATAACTTAGCACTGGTCGCGAGCAGTGCCGGCGAATTATACGACCCCTTTTTTCGCTCCTTCTTTTCCGAGTCGATTTGTTTCGTACCGGCTTTGTTCTCGGAGAATTTTTGGCGTTAAGGTCGTCCGCCGAAGAGCGTGGCCAAGATCGGGCCGGGACGGCGCAACACTTGCCGGCTCGAAGCTGTGAGTTGACGCATAGCTTGCAGCAGGGCTACGACTGCACTGTGGAACCCTGAACCCAGTCAGTATCGTTGAGGGAGTCGCTGCAGAAGCGCGGACGGACCGCGGAAGATACTTCGGCATCGGCAATAGCGTCGAGCGGTTGACATTCGAAACTGTTCTTGACTCATGCCGCGGATATCTAAGGGCCCGCTCGACTGCAACCACGAGGGCATAGCACGGCAAGCAAGGCTGGCGCCGACCATGCCGCGGTCACACGAAGATCTGCATTGCTTACATCCGATCGAGGGTCAATCATGTCTCAGAAGTTTTGCCTTGGCTCGGCAGTCAAGGTTTGAAGCATGCGATGACAATCAGCTCTTCTCGAAATCTCGGGCACAACCATCCGATGCGCGAAGCAAGTGGATACAGCAGTCTTGTCACGGACCGTAGGCTCACAATGCCTCCAGTCAAGTGTCAAAGATGACGAAGTGAAGGCTATGGTGGCCAAGGGCAGGCGCTGATTCGTTATCGCAAATCTCGTCGGAGATACAATCGTCCTTCAGCCGAAGTACCTGAACCCGTGGACGGACGACGGTTTCGCATTTTGGCTGCCGTATGACGGCAGCTTGCTCAAGCCTGTTGGCGCCAACGTGGTCTTTGACCGCCTTCGAATGCCGGTCATCTTCATACTGCAGGCGTCTGCGAATCAGATCTTTCAGCTGCTGAATCTGGCGCGGGCCGGCCGGTAAGAGCCGTCGAAAGAGAACGACAGCATCTTCACGTCACGGTCTGCAGTAGGGCGCGCCCAACTTAGGGGCCTGAAAATAAGCATTGGCTGTGGTCGATCGCGAATGAGCTCGACAGCGATTCCACCGGCCGCCCCAGAGCCAAGCATCGGTCAACTGCACAGGAACACGGGCGCCAGGCCGCGAGAGAGGGATCAAGCCGGCGATCGACGTTGCAGACCCATTCTGCTGGTAACTGGAGAAAGGAATCGAAAACATCGACGGAGACCAGCTTCGCTGCAGAGTTCTGCCGCTCGACGATCTCAGCGATCAGACGTCTGACAGCGAGCTTCTGGGAGCCACGACACACCGCGCACACCATCGCTCCGGTCTCAGGCGAGCAGGGTCGGTCATCAAGAGAGAAGAGCAGGCTCGCGGATGAGCCTGTAGATTCCTTCTCAAAAGAAAGAACCAAAAATGAAAAAAGAAGCAAAATCGACTGCATTTGATTTCTACGCTGCAGCCTTCAGATGGGTCCAGCCCGCAGGCTCTGCGCTCGATCAACACACGCGCCACGGCCATCGCCCACTGCAGTCGATGCAGCGGGATTCTCTGCGAGGACAATAGGTGAGGCTGTCAAGAGATGGAAGCGACCTGCAGCTGGCAAGTTTTGAGCAGAGCTTGGCTCACACAGCCTCGCATCTGCAGCGCAACGCAGGGCTCATGTCCAACGGAAACTCCTGCCTTGTCCTAGGAGAGCACGAGTTGGGTCGGTCCTAATTAGTCGAAGCGAAATACAGACGTCGAAGCGAAACCGACTTTGCCGTGGCCGGTCCATTTGCAAACTTTGGTCGGCCGTTCGTTTGATATCGAAGCAAGCTTGACCCGACCGAGGACCTAACTGGTTGAAGCTTTGATACCGGCTTTGGACGAACTCGTTAAAAAAAAAAAATGGGGTGCCGTATCTGAAGGTGCAAAGAAATGAACCGATCCTGCGCACAGAGAGAGAGAGAGAGAGGGAGAGGGAGAGGACAAGCCGAGATTCGCGCCAACTATCAGCACCTTTTGCAAATCTGAATTGAGGCCGGATTCGTGTGCCTCGTGCCTGCGCAAACCAAGTTCGAACTCATATTTTTTTCGGCACCAAGTGGCTCTGGAGGCCTTGAATTTTCGTCTCCATTCGGTTGGCCCACTCTCCATGCTGCATAGAGCTGCAGCAGATGGTCATCCATTTCCCCCAGTCTGCAGGCGGGTGTGTACCGATCTGCTGCCCGCATCACCTAAATCCGCCGGCAGAGCAGCAGAGCATCATTTCTGGCCTCCATCGTGATTGGTTGAAATGGAAGAGCCTTTTGGCTTGCCTGTAATCATTCGAGTTGTAGTTGATCGTCCTCTTTCGAAATCAAAGCAGCCGCCGCTTTCGTTTTCCCACAGTCTCGCTCTCTGTTGCCTGTGCGCGCGCGCGCTCTCTCTTTCTCTCCCTCGCTTGGTTGTGATCAGTGAAATTGCTTTTCGTTCTTCCCAGGCTGACGGTTTGGCTTTTTTCCCTTGCGCTGCGAGACTAGTTGACCGAAAGCTGCGCCTGTCCGTGCGTGTCTGCATGTGGTGGTCTGTTTTTGCCGCCCGCCGCTTTGTTATTACTTTTTTCTTTCATTTTTCTCAGGCAGTCCCCTCGTCTCTGCTTTTCCGCCTGACCTCGCTTGTTGTTTTGACTCCCGTTGCCTTGAATCTGGCAGCCTGACTGCCTCTGAGATCGCAATTGGGCCCGCTCCTCTGAGTCCTCTCTCTCAATCGAAGCTGAGCCGTGCTCGCCCTGTCGCCCGCCGCAATCGTGCTTTCTGGCTCATTTTGGCCATTCCAAAGGCGACCGACCCAATCCCTGGCACTGATTGCCGGCACGGCATCCTCTCTGTAGCAGTCCTGGGCCTCATAAACAACCGCCCCTCCCCCCTCTGCGCCGCATTGTGAGCCTTTTGATCGCTATCTCGTTCGACCTCCTCCTTCTTCTTCCGACCGACTCACCACCATCCTCAAGATCCCCCCTCCCCTTTCCGACCTTCCATTGCGAGTGACGACCACTAAACGTCTGTCAAATCGCATCTCACCTGCCACCTAGTCCACTGATTCGCCTCGCTGAAGCAGTCGTCTCGGTAGAGTGACAAGGTCGTCTTCAACGCCGCAATAGAGCGAGCTGGTATTCATCAAGAAAACGTAAGTGCTTCATTCTCGACAGCGTTCTCCATCATCGCAAAGCATCCTTCAGCTCGGCGTCTGCATCAGCAGCGTCGCCATCATTCCAGTGGCTTATCGCAGGACTCGTATAGAGACTCGATCAGCGCAAGGGTGTGTTGGATGCCCTCAAAGCAGTCGAATGGGTAGCGCTTCTACAATGGCTACCCTTCTTGTGTCTGCAGTATATCGTGCAGCGAAGAGACGCCCTTGGACAAGTGAACGATGTGACCGGCTGGTGTTGCAGCCTGCTTTGCATGGAGTCTGTCCGGATGGACCGAGAGAGCACATAGCTGACTTTTTTTTTTTTTTTACCCCTTCTTCTTTCCCTCATCTGCCTCGCTCTCTGCATATCTGCTCATTTCCGTCTGCTTTCCTCGGGAATGCCATCTCTCCAGCGTCTATTCACCAAAGACGAGGTAGTCCTACAGTCAAGATGTCGGACAGCTCCGCTACCCAGGAGGGTACCAACGAGAAGCGCCTCGAGGGTGTCTCGGAGGAGTACCAGCAGCTCATCGAGTTCATCCGCGCGCAAAAGTCCGCCGGCGGCGACGACGAGGGTGCCGATGAAACCCGCATCGTCAAGAAGCGCAACTTCCCCTTCTTCTGGCAGACCAAGGAGATCCGTGTCAACAAGCACGGCGAGGCCGAGGAGGTCGCCCAGAAGGTCCCCGCCTCGTGGCTCGAGACTGACATGCAGAAGGGTGTCAGCGAGTCCGAGGTCTCCCACCGTCGTTCGCTTTTCGGTTACAACGAGCTCGAGTCTCCCAAGGAGAACCTCTTCCTCAAGTTCCTCGGTTTCTTCAAGGGCCCCGTTCTCTACGTCATGGAGCTTGCCGTCATTCTTGCCGCTGGTCTCCGTGACTGGATCGACTTTGGTGTTATCATTGCCATCTTGCTCCTCAACGCCTTCGTCGGTTGGTACCAGGAGAAGCAGGCCGGTGACATTGTTGCCCAGCTCAAGGCTGGTATCGCTCTTCGCACTACTGTTGTTCGTGACGGCCAGGAGGTCGAGATCGAAGCCCGTGACCTCGTGCCCGGCGACATTGTCGTCATCGAGGACGGTAAGACTGTCCCCTGTGACGGTCGCGTCTTGGCTGCCTACGAGGACAAGGACGGCTCCCAGGCCGCCGCCATCCTCGAGAAGGCTCGTGCTACCCGCGGCGGTGACGACGACGATGACGAGGGTGTCGACAAGGGACCTGCCATCATCGCCTGTGACCAGTCGGCCATCACCGGAGAGTCGCTCGCCGTCGACAAGCACGTTGGTGACACTGTCTTCTACACCACCGGTTGCAAGCGCGGAAAGGCCTACGTCCTCACCACCGACATTGCCAAGCAGACTTTCGTCGGTCGTACCGCTGCTCTCGTCCTCGGTGGCGAGACCGAGGGTCACTTCCAGAAGGTCATGGGTTCCATCGGTTCGGCTCTGCTTTTCCTCGTGATTGTCTTCACCCTCATCTTCTGGATCGGCGGTTTCTTCCGCAACACCGGTATCGCCACCCCCACCGAGAACAACTTGCTCATCTACACCCTGATCTTCCTCATTGTCGGTGTCCCCGTCGGTCTTCCCTGTGTCACCACCACCACCATGGCTGTCGGTGCCGCTTACCTTGCCAAGCGCCAGGCCATCGTCCAGAAGCTCACCGCCATCGAGTCGCTCGCCGGTGTCGACGTTCTTTGCTCCGACAAGACCGGTACCCTCACTGCCAACAAGCTTTCCATCCACGAGCCCTTCACTTCCGAGGGTGTTGACGTCAACTACATGATGGCCGTCGCCGCTCTTGCCTCGTCGCACAACGTCAAGTCGCTCGACCCCATCGACAAGGTTACCATCTCGACGCTCAAGGACTACCCCGGTGCTCAGGACGAGCTCGCTTCCGGCTGGACCACCCACAAGTTCACTCCCTTCGACCCCGTCTCCAAGCGTATCACCGCCGAGGTCGAGAAGGACGGAAAGCAGTACATCGCCGCCAAGGGTGCCCCCAACGCCATTCTCAAGCTCTGCGCTCCCGATGCCGAGACTGCTGCCCAGTACCGAAAGGTGGCCGGTGACTTTGCCTCGCGTGGTTTCCGTTCGCTCGGTGTTGCCATGAACACCGACGGTCAGTGGAAGCTCCTCGGTCTCCTGCCCATGTTCGACCCTCCCCGTTCCGACACTGCTGCTACCATCGCCGAGGCCCAGTCGCTCGGTATCTCGGTCAAGATGCTTACCGGTGACGCCGTCGCCATCGCCAAGGAGACGTGCAAGATGCTTGCTCTCGGCACCAAGGTCTACGACTCGCACCGCCTCATCGGTGCCGGTGGCATGTCTGGTTCGGCTATCCACGATTTCGTTGAGGCTGCCGATGGTTTCGCCGAGGTGTTCCCCGAGCACAAGTATCAGGTCGTCGAGATGCTCCAGCACCGTGGCCACTTGACTGCTATGACTGGTGACGGTGTCAACGACGCTCCCTCGCTCAAGAAGGCCGACTGTGGTATTGCCGTCGAAGGTGCTTCGGACGCTGCCCGATCTGCTGCCGATGTCGTCTTCCTCGACGAGGGTCTCTCGACCATCATCACCTCGATCAAGGTCGCCCGTCAGATTTTCCACCGTATGAAGGCCTACATCCAGTACCGTATCTCCCTCTGTCTCCACCTGGAGATCTACCTGGTGCTCACCATCCTCATCCTGGACGAGGTGATCCGATCCAACCTCATCGTCTTCATCGCTCTGTTCGCCGACGTTGCTACCATCGCCATTGCCTACGACAACGCTCCTCACGCCAAGCACCCCGTCGAGTGGCAGCTGCCCAAGATCTGGGTCATCTCGGTCATCCTCGGTCTGTTGCTCGCCGCCGGTACCTGGATCATCCGTGGTACCCTCTTCCTCAACAACGGTGGTGTCATCCAGAACTTCGGTAACACCCAGGAGATCCTCTTCCTCGAAGTCTCGCTCACCGAGAACTGGCTCATCTTCATCACCCGTCTCGGCGGTGGCGAGTCGGACATCACCCTCCCCTCGTGGCAGCTCGTCGGCGCCGTTCTCGGTGTCGATGTCATTGCTACCCTCTTCTGCCTCTTCGGTTGGCTCTCGGGCGCTCCTCACCGCAACCCCGTCACCGCTCCCCACGGTGGCTGGACCGACATTGTCACTGTTGTGCGTGTCTACGCCTACTCGATCGGTGTTACCGCCATTGTCGGCGCCGTGTACTACCTGCTCAACAAGTGGACCTGGCTCAACAACCTTGGCCGTCGCACCCGATCGCAGAAGAACCCTCTGCTCGAGGACTTTTTCGTCAACCTGCAGCGTCTCACCATTGTTCACGAGAAGAACGACGATGGCGAGGAGCTCTGGGCGTTCCACCCGCGTACCGAGATCGAGGACGAGTAGATGTGACGTCTCTCTGATGGTCGGGTCGCACTGTCGGCTGCTGTTGCGTCCGCCATTTCCATTCCCAACGTCGCAGCCTTCACTGGCTACGGTGCTATCCACACCGCCTTCCAACTAGATCTTCACTCCCTTCATGAACCGTCCGCCCATAATGTTTCGGGACTCCCACGTTTCTTTTGTCTTTGCTGCCGCTACGGCTACCATGACACCCTATTTCGATTTCGCTTTCTTATATCATACCTGATCCTATGGTTCGTTATCCCAGCACGACTTGCAATCATCAGTTTCTTGTCCGTATTCGAGCTTGGCTGTGGAGCTGTGGATGATGAAGCTGTCATGTCGGAGCTGTGCCCGTGATTGTGAGCTGAGCATACGATTCCGAGGCCTTGTTCAGAGCGCGGATCATCCGACGCCTGGGAACACAGTATCATCGTCGCTTGATCCGATGGGAGGTAGGTGCTTACGACTCGGCACCAGCCCGAAGCCGCCCAGAGGTCAGACAAAGCAGTCCTTGATGTTGCTAGAGAGTCAGCGCACTCCAGACACAATTCCTTCGGGCAAGAGCCGCGCTTCTCACGCCGCCTTCAGCCTCTGTGGCAATGTGTCGATACCAGCACTCGTGACACTCCGCAGCTCCGGGTCATCAGCAACGAAGTCAGCGAGGTGGTTGTCCATCACACAACAGAGGAGAGCCCATTGAGCCATTCGGAAGCGGCCCGCATCTGAGCGCCCTTCATAAGGCAGCTTGGCCCACAACCTGACATGACCAGTGCTACGATAGACCTCGATGCTCCAACGATCATTCACACCCCCGCACGATGTACCCACGATGGCCTACTCGACATACAGCAACGATACAGGCAACGCCTGTGATACGACAGCCTTCGGCGGCGCCGATTGCGCGCTGACCACCTTGTCCCGCCCTCCCTTTATGGCTGAATATTTTATCGAGCCTTCGATCAGAGGTCGGGCAGAATTGCAGAGCACGAGAACGCTCTACTTGACACGGTGGCCAAGTCCTGCGCTGAAATGGACAGGCGCAACGAGCTGTGCAGAGCTCGGCTACGCTGCAATTCTTGAGAGCCAGATTGTGCCTTGCCGGACGAGAAGCCAGGCAACGGGCCCGCGTTCAATGAAGGCCAAAGGGGAATTTTGAATGCGAAGCTTGACAAGCGGCACAGCTGCAATGTTCATCTTTGCAGAAAGAAAAAAAAGGTCACATCGGGAGCTTTCGCAGGCACGCCAGCCACCCTTGAAGCAGTGTGTGTGCAGCGCCCGCTGCTGAGCCCTGTTCTCCGCTTCCTCTCTCGCCTGAGGATTGCGTTTTTGACACGAGCTGTCCAAATTGAGAGCCCCCCCCCCCTCCCTCCCTCATCGTCGCTTCCCGCTTCTTGACCACGTCCTCATCCTCACCACCAAGCATCGGTACCTGCTATTCTCAGCACGCTCTTCTCACTCATCTGCGACATCTCTCGCTCGCTGCTACGAAGTCTGCGTTGAGCTGTCTCGCTTCGTAAGCAAAAGCCATCCCATTCCTGGCTGCGGGCGCCTGCACGAACACATTGATTCCAGCACAAGCTACGACATCGACGCCATCGCTCCATCAGCATCGCTGGCAGCGCGTCCTACTCATCCATTGTCGCATCCAAAAGACGGGGCTCGAGGCTACCGCAGTTGACTCGCAGGTACATTTATGAAAGCTGCTGTCAGCGCGCAACCGGCGTAGACATCGCTGCTCTCATTCACCTGTCTCACCCCCGTCAAAAGCAGCGCATTCACCGATTCAACCCCTTGAGTCCTTCTATCTCTCTCGTCTCAGGCTCTGTTCCACAACTCTGCCAGCCTGGAGTCGCCATCATCGCTCGACTTGGTGCTCCCCAAGATACCGCAAGCAACCACCTTCGGTATAAATGTGCGCGTTCTGATTCGTAGGGACCGCTCAAGTCGTTTCCGTCATGACACCCACGAAGCCGGGCTCTCAGCCCTCGGGCTCCAGCGACTCGCCTCAGCGCGTCATCATCGTCAAGTCCGTCAACGGCCATGAGCCCATCAAAGTCGAATCCGCCTCGTCGTCCAGCGTGTCCGCACCCACATCCGCACCTTCGCAGCTCACGACACCTCACTCGTCTCCTTCCAAATCCGTCACCAACTCGGGCTCGCCCAAGTCTCCGGGGCGACCTCGGCGGGTAGAGCCTGTCGTGGTCTCGTCTCGTGATTTTGGTCCCAGCGCCGGAGACGACAGCGACGATGAGTCCAAGGACGGCGACTCTGATCTCGCCAAGGGCGCCACCGCCAAGAGGCTCAGTCGCAAAAGCAAAGCCGATGCTATCTCTGCCATCTCTGGCAAAGAGGCGTCTCCGGCCGACGCGCATCTCACGTCTGCCGTCAACGGTGCAAATGGCATCACTACCGTCGTCCCGGGCAACCCGGCAGCCCATCCTGCTCGCAAGATGTTCCAGCATTTGACATTCCCGCCCCTTGCTTTCGATACGGCCGTCGCATCGTCCTCGTCCTCACGCCTCGACACCGCCTCCACCTCGGCCCACCCAGCCATCCCAAGCAGCACAAGCACACCGCGCAATCCGCCGCCGCGGCTTCGACCTCGACTCTTTGAACTTGAAGAGGCGCCCACCTTCTATCCGTCGCCCGAGGAGTTCGCCGATCCGATGAAGTACATTTCGTGGATCGCTGATCCGCAAGGTGGCAACGGCAAGGCGTACGGCATCGTCAAGATCGTGCCACCCGAAGGCTGGAATCCAGAATGTGTGCTGGATGAGCAGTCTTTCCGCTTCCGAACGCGCGTCCAGCGCCTCAACTCGCTCAGCGCGGATGCTCGAGCGTCCCAGAACTATCAGGAGCAGCTGCAAAAGTTCCACGCACAGCAGGGTCGCAAGCGTGTATCGGTGCCCGTCATCGACGGTCGCTCCGTGGATCTGTACCAGCTGAAACTCGTCATCTTCGGTCTTGGCGGCTACGATGCGGTCTGTCGAGGCCGAAAGTGGTCGGATGCCACTCGCAAGATCGGCTACAGCGACAAGGACAGCGGACAGCTCTCGACGCAAGTGAAAGCCGCTTATACGCGCATCATTCTGCCTTTCGAAGAGTTCCTGTCCAAAGCAAAGGAGCAGTCCCGCGCCAATGGGACGTCTACGAGCCCGCATCTTATCCAGAGTGCCACCATGGGCGCCCTCGATGGTCAAGAGAACGGTGTCAACCACGCATCTATGTCGCCCAGTATCGACGCTACTTCCAACGGCGACCGAACCGGTCAGTCCAAGACGCCAGAACCATTCACCGCCGCCGGTGCAGCTGAGGCTCTGGCGTATGCCACGCCTGTCACGAGCTCAGCGACACAGAGCCCATCTGCCGTTGCAAGCACTCGACGCAGCGCTCGCAAACGGTCCGAGGCGACCGCGACACCCGCCTCTTCCTCACGGCTCCCAGTGCAGCTTGCTTCCGGCCCGGCAACGCCCCTGGCCACCCGGCGCAGGAAGGGAGTTAGCCCTCACGTGGAAGCCGATCCGCACGAACGAGCACACGCAGCGCACAACGGTCAAGAAGAGCAGATGTGCGAGATTTGCCTTCGTGGCGAAGACGGTCCCAACATGCTGCTCTGCGACGAGTGCAACCGCGGCTACCACATGTACTGTCTTCAACCGGCGCTCACCTCCATACCCAAGTCGCAATGGTTCTGTCCGCCGTGTCTGGTAGGCACAGGCCACGACTTTGGTTTCGATGACGGCGAGACGCACAGTCTCTACACGTTCTGGCAACGAGCCGAAGCATTCAAGCGCGAATGGTGGTCGAAACGCCCAGAACGTCTTTGGAAGCCCGACTCGGACGGCTTGAACATCTCTGCCAACGGCTCGTCATCGACCAACGGCCTCGCCCGCCGCGTGCATGGCACGGACCTCGTCGTGTCGGAGGACGATGTTGAACGCGAGTTCTGGAGACTGGTGCACTGTCAGAGCGAGGAGGTCGAAGTCGAGTACGGTGCCGACGTTCACTCAACAACACACGGCAGCGCCCTGCCGACTCAGGAGACACATCCTCTCAGCCCATACTCGCGCGAGAAGTGGAACCTCAACAACCTCCCGATCGTTCCGGGCTCGCTGCTGCAGTTCATCAAGTCGGACATCTCTGGCATGACCGTCCCCTGGATCTACGTCGGCATGATCTTCTCCACGTTCTGTTGGCACAACGAGGACCACTACACCTACTCGATCAACTACCAGCATTGGGGAGAAACCAAGACTTGGTACGGCATTCCAGCCGAAGACGCCGACAAGTTCGAGAACGCGATGCGTAAAGCTGCTCCCGATCTGTTCGAGACGCTTCCGGATCTGCTCTTCCACCTCACCACCATGATGAGCCCCGAGAAGCTCAAAAAGGAGGGCGTTCGGGTCTTTGCCTGCGACCAACGAGCCAACGAGTTTGTCGTCACCTTCCCCAAGGCCTATCACAGCGGCTTCAACCATGGCCTCAACCTCAACGAAGCTGTCAACTTTGCGCTGCCGGACTGGATCTTTGACGACCTCGAGTCGGTGCGCAGGTATCAGCGCTTCCGCAAGCCTGCTGTGTTTTCGCACGACCAGCTGCTCATCACGGTTTCGCAGCAGAGCCAGACGATTGAGACGGCTACATGGCTCGAGGCTGCCATGCAGGAGATGGTCGACCGCGAGATTGCGCAACGCAATGCTCTTCGCGAGATCATCCCAGATCTCAAGGAAGAAGTCTACGAGGAGGATGTCGCCGAGAGTCAGTACATCTGCGCTCACTGCACGCTGTTCTGCTACCTGGGTCAGCTGACAAGTCCCAAGACTGACGGTGTTGCTTGCCTCGACCATGGATTCGAAGTCTGCAATGCCGATGCGCCCGTCAAATGGACGTTGAAGCTCCGGTTCTCCGATGACCAGCTTCGCGCCATCCTCGCCAAGGTGTGCGAGAAGGCTGCCATTCCTCGAAACTGGACCCAGCGCCTCAAGAAGACGCTCGCACTTGGTCCCAATCCTCCTCTCAAGACGCTTCGATCTCTGCTGCATGAAGGCGAAAAGATCGCCTACTCTCTGGAGCCGCTCGAGGATCTCAAGACCTTCGTCGCTTGTGCCAACTCGTGGGTCGACCGAGCCAACGTCTTCCTGGTTCGCAAGCTGCACAAGAGGCGAGGCGATCCGGTCGCTGCGTCTGGAGGGAGGGGCCGCCGATCCAAAGGCATTGCCGCCGCCGTCGACGACAGCTTGGCACGAAGGCAGAGCATGGACACCACCGTCGACGATGCCGACGCTGCAGCGGATCGCAGTCCCGAGGCCTTGTACTCCTTGCTTGAAGAGCTTGACGGCCTCCATTTCGATGCGCCCGAGATTGCCGCTCTACGCACGCTCGTGCAAGAATTCGAGGAATTCGTCGGACGCAGCGACGAGATCATGCGATCGCGCGACACGAATGAGGCGAGCCTCAAGGACTGCGAAAGCGTCCTCACCCTCGGTAGCTCTCTCAACGTCGACGCACCGCAGATCAAGGAGCTCTCCGACTACGTCGAGCGCCGCAAGTGGGTCCAGGAGGTCACAGAGGCACGCGACACGTATCTCTATTACCACGAGGTGCAGGAACTGTTGCAGCGCGCTGACAGTTGCGGCCTGGGCGATCACGAGATGCGCAAAGACCTCGAGCAGAGGCGCGATGCCGGCCAACGCTGGACCGAAAGAGCCAGAGAGGCTCTCGGAGGCTCGGTGCCCATTTCCATTGGCGTGCTGGAAGAGCTTTCCGAGTCGTCAGCCGAGATTCCTGTGGTGCTCGAAGTGGCACAGGACGTCACCGATGCGCTCGCCAAGGCCAAGGAGATCCAGAAGAGCGTCCAGACGCTACACAAAGGGCTGCAAGCAGGAGCGAACGGCGCCAGTGGGACCGAGGCGGATGGCGATCTGTCTATGATCTCGGTCTCTGTAAATAGCGAAGCTGCTGAGCGAATGGCGCTGCTTCCCGATGCCCGCCGCGTCCTCCGATCCGTCAAGTCGCACAATTTGGAGCTCGAGCACGTGGACGAGATTCAGAAGGCCGTACAGATCTACGACGCCTGGCGGAACAGCTTCAATCAGATCATTCAGACCGTCGCCAGCGGATCTCGTCGTCTCACCGACACGGACCGTGAAGAAGAACTCGAGAAGCTCGTCGAGCGAGTCGAGCATGCTACCGATCCGTCCGACGACCAGCCGAGACCGCACGCACGCAACTGCATCTGCCGAAGCTCGGCGCCGATCGTGCTTCCCTCCTCGACAGGAGCGGAATGCTCTCGCTGCCTCGTACGATACCATCTCTCCTGCATCAGGGTGCGCTCCTCCCAAGTCTCACGTGCCGAGAACGGCTGGACGTGCCCCTTCTGTCCGTGGGACGGCACCGCCGCCTTCCTCAAGGACCGCAAGGCTGTCACCGTGCTCGAGCTTTCGAAGCTCGTCTACGATCAGCCCCATCGACGAGACCAGTTCAAATTCTTGCCGTTGGAGTGGGACGCGATCGAGGAGGTGGTTGCGAAAGCCAAGCGCTTCGAGACGGCAGCAAAACGAATGATCAAGACGCTCTCGCTGATGCGCAAGGATCAAAAGCAGGGTATCCTCGCCCACTGGCTGCGTCGGGCGATCGGTTGCCCCGTCGACGTGCTGGGGCCGGAAAGGGTTAACATGCTCGAGATCATCAGCGAGAACCTCTTGGCGCTGGGTCCCGAGCTGGCTGACAATGCAGCTGTCGCACACCTCGAGCGCGCAAATGCACAAACTCCATCGCGATCCGAGGACCGCATCGATTCAGCAGCACCGCAAGCAAGCTCGGCTCGTGCTGCAGCTCCAGGAGACCGGGATTCGGGGTCTCCGGCGATCCGAGACGACCGCAAGCGCAAAGCCAAGAGAGGCAAGCGTGCTAAGCTCGTCTTCCGCGAAGAGATTGGCATCGGTGCCTATCGCGGTCGTCAGCCGATCTACTGTCTCTGCCACGAACCAGAAAGTGGCCGCATGATCGCTTGCGACAAGTGCATGCTGTGGTTCCACACCCACTGCGTCCGCCTCGACGACCCGCCCAATCTCGGAAACGAGCCGTGGAATTGCCCCATGTGCTGCATCAAGGCCGAGCGCAAGTATCCTCAGGCTGAAGTGCGAGTCAAAGACATCGGCGTCACCGACCCGGATCTCTGGCTCGACATTCGTGCGACGCTTCGTTCCCTCGAGAAGCCGGTCAGCAAGATCCAGACGTGGAGCAGTCCCGAGAACAAGCGGATCGTGCTGCATCTGGAGAAGTTCACGCCGGCGATTCATGCCGAGGAGGTGCATTCGCAGATCAGCAAGCGTGCTCGACTCGAGTCTGATACGCCGAGCAAGGCGCGTCCGTCTCTTGGTCGCTCCGATTCGATCTCCACGCCCGCCAAAGATGGGGACGCTGTGCCGTTTGCGCCACCTCCCGTACCGAGCGAGGCTGCTCGAGGTATCGCACCTGCTTCGATGCCAGCCGGTCCCAGTCAACCCGCTGCTGCTGCTGCCGAGCCGCTTGTATCCGTGCCCGCACGGAGCGATGACACGCTACCTGCAGCGCCAAAGACTCAGTGGGATCCGAGATCGCAGTACGAGTGGACTGAGGCGGCGCAACGACGACACGCCGAGGGCATGGACAACCTCTACCGTCGCGGCGTCACCGATTCCATGCTGATGCTCTTCTACATCGGCTGGAACGGTCGCACCCTCGTCCACACCATGCGAGATGCATCAGGCAACATCCTGGAGATCCCCCTCGGCGAACTGATTCGCTTGCACGCTGACGATCCGGACGGCGTGCGATTCATTCGTGCTGCTATAGAACGTCACTTTGCCGGCACACGCTCTGCCCCGCATCATGCCTATGGTGGCGGCGAGATGGATGGGGACATGTACGGTCGCGCGCCGTACGGTCGTGACGAGGGACACTACGGAGCTCAGCGTCGCGAGGCACCCGTCGTGCCTTCGAATGGCAGGTACGATATGAGGTCGCCCGGGATGATTCCGTCGCAGCGACTCGGTAATGGCCGGGACTACGAAGTCGAGCGCGATCTGCACGATATGCCGCCTACGGCAGCTTCGCCAGCCCTGCGATCCAGCGGCGCACGCGAGGTCATGCCGACGTACGCCCGCGTCGATGGTCCGGCTGGCACGAGCCCGTACGCAGGCGCGGCGGAGCTGAACCGTCATACGTCCTCCCACGGTCTACACCCGGCAGCAGCGTCTGACCGGATCCCACCATACCACGTCGGCGGCGGTCGAGGTTCCGCACCACTTGGCGATATCGATCCTGCAAAGGCCCCACCTCCCTCGATGCCTACCTACGCCTCCACCAAGCCCGACGGTCCAGCTGCCGCAGCCTATCCAACCCTGGCGCTCGACCCAGCCATGATGGAGGACGACGCCGCACAGATCGATCCGAGCCTCACCGACGATCCGCCTGCATCTGCGGTCGAGGCTGCGCGCAAGAGCAAGACGCCGCAGCCCGAAAAGATGGAGCAGAAAGAGGAGGACATGGCGAGTGTGCGGGAGCAGGCGAGGCAGATGGCGAGACGCATGAGACCCGATGCGAGTGACGAGGAGATCGAACGGCTGGTCGCCAACTTCGTAGGCGCTGAAGCCTGATCACTAATTCACAGACACTTTGACACAGTTTCGACAATACGAGATCCTATTTCAGTTCCGGAAAGACGCTTCCATGGATTAGAGCTTGACCTGACCCGCGGCGATGCTCTTGTAGTGCTCCGGGAGGAAAGGCTGGTAACCATCTGCGCCGGGTGGCAACCAGAACAGCCGATCGCTGCCGCACTTGTCGTGTTCGATACCCTGGTTTCGCAGCTGTACCTTTTGCTGCTTGACGGTGCCCGTCTGCTCCATGGCGGGCACGACGCGGATGAAGAGCGGTACAGCATACTTGGGCAGGCTTTTGCGTGCCACCTGGGCGAGCGTTCTCCAGTCGACGTTGCTCGCTTCGTCGGCGGGGATGGCGGCGCAACCGGCGCGACCGTCGTGAGCGGGTACGAGGACGCCGTAGACGTTTGCCTCGCCAACGACCTGTCCGAGGGCATTGGCGACTTCCTGGGTGGAAACGTTCTCGGAACGCCATCGGAACGTATCGCCCATTCGATCGCCAAAGTAGAAGAAACCGTCAGCGTCCTTCGACATGAGATCGCCCGATCGGAACCAGGCATCGCCCTTCTTGAGTGCGTCTTTGAGCACCTTCTTGTTGGTCGCCTCGGGATTGTCGGCGTAACCCTGGAACTTGGAAATCGACGAGGTGCCGATACGCATCACGAATTCGCCGGCTTCGTTGGGCGCGCACTCGACGCACATGCCGGTTTTGGGATCGCGGTAGATGTCTTCGGTGATCGCGTCGACCTTGATGATCTTGAAATCCGGTCGGACGATGCCAGCCACTCGACCCATGCGTCCGACAGCACCAGCGCCAAAGGGACCCGTGTTGTAGTTGATCAGGGCACCGTTGCCTTCGGAGGAGGCGAAGAATTCAGAGATGACACGCACACCGTAGCGCTCGCGGAATTTCTCCCATACGTCGGGTCGCATTCCGTTGCCGTACGCCATGCGGACGTTGTGCTTCTTGTCGAGGGGGGAAGGGGGTACGGCGAGGAGGTAGCGTGCGATCTCGCCGATGTATTGGACGACGGTGGCATCGTACTTGCGTACCTCGTCCCAGTACTTGCGTGCGGAGAACTTGCGGCCGATGATGACGGTGCTTCCGGAACACAAGCATGCTGAGATGCAGAGGAAGAGCGCCGACGAGTGGTACAGCGGCATGGGCGTGTAGATGCGGTCCTTGGTGGAGAAGCCGTTGAAGACAGGCCAGACGCTCGAGGCGGTACCCATGCGACCGTGCGAGCAGAGCGCCGCTTTGGGCAGGCCGGTGGTGCCCGAGGTGTAGATGAGCGCAGCGGTGGTGGACTCGCCGACGTCCTTGCGGTACTTGTCGTCGATGCGCTTGGGCGAGTATTTGGCGAGTTCGGTGGGGCCAAAGTCGATCTTCTTGGCAAGCGGCTTGGCGACGTCGATAGGTGCCTTTTCGGTGTCGCCGTCGGCAGGAGTGATGCCGTCGTCGTAGCAGAGGAAGTTTTCGATAGGCGTCTTGGACAGCAGCTCGTCCTGGACATCCGACACCGCTCCCTCGAGATACGGCTCGTAGACCAGCATCCTGGCCCTCGCGACGGTGACACAGTGCACCAGTCCCTTGTCCGTCAACGAGTTGTTGATGAAGGCAGGCATCACGTTGATGCACATACAAGCCAGGTACCACTCGATGATGGCCACCGAATTGCCCATGAAGATGGCTACGCGATCGCCCGCCTTGAAGCCGCGCGAGAGCATGTAGTTGGCGAGACGGTGGACATCTTTGGCGACCTGTCCCCAGGTGAAGTTCTTGCCGAGGTAGACGTAGGCGATGGCGTCGGGACGTTTGGAGACTTGAGCGTCAAAGTATTCGTAGATCGAGAGCTTGTTTCGCCAGGACCGGATCTTGTGCTTGATCTCGCCTCCGGAGGCGCCACGACCGAGCCGGATGTCGGACGCAAGGCCGTGCTTGGCGTCGAGGTAGGCCATCGCAGCCAAGCTGGCGGCGGCTTTGGCGATGGCGGCCATGATGACGGTGAACCGTGGGTGGACGAAGGGGGACGAAAGGTGTATGCAGAAAGGGAGGTCGGGGTTCGAACTGGAGGTCTTCCTTTGAGCTTCGTTCTTCTAAGATGGCTGGTTGGAGAGTAGAACGAGACGAGGCCGATGGTGATCTTTTGAGGGTCGAAGGTCCGTCAGGAGAAGAGCTCTCGAGGTGATGGAAGCACGAAAGGAAGCGAGATTGTCCCACGGTGTCAAGCGGATGTAGCGGAAAGCGAGATATCAGCTTCGCACGTCGAAAAAGTGAGGACGCTCAAGCCCTCGTTGCTGAAAAGGCTGTTGAAAGCCCTGTCTCTCAGTGTGAGTGATGCATGAGACGCATGCCCGTCGATCTGCCCCGCTTTGGCAGCATACGAAGCAGCCGCCTACAGAGCATGACCTCTCGTGGATGCAGCAGACAAGCTTCTGACGTTGAAAGCAGACAACTTTGAATACAGATGCATGCAAGTCCAAGTGGAGCTTGTATTTGCTTTATACAAAGGGCGAGGCACGAGTGGAATACAAAGACGATTTCACGGGTCAAAGGAAATGGTCTGCTGCCGTTTGTGGGGAAGGTCGACGCCGCCGCCTGCAGATGTCTCTCTACATCTCCACCGTCTGCCGAGTCCAAGACGATCTCGACACAAGCACAATCTGACATCGGCTGTGCCGAATTGGCCTTCTTCGACATCTGACGGATCTCAGCAGCTCCGAGCAAGACGGATCATCCGCTTTGGCAGTATACGGAAGTGATAGATCTGCGCTGTACGCTGCCAACGCCCTGCCTTATTCTAGTCCAGCTGCGCTCGAGTTATAGGGGCTCGATAGGGCTGGCTTCCGCCTTATCAGAGGCCAACGTGGGCACGTGCGTCGTAGGCATTAGCGCGCGTCGGTCGACTGCAAACACTGCTTCGCCAACCCACACCTGGAGCGCGCCGTTCACACATCCCTCTGTACGACGACGGCGCTGGTCGACGTCTGTCCACTGAGCAATCATGGCTCTCAACTGGGTCATGCTCGACCAGAGCGGTCGAAAACCCCTCCCGCTCCCACAGGAAGAGGTCTTGGCGCACGTCGGCAAGACATCGATCCAGCTCGACTACGCGCGCCAAGGCATCAGCTACAAGTCCGAAGGCGACGCTCTGATCTCGTCGCATCGTTTCGTCTTCATCCGTCAGCCTCAAGCGAACGTTTCCGGAGGAGACCCATCGGTGCTCAACTCACTCTCGGTCCCCATCGACCACTTTCAAGCGAGCAAATACACCATCCCCATCTTTACCGCACCGTACCTCCAAGCCGATGTCTACTCGGTGCCGCAGGGTGGGTTACCGGAGCGACAGCTCGGAGAAGAATCGTTTCCGGTGGGCAAGCTCAAGTTGTGGTTTATGGAGTCGGGTGGGATAGCGTTTCGGGATGCCGTCGATCGAGCTCGAGTGTTGTGGCAGCAGAAACGCGAGCAAGAGCAGGATGAGAATGCGCTGCCGGCGTACGAGCCTCCGGCTTCTTGATCAGGGTCGCAATCGGACTGCTTTGAACCTCATCCAGCTCTGTGTTGCATTGTGACTGATAGAGCCTAATGGTCGGTCCTACCACATCTACTCGAGGGACGCCGATGGACTCGATGAAGGGTCCAGCAAGCTCAAGCTGCAGCAGCCGGTGGGATCGGGCTCGGCCAATGACAACCAATCGAGATCGCGGGCTAAACTAATTTTCGGAGTTGTTACTCATGACTCCAGCACCGGCTACAGACGCCTTTTCGCCCTTGAGCCCACCGGCTTCTTGAATGTATTCTCTTTGGGAAAATTAAAAAGCTATAAAGACGCCGTTCAAAGGACCGAGCCTGCTCCTGTCGACGTCGTCGTACGACCACCATGATCGCAAAGCATGATCGCATGTCAGCTCTCGACATGAGTAACTTTGGTAGCTTCGAGGTGCTTCGTTCTGGCGCTTTGTTTCGATATGCTGCTTGAGCCGCTTCCCTTAATCCTATCCATGTCGAGCAGCACCACCTGCAATCACAAATAAAACCTTGAACAATCAACGTAAACGTGTGACTGTCGAGCGAGTCATAGTCAGACACTTGACAACGTGTCGGTATGAGAAAACACATTCGCTCGCTGGTCGTTAGGAGGCTGTCAGCTCTCGCTCACGTTCGTACAATGACCGTAGACTTTGCCGGGCAAAGCACCGAGAGCCCTTGCGCCCCTATCCTCCACCTTTCATGCTAGCCATGAGCCTCACTCGTAATGTCTGTGGCTTTGGAGATGCTTCCACTGAACCTTGTCTACGGTAATATGCCAACATAGCCCTGCAAGTGGTTCCGCTCGACCGTCGCTCAACATGTTCTGCTGGAAACGCTGACGAAGTAGTCTCAGTACGTCCAGCAGGCTCAGTGACCAAGCGTTGGACAGAGAGGCTTTTCACCGGGACAGGAGCTTGATCTGCATAGCACAGGATCGAGCGCGTTGATGCTTTTGTACGCCTGCGCCCTTCGGTCAATTGGTCGGCTTTACGTATATGTTCCACGCGCTCTCGCCTGGTTCTTCAGGTTCCCGCTTTGTGGCTACGGCGGTCAACGTCAAACTACGCCGAGGCTTTGCGGTGAACGGTGTGACTGGATCGGCTACTGCTGCGCTTGTTCGAATTTCTCGAATTTTTTTTAAAAAACCGTATTCTCGGGGTTTTTTTCCTCTCTTGTCACCCTTGGGCAAAGGGAAGAGATTCTACCGGAAACGACGGTTCCACTACGGACGCGACACCACTCGGCTATACTACTAGGCCCCATCTTGCTTGATCGTAGTGGACTGATCTTTGAGTCATACACGCTTCCGTTCTCGCCATCACCACCATCTCGTATCTCCGTTCGAGCTCCTCCCGCACAGCCTCGAACAGCATTGGCATATATACTGGCATCTATAGCGGAACAGGCTTCGTATTTGTGTTTCCCGACATCAGCCACCATACCGTCCTCATCCCTCAGCAGGCTTGACATGCACCAGCATCCGTCACTCTCTTCATCGTTGTCAATATGACCTCCAGCAATCCAAGTAGCAATCAACATCGTCCGCATCATCCACCCTCTTACTATGGTGCGGAACAGCCCCCTCTCTCTTTACAGTCTCCTTCGGACTCTCGACCACAGTCGCGGAACCACTCTTCCCACTCTCTACATGCTCCTTCTTCTTCAACATCCATCACCCGTCTAGGGTCTAGCCATCTTCTGTCTGCATCCGACTCGAGTGCTGCCGACAAGAAGCTGCCTACCGCTTCTTCTTCAGCCTCTGCATCGCTCCATTCCTCTATCGACCACGAGGAACACGGCGACCTGCCTGGCCCCCTTCCTACCACCCACACTCTACAGCCGCTTTCGTCTCGTCTTTCAAGGACCGACTCGCGCTCCAAAGCCCAAGGAGCAGGGGCCATTGATGCGCAATCCGCCACCGGCCGCCCCCGCTCGGCTTCAAACCGCTCTGTGTCGTATCTCGACCCCGCCAACAAGCCGACTGACTTGCAGCGCGCTTCGTCGCGCGTCTCTTCGATACATCGCTGCGAAGATCCGCCTTACCCAGCATCGGCTTTGGGTCTGTCGCTCACAAAGTCGGAGGATCCAGGTGCGGTCTACATCGACTGGCTACCAGATGACCCCGAGAATCCTTTCAACTGGCCAACGTTGAGGAAATGGGCTCTTGTGTCCGTTTGCTTCCTCTTCACCGCCTGCACTGCCTTCAATGGCTGTGGATACCCTTCCGGCTCGTATCAGGCCTCGCTCGACCTCAACACCACTCAGCTGACTTACCTCGCGGGTAACACAGTCTTCCTCTTTGCTGTCGCCATCACGCCACTCATGCTCGCACCTCTGAGCGAGGTCTATGGCCGTAGCCCAATCTATCTCACTGCTGTCGGCGTCTTCACGGTGCTCTACATTCCGCAAGCATTGGCAAAGAACATCACCACCATCATCGTCGTCCGATGGTTCCAGGGCATGGCCGCGTCAGTTGGAAACTCTTTGGTCGCCGGCAGCGTTTCGGACCTCTTCCACGCCAACGAACGCGGATTCCCCATGTCGTTCTACTCGATCGCCGTCTACGCTGCGCAGGGTGTCTCTCCCTTCCTATCGTCAGTGACGGTCAACCGAGCCAGCTGGCGCATCATGTTCTGGTGGCAGGGCGGCATGGCCCTTCTCACGTATGCACTCATGTATCTCGTCCTCAAGGAGACTCGCGGGCCGGTTCTGCTTTCGAGACGCGCCAAGAAGCTCACCGCAGAGACGGGTCTCTTGCACAAGTGCAGAGCCGACGACGAAAGGCAGTCGTTCCTCATCATGGTCCGAGTCTCGCTCTTCCGCCCCATGCAGTACCTCATCAGCGAGCCTATCGTTCTCAGCTTCACTCTGTGGATCGGCTTCCTCTGGGGTGTTCTCTTCATCTGCCTCGAAGCAGTCCCCATCGTCTTCTCCGGCTACGGATGGAACTCGGAACAGCAGCACCTGGCTCTGCTCACCATCGCCGTTGGTGGGTTCATCGGCTACTTTGCCAACATTCATCAAGAAAAGCTGTATGCAGCCAAGGCGCGGAAATGTGGGGGTAAGCCGCCTCCGGAAGCCAGACTCTACTACGCGGCTGCCGGCGGCATTCTCGCCCCCATCGGCTTCTTCATCTTCGCCTGGACTGGCCGACAAGGTATCTCGCCAGCGGCACCCATCATCGGCCTCACGATCACCTTCGCCGCCCTGTACCCCGTGTACCTTGCGACCTTCAGCTTCCTCGCCGACGTGTACGAGCGCTACGCCTCATCCGCCTTGGCAGCTCAAAGCTTCCTGCGCAACACGTTTGCTGCGTTCTTCCCGCTGTTCTCACAATCAATGTACAACCAGCTCACGCCAAAGTACGCTTCGACACTGCTAGCGTGCATCGCAGCGCTGTTGGGCGTTGTACCGTTCGTACTGCTGAAATACGGCCATCGGATTCGACAGCATAGCCGCGCAGCAATGGCGTTGGAAAGGGAGGAACAGGAGGCGGCCGAATTCCTCGCACACGAAGGGGAGAAGCAGCAGAGGAGGGAGGCGAGAAGGGCTGCTCGTGCCGCTCGCGCTGCTGCGGCGGAGAGGGGCGTGTGGGATGAGGAGAAGGTGGCGGAGCACGACTCGGTGGAGGAAGGACGTAAGGAGGATGAGGATGAAGGGAGCTCGGGAAGCGTCACCCCGGCCGTGCAGGTGAGGCCGCAGGATTGTGAGGATTGTAACAACTTTAAACGTATGCCGCCTACGAGCATCTTGTAGTTTCGCACCTTCACAAGCATTGTCAATTGCAGATCATACACAGTTGGGGTGTTTCGTCCTGGTTGGGGCGGGTCAATGGTCGTGCTGTCCCGACGTTGCACTTGTTCTCGAGGAAGCATGGCGCGAGCATCGTTCTGTTCCACGACGCGACAAAGTCACTCGTCGCCGATCGCATCCTCCGGTCTCGATTGCGTCTACATCTGACTTCTCGATTGCGACTCTGTATCATGGGGCCCTCCCACGAACCGCACTCGTTCTCGGTGCAAAGATCGCGCAGTCCGTGGCCACGACGCGGTCAAAGCACTTGTTGTCGCCCATCCCAGGCTTGCATGTCATTTGCAGAGGCAGCAGGCATCTCGTTGATGACGTTTGGATGGCCGTGCCGACGCGCGAATGCGACTCGTCGGGGGTGTAGCAGTGCGTACAAAGCCCAGTCCGAAAGCCCCCGCGGGGCTCGGTAGGCTTCCTTGTTGCCAACCGCACGCTTTCGCGATCATTTGCAAAACAGTCGTGACGTCTGAATGGGTCGTGCTATGCGCCAAGTAGGACTCTTTCTCAGAGGGTGGGGACGCGAGTATTGCACGACGTGATCGAAGCACTGCTCGTCGTCGTCGCCAATCGCTCGCCCGTCGTCTCGTCGATTTGTACAGTCGGCATTCCATCTTGAAAACCGCCATGGTCCGGCTCCTCTTTCGCAATCGCTTTTGTATGTCGGATGACCTTCGTCGCCTCCGTTTTCAGGTGTTCAGAAGTCTGCCGTTCTTGCACCGGATCAGTTCCGTCTCTTCTATTTGCCAGCGCCACGTCAGAAGACCAGCGCGGCCATACGGATTGCATCGGCAAACGCCATCTCCGTGACCTCGAGAACGCCTTGTTTGAGAGATTTGGCACGCGCACGGAGGCTATCGCAGGAGGACTGATCGAATCGGTGTCGCCACTTGTGACATTGACAAAGTTGAGAGCAGAAGAGATGTGGAGCTGCTACTTTGCCACCCCCGCAACCTTGCCTCTCGACTTGAGACCCGCCGCCTTGTCTTCCACCGCCGAGCTCTTGGCCCCCTCCTCCTTCTCGCCCTGCTTGTCCCCCTCGCCATCCTTCTTCTCCTCCCCCTCCTGCTTCTTATCCAGCACCTGCCCAAACTCGTTCCTCCTCGTCGGATCGACACCGTAAATCCACCTCTGATACAACGCCACGAAGAAAACCAAATCATCCCTGAAACACGCCAACCTATGCAGCATGGGCATCTTGATACAGAACGCAAACATATCATCCACGAACGTCCCCAAAATCTTGTATACGAACGTCTTGCTGTTCATCCCCGCTGTACTCTTCAACTTGTAGTTGACGATGAGCTGCGGGATGAGCGAGACGAAGCCAAAGGCGTAGACGAACGAGGTTGCTGTGGTGATGGTGAAGCTCCACCAACTGCGATGGGTCTGGTAGAGGGCAGAGTAGAGCGTGTAGGCGACGAGGATGGGGCCGAGCGCGAGACCGGTATAGCGGAAGGCGAGACGGTCGTATTCTTGGGTCTTCTTTTCCTCTTCCGAGAGTACGTGTTTGTCAGAGATCTTGAGTCGATACGGTAACCATCCTCCAGGGTTGGAGATGATCGAGACAGTGAGCGCCTTTGTGAGCTTCCAGCACTCGACGAGTACGCCTACCGCTTGACCCGCCAAGATCATCCAACTGGTGTCCTCGTTGTTGTCCAGCAGATACAGCGTGATGATCAGCTGCACCACGATATTCGTCATGATGCTACCCACACTCACCCCCGCCAGATCATCCTTGTTCTTCCAATGCCGCACATCGCTGCTGAACGCCAAAAATTCAAACACGCTGTGCAGGATCGAGACGATGATCGTCAGGGCGAGGAACCAAGGATTCGTCTCGAGAAGCATCGTCTTGAACATGTCGATCTCGGAGCCCGTTGCAGAGGCTTGCTTGTCGAACGAGTCACCCAGCGCAGCGAGCATCTGGAACTTGAACCACGATTGGTGGTAGAGTCGGATGTGCAGGTGCACCTCGTTGAGCGTCTCGTTGAGCGGATGCATGTGGTCTTTCAGCAGCCAAAAGTCGTTCGGAAAGAGTGTGGGGTATCGGAGGACGTTTGGCGGTCGACCTGCCGTATACTGCGCTTCCAACGCCGCCTTCACCTGTGCGTCCGCGGGTGGAGGAGCTACCACCATCTGCTGCGTGTGTGGATCGCGAACGACGGAGACGTACTGCAGAAGCGCCGGCGGGAGTTGCGAGAGTTGAATCCCCGCATCGCCCACATCCTGCACCAGCGCCAAGGTGAGGTTGGTGTGCCAGTGTCCGACGATCTTGACCGCCTCCTCCTCTTCCTCCGCGGGATCGGAGAGGGTGGAGTTCTTGTCGAAGAGATTCTTTTCTTTGCGCTTGCGTTTGAGAGGCATTAAGCGCGAAAGCAGCTTTCGAGTCCTAAACACCCCCAGTGGGTGGTGCGCCGAGTCGGAGGGGTTCGGGGAGACACCCGATCGGGCAACAACGAAATCCGCCCAGATGCTGCCGTTCTGCTTGCGAACCAGGTCGTCCAACGGCAGGACCAGGTCGACGTCTTTGGAGAGCGATAGATCGCCCAGGCGGATGGAAGACCATTTCACCGCCGCCATCGGGTTCAAACCGCCACCGCTGGTCTTGCGGGTAGAGGGGTAGTAGGCGATTTGAGCATCTCTTGCTTCGCGCAGCGGGTCGTGCAGCAGATCCGTAAACGCCCCAAACGGCAACGCTGGTGCACTGCCCACTCCGCTGTCGGGGAGCAGATCCGACGCCTGCGTCCGAACCATCTCGTGCGTTGGCGCACCAGCGGATGAGACAAATACGTAGAAATCCAGCTCGGTATCCTCGTTCCATACGGGCACGGCGACGTTAGCAGGCCCCTTCACCTGCGCTACCGCGCTTGCCACGGCGGAAGACGGTGTGACCACAGCAGCATTGGACGTCGAAGATGATGCCGATGAGGAGACTGCAGGCGAAGGCGTGGCGAACTCTCGACCCATGAGCTTGTTGATGTATCCGGCGACGGGCGATTTGGGGTTGGTGACGGCGTTGACGCCGACGTACATGATGAGTGCGCGGGTGAGCGTGCTTTTCCAATTGCTTCCCTGCTGCTGTTCTCCACCACCACCACCACCAGATGTAGCGGGGGTGCCCCGGGCCGCTGCGGCTGTATTTGACGGCATGGCTGACGGGAGAGGTTGGGTTGGTGGTGTCAGGAAGAAACGCGGCTGCGGGTCGGAATCTTTGGAAGAGACCGTGCGTCGCGGTGGATTTTCTGCCTTTGGGTGGAGAGAGCGCGAAGAGCGCACGTGTCAAGCCAGTGGGAGCTTCAGCGAAGCTTCTCATGCCAAAAGGCACCTCCTACAGCTTCGGCTTCACACTAAGTCTCAAGGTCATGGCTCACCTTGGTCTCTTCTCACGACCCAAAAAGCATTCTCAAAGCAGCATCAAGCCCAGCCAGTTTCAGTCCGATAAGTCAATGGTATCCGGATGTAGCAGCTACGCTCAAAGCTCCATGCTAATGTCATCGCGATCGTCGGTATCCTCCAACACCTCATCTTCGGACGATGCGAAGCGCGAATGGGACGAGCTAGCGACACCCCGATCCGACGCAGCATCATTCGCCATGGCCACGTCCTCGTCGTATGCATGGCCAGCACCCAAGCTGCTGCTGGCGCTGCTCGCCGGTCGTTGCTGCTGGTGGACATGCCTCAGATTCTGCGCCGCTTGCTCCAGGTTGCTAACCACATTCGTCGGCGCCTCGTGGACGTTGTGTCCGCTTGATCGGCGTACCGGCGTCTGGGCGAGCGGAGAAGACACCATCGACGAAGGACGGTAGCCCTGCAGTGTCGACGGCTCGCCCATCGACTCGCCGTACCCGAACCTCGATCCATGGGGGCCGAACTGGTTGAAACCGCTGGCAGAGCGTTGCTGATGCAGTCGATGGTGCGGCTGCGGCGTCTGATTGCGCGTGATGCTGCCGCCGTGGAACGCGGACTGTCCATACAGTCCTGCGTACCTGGCTGCTCTTGACGTGGCACCGAGATCCTCGTCGTCCGATCGAGCACCCATGGTCGCTTCAGACGGGTCCGCTGGGTGGGCGGCACCTGCCTCAGGCGACATGGATCGTTCGGGTGACGGCAGTTCTGGGCGCGCTTCAGCCAGTCGATGCTGCATGCCGATTCCACCTGGTCGCCGAGTGGCCCAGTGGCCGAGCATCTGGTCGATCTCGCCCGTCGCAAAGTCTTGCTCTCCCACGACACCCGGCGTGGCCCGACCTCCGAGCGCCAGTTCGTCCTCCTCGCCGTTCTGAGATGCGATGACCGGAGGCGGCAGAGGCCTGCCTGCAAGGTCGGTTCGCTGAGGCGCTTGCGGCGGTGCCTCTCCCTCACGAGCACGAAGTCCGGCAGCAGCCGCAGCGGCGACAAAGGCCGGAAGGATTCCCTGCGTCTGAGCGAGTCGACGGTCCGTCTCGTCCTCGCTGATGTCGGAGCCATCGACGGTGTCCAAGCTGGCGAGACTCGTCACCCTCCGGTCGCGCAGATCCTGTCGCAGCACCGTCGAGGGCAGGCCCATGGAGCCGGGCACCACGCCGCGACGGGCGCCTCGAGAAGCTTGCGCAGGGCTGTCGATGTTCGAGCTTCGCGATGGCGATGTTACATTGGACTCCAAGGCAGCCACGTTGACGTCGGCCGCGGCGGAACGACCAGGCCCGTACCAACGTGAGGACGAGGCAGGTCCTGCTGTGCCGGGTGAATTCGTGTAAGGCGAGGACGCCATCCCGACGCGAGGGGTACTGGCCGCAGCTGAGCGTCCAGCCCATGCGTCGTCGTCTTCGCTGGCGTTGGCAGCTTGCCTAGGGTCTACGAGCATGTCTACAGAGGATGACGCAGAGGTCGCGAGGCGATGCATCTCCGACGATCCTGCAGGGTGAGCTTCGGCGTGACCGTGCACGTCCGCATGAGTGCCGTTCATTGTGGTATCGCCAGTGTTGGCGCCCGTTGCGGCGTAGGCAGCGCGCTGCTGAGGTCGCCCATATGCGCGGTCGGGCGATGGCACACCTGGCATCTCATCGACGGGGCGAGGCACCAAGCGGGCTCGCGTTCGCTCGTCTAGCGTGCCGTGAACTTCCGCCACATCAGCTTGCCACCGCGTCAGATTGGCGTTGTTATCGTTCATGTCGTCGATGTTGATGTCTCCAGCGCGGGGCGGCGGTCGTTGCTGGGCGTCGGTGGTGCGGAGGTCGTTGACCGCCTCGTTGGCCATTGCGCCTGCAAAGGCAGCATGTCCAGCGTCGTGGGTGGCCATTGGGACGATGTGTGGACCAGCGCCTTCGCCGTCTTCGTGACGGCCCGCTCGATGAGATTCAGTCGCCTTTTCGCGCTCCTTTTCCTTGGCATCGCCGTCATCCGCTTTGGCGCTGCACCAGTAACGGTGACCCGTCTGCCACCCTTTGCTCTGGCATTGCTTGCTGCAGTACTTGGCTTTGCGACATCGGCGACATTTCGCAAACTCGCGAGGGTACTCTTCCCACTTGCCGCACAGCATGTTGGCACACTGACGGATGCCGCCGCGCGATTCGTCCTTGCGGCACGCATTGCGCATGATGACGCCGGCCCAGTACTGGATCTCCATCGAAAGACGAGGCGCTGGATAGGCGGTCGAGTTGCTGCGCGAGGACCGCAGCGTAAACTTTTCGGCGATGGAGAACACGTTGCTGCGCGCGGGCTCGGACGGATCCCAGCTCTTGTTGCGCTTGGTCGCCTGTTCGAGCTCCTCGTTGAGCACGTCGAGGGGACCTGTTAGCGAGGCGCCGGTAAAGTCGGACGAGTGGAAGAGTATGCGAACATGGGCGTATTTGGAGAGATAGGCCAGCAGTTGAAGGCTGAGCAAGACCTCTTCTTCGCGGTAGACAACATCGATGCCGGCTCGTGCATTTGTGTCGGCCAAATTGTTGAGCTGCACCACGGCCGGATGAGGCACAGCCGCGTCTGCAGCAGGCTGAGCAGCCCTCGGAGCTGCATTGCGTGCGTCGTCACGAGGCGCAGCAGGTGGACGCTGTTGTGAGTCCTGACGGGACATCTGCGCGTTTTGCCGCTGCTGCTGTTGGCGCTGTTGATCATGGTGGTGATGGTGATGCTGATTGGCGTGATGGTGATGGTGGTGATGATGATGATGGTGGTGGTGGTGGTGGTGGTTGATTTGGTGTTGACGATCGGACATTGCCTGCTGCAAATCGCCAGCACGCGCGCTTTGCTGCTCGCTGCGTGACGATTGCGGAGCGTGCTCTGCTTGCAATTGTCGGTCAACGAGGGAGCTGTGATGGCCGGACGCCACCAACGAGCCCATCTGAGCGGCGAGCGCGGTGGAAGCCGTGTTGGAGGAGGTCACATCTCGAGACCCGGACGCCGTGGACAATTCTCGTGAGGGTCGCACAGTGTCCTGTCGCTCGAACGAGGGCGGCGCATTCGCATTCGTGGGCCTATTGGGCGTGATAAAGCCTTGCGAAGGGCGCGCTGGCGTGTCTTGACCAGACAGGGGAGCCAAGGCGCGACGAGCAGGGCGTGGAGTGCGGCGCTCTTCGAAATCGTCATCGGCGCTCATCTCGTTCTGAGCGCTGACTGGGACGTGATCCGAATCGTGAGACGGTGCGGCAAAAGGTTGGACTGCATCGACCTCGCTGTCGTCCGCGTCATCTGCAAACATTTCGGCGTCTTCAGCACCATCGGAACCGCTGCCGCTCGCCTCGGCGGTATGACTGCGCAGATCCTCAGAAGAGCTGGTCGGACCCAAGCCGTGATCTTGCGCCTGCGAAGCTGAGAGCGCTCGAGGTGTGCCGTTGGGTGCTGCAGATGGAGCTCCACCCGAGGATGCCAGCGAAAGAGGGTCGATGGCGTCAATCAGGGACATGGCAGTGTGAGTCTGATCAGTATCGACGACGGGGATCGGAGAAGCCTGCGGCGGAAGGTAGTCGTCGGCACTGCTTTGTGCTTCCATCCCGGCGAACACGGATGCGCGCCGTGTGCTTACTGAACCTTCAAGTGGCGTGGTTGGCCGTGTTTCTGCGAGAAGACGGTCATGTGCGTTGTTCTGCGGCGGTTGCGTGGTGGCGTACTGAGCCGTCTGTGTGGGATCGACGCTGCGAGCTGGACCTGATGGTGGATCAGCAGCGGCGGCCTGCGTGTGGGTGTCATGCGCTGCATGGTTCCGCCGCGCGCGATCGTCATCGACGCTAGCCAGGCGAGCATAAGACGTTGAGGCGGGCTCTGTGCGATCTCTATGCGAGCG
Source organism: Pseudozyma pruni (assembly GCA_023212685.1). Lineage (NCBI taxonomy): Eukaryota > Fungi > Basidiomycota > Ustilaginomycetes > Ustilaginales > Ustilaginaceae > Pseudozyma > Pseudozyma pruni. The sequence continues at coordinate 60,827 of JALBYD010000038.1, forward strand.
ATCCTCTCGTCGTGCCTCGTGACGCTGGTGGTGGAGCAAGGCCTCCTTGCGTCGCTCGTCCTTGAGTCGGTCCATACTACGAAGATAGGATTCGAGCACGCGGATGGTAACAGGCACCATACCTGCCTCGACGACGCGGGTCCTGACGCTCTCGCTGCCACGCACGCCAATGTTGACGACGCACTGGAAAGCGAGGCTCCATTTCCACACCGCCTGCATCTCCTTGATGGAGAAAGCACGAACCTGAGGAGACGGTGTTTTGGGCACGGTTCGGAGGATGCGGATGAGACGTTCGAGACCGCCATCGAGCGTGACCATCTCTCGGATGCGGGGCGAAGTCGAGGTGAGGTATGCAAGGTGATTGAGCGAGTTGATGAGCGGCAGCGTGGCCGTGCAGTCGATGGCTCTGCGATCATAGACGGCAGACGAGATGCAAACGCTCGCCTTGTTCTGGGCGGGATTGCAGAAGTTGGATTCCCTCATCGCGGCTGGAAGAGAGTGTCACGTACGCAAGGAGTTGCGTGCGGACAAGGGCGGATGGTCTCTTTGTGCTGTGATCGAAGTGCTATGCCGATCCGATGATTGTTGACAGGGCGACAGGGGCCATTGGCGAAAGGCGTGCGTGGGGGTATCGGAGAAGCGAGTGCAAGGCCACAGATGATCAACTGAACTGCATCAAGAAGCGCGAGCCGTGCTGTGCACTATCAGAGACGTCTTTTGCTTGAGATGGGTGCCAGGGTCCTAAGGGAAGGTCGAGGCGCTCGGAGCCGGGAGCGGAGCAGCTGGCGGACGTGTATTGACAGCACACTCTGAGCAAGGGCTTGTAAGCGAGCGTTGAATGACGTCTGAGCTCGAGAAGAGGCCAAGTTGGCGGTTGAAGAGCAGCTCGTTGTAGTCCGATCGTCGAAGGCAGCAGTTGATGTGTCCGAGAGCGAACGCCTGGTTAGGATGTGCGCTGGACGAAATGCTGCTTGGAGCAGAGGTAGCACAGAGATGCTCGTCTGGAAGAGAGCCAATGCTGCACGCAGCTAGAGAACGAGACGAACGAAGCGTTGAGCCCAGATGGCGGTTGAGCTCAGTCTCCTGCTGTGGTTGAGGCGTGAACACAGGCAAGACGGAAAGGATCCAAGCCTGCGGTGGTGGTGCGTGATGCTCTTGCAAACGAAGAAAGAGTGACGACTGGATGCTGAAGACGATGCTGGTAGATTGCAGAGGGGCGATGGTCTAGTGGCCACAAATGCTGGCTGAGTCGGATCGAGATTGCGTAGGTTCCGTTGTCGTCGTCGTGCTAGGATGCTAGAACTGAGCTGAGCCGAATCAAACGCTGATTTGCGATGAGTAGCGAGGATGGTGATGATGGCAGAGCAAGAGGCAGATACTGAGCGACGAAGCGAAGAGCAGTAGCGCTGAGCAGCTGAGTTGCAATGCGAAGGAAGAAGATGGTCGAGAAAGCGAGGAACGATCAAGGGTTCGAAGAGGTGACGACGACAGTGTCGAGGCTGCGACTGCGGAGAGACGAGACCGCAGCGACAGAGAGGGGCTCAGCTGAGTCTGTCTCGACTCTCTGCTTGAGCTGACCAACGAGCCGAGCGAAAATGAAGCGAAGCCAAATTGACTCGAGGCTGAGGCTGAGGCTGAGGCTAAGGCTGAGGAGGCGTGTCGCCATCTGCTGCCCTTGCAAATGTGATCTGCTGTGCTGCTGCTGCACGGCACTTCACACACTGCGTCGACTGTTCCGTTTGAAAATGGCGGTCAGCTGCATTTCGCCATTTCAATTTCAACGGCAGCTGCTCAGCGCAGTGCACAGGCGTCCAATTTTGACTTGAATCCACAGCAAAGCAAACCAGGCGACCGTGGTCCGACTCTAACACACCACCACCGCCAAAGCCCGACCCCACACCCGCAAACGACGACGGCTTGGCGCTGAGACAAAGCGGTAGTTAAGGCTTCAGTATGGCCACGCCTCTCGATCACAAGCTTGCGAGGTGATATCTTTCCACTTTGTCAATCCAGTCTTATACTAACTCACTCACGGGCAGGGAAGAACGCTCCCACAGCGCAGACAAGAGATCGGCTCTCAAGTGTAGCCAAAGCTAAGCCACCCTCAGCGTCCAAGTATGCTTTTGGCACTGGTGCCAGGGTAGACGCCTTGTCACACTGTACCTTCTCGATGCGAGACTCGAACAGCACGTTCGATGAGCTGATGAGTCCTGTCACTCGGACTCAAGCGAAACCTGCTGCTCGACTCATACGCCACACAGGTTGAGAATGCGTGAGATTCTCAGCACACCGAGGCAGCATGCATGATCCGACCCGGAGACCCCTTGCATCTTTCTTCTTGACACGCTCCGGTCGCCCGACCACCTTCTCTCGTCCTTACGATACGCAACCCACATGAGCCTCGGCTGCGGTCTCTGATCGATTCATGCAGGTCGTTGTCTCCTGACCGCACACTTCATACAGCACATTGGACCGAAGCTGTGGGCGGTCGTGCTGTGCCTTTCCTGCGCCTGTCTCCGTCTTGGCTCTTTGACTGCATCTCGCTTTGACAAGAGTGCCACAGAAGCTCCTCACCGGCGCCACATTCCGACGCTCTCTCATTCCTTCCTTGCTACTGTTTTCCCACGTGTCAAGTGAGAACAGTGTACGGGCGATTGCGACAACAAGAAAGCATGCAACAGCCATCAGAGTAGAGACGGAATGATGATGACGATGATAGATTCGTAAAATGTCGCGTATGAATGTGGTACAGACCAAGAAGTCGAAGTATGAAAAAGTCATAAGCATGAACAAGGATACGAAGAGGATGAACAGGGTATGCTAGGGAGCAGCTACGTCGGTGCACAGGGTATGCGAACATGCACCGAGCGTTTCTGCGTCCCGTGTGAGAAGCTCGGTCATAGATGAGACGGAGAGGCGGTGCGCTGCGGTGCCGAGGTGGACAGTTGGAATAGGAATAAACGATAGACTAAAAGAATGTGGTTGCCGCCTCGGCAATGCAAAGTTGGCCGCTGCACTGCTTCACGCCGCCAGATATGAACGTCGCAATGATCCTGAGCCCTTGCGGATCATCAACTACTAAGGAGCTTGACCAGCCTGTGCTGCCGCTGCTGCGGCGGCAGCAGCCAGCAAGGCGCTGTGGTTCTGGTACGCCCAGTCGCGAGCAAAGACACTCGCCTTGAGAAACTTCTTGTTGGCGTACTTGCGGTAAACGAACTGCTCTTCAAAGCCAGGATCCAGCAAGCGCTCCAGCAACAGATTCGCGCCAGGCACCAGCTGCTCCTCGGTGAAGTCCGAGTAATAGACAAAGGCGTCGTCCCACTCGCCTCCGAGCATCTTTTTGGCCAAGAACATGCCGACAGCTGCAATGAGGCTGGGTCGAGCGCGCAGGAAGCGATGATCGAGCAATGCGAGCTCCATCAAGAACTTGGAGAGTGTGCGTGTGCGAATGTCGTAGTCGTCCGCCTTGGAGATCTTTCGCACCCACGAGTAAGGGGAGCAGTACGACGAGATGTTGAAGTCGAGCGTCGAGAGGATGATTCGCTCACCCTTGAGGATCTCTTCCTGCGAGTAGCCGCCTTCGGTCATGTAGACGAACTCCTTGACGCTGGGCGCGAGGATCTCTTCGTACTTGGCTGCGATGAACATGGCCGTTACGCCGACGAGCTGAAGCTTGGCCAGGCTGACGACACGGACGCTGAGGAAGCGGTCGACGACATTGATGGCGATCCACAACGTCTCGGGCAGCATGTGGTAGCGCATGTGCACCTGCAAGAGCCAGTCGACGAGCGTTGCACGCATGTGCCAGTGGATCTCGCTCTGGAAGTCCATGTAGTTGGGGTTGGCCATGGTCTCCCGTTCGCATCGAGCCATGTAGGTGAAGATCTCGTTCGAGTATTCGGCGACCATGCTGGTATCACGAACCTCTTCCGGGTCGAGGCCCATAACGATCAGCTCGTCTTCGTGGGCAGCCAAGTCGGCAGAGAGCTGACCGGCGGCCACGGCTTCGGCTCGCTGTGCTTGTGCGCGTGCGGCTCGAGGCTGGATGACTTCCTCCTGGTATCGGGACCGGACCAAGGCTACCTTGCGTCGCGCAGCTTCTTCCAGCTCTGGATGTAACGAGACAAGGCCTTCGGGATCGATGTTGAAATCAAGCAGGTCGCCATCTTCGGCCGAGGTGACGCTTTCAGGGCGTGCGCCAGCATCGAGCCTCTCTGATTCGAGCCAGCTGCCCTGGTCTGCGCCGATATCCTCTCCCGTGTCTTCGTCGCTGCTGGCTGTAGAGTCGACGTCTGACATCTCCTCCTCGTCGAGATCGTCGTCGTCGTGTGCAGCGGCAAGATCTTGGATCTCTGCGTCTTCCTGGAGCTTGCTGCTGCTTGCGCCGTTCTGCATACCTGCCTTGATGGAGGCAGAGCTCTGGAAGGGTGGAAGGAGACGAGGCGCTTCGACGTCCATAGACTGAACGCCGCCGGATGCGAGATCGTGCTGCTCGGAAAGCGATCGCGTCGGCCCGGGAAGCCTCTCTTCTGTGGTGGATCGTGATCGAGCATCGCGCAGACGGGTCATGCTCTTGGTGTGCTGAGCACGCAGGCCGTGCTGGCCAGGTGCCAGCTTGACGGCGCCATCGACGGGGACATTGGCTCTTGCTGCGCCAGCACGATTGCTGACGTCGGAGAGGGCAGCACGCTGTGGCATGGCTTTGGACGAGTCGGCTCGAAGCTTGCCAACAGCAGCAGCAGCAGCAACACCGATCTGTTTTGGCCCTTTGCCTTTGGCGAGATGACTGGAGGAGGCAGCTTCGGTGAGATGAATGCGATCTCCGCTGCGAGAAGCTGGGATTCCGCCTGGTCGAGCGATGCGTGACCTGGTCACGGTTGGCTGCTGAATGCGTCAAGGCGACAAAGAGACAAGATTGTGATCGAGCGCGTAAGGTCGGCATTCCAGTGTGTCAGTTGATATCGGGATGGATGCACACGGCGCGTGCGGAAGGTAGTACTCACTCTGACTGCGGGCTGAGCCATGTTGTGGGAGACGTCGACAAAGCGATCAAGGGAAGCCGCGATGGGAGAATCGTGGCTCGTATCAGAGGTCTTGGTGTGGTGCGATACGGAAGAGCATGAAACAAAGCCGGATTGATGACGTTGTGGTTGGATGGAGCTGGACTGACCACCTGCAAGGGCTGCGTTCCTACAGATGGGTTTGGCGGATGCTAGGCTCGTAACGTGTCCAAGGACGGCGGCCGATGGAGTGGTCCAGCTTACGCTTGGTGAGGCGAAGATGGATGCTGGTTTCGTGAAGAATTTGTGGGAACTGAGCTGGTGGTCTGCTCGGCACTGTATCCCTACGACTGTATGCAAAAGGTAGATGGATGCTTTTGAAATGGCGGAGCAAAAGGCTTGATAGGAATGCGAATGTCGATTAAAGCGGGCAGATGAGCAGGAGATGCAATGATGGAGGCGAGGCGGGGGAGGGCAAGGTTCGAGGAGGATGGGAGTCCCGAACTGAAGATGCAGCAAAAGATCCCGAAGCGATGAAACGGGGCTGATGGTGATGCCTAGGGATGCGAAGAGGTGAAAGAGACGAAGCTGCTGTGTTGGGATGAAGCGGTGGGAGAGGCTTCAAGCAATCGATGTCGCAAAGCGGCTCGCTCAGTTCGTCGAGGCTGTTGTATATACACAGCAGCTGGTCGGTGAAGCGACACGAGGACGATGACAGCCACCTCGAAGCGATCGAAGCAGGAGAGGTTGGGAGGGTTGGGAGGGGAGAGACGGCGAGGAGGAGAAGAAGAAGAAGCAAGAGGAATGAAGATGAAGGTTGAGGAGGGTTGAATGTCGAGATCTGAAGATGAGAGCGAGAGAGAGAGAGAGAGAGAGAGAGGGTCGAATGAAAGAGGAGCAAAAGGTGGCTTTGGTGGGCGGTGAGCATCAAAGGGGCTGCTTTGACAGGCGAGCAGAGCAAAGCAATCAGCAGCAGAAGAGGCAGCAGCAGAAGCCCTTCTCAGCAATCACAACACACAGAGGCTGTCAACTTTTTATTAAATGAAAAACAAAAACATCACACAGTGTTGCATATGGCGGCGGCGGCGAAATTTCATCTCCGGCCCTAAACAGCATTCACTTGCGCTTCCCTTTGGTCTTGCTCATCAGCACCTTGAACGATCGCTTAGGCTTTGAAGCGTCTCTAAGTACCTGGATCGGCTCATACCGACGAGATGCAGAGGCCTAAAGAAGGACGAAAGCTCAGGAGGGACGACAGAGTCGATGAAGCGAATGAGGGACAGGCTGATGAAGGAGCGGCTTCGCCTTGATCGAAAAGAACGAGCAAACACTCGATTCTCCTTACAAGCCACCAAAGATGGTCTGGACTGAGGCAGTATGACCAGCATCTCAAGGCTTGGAAGACAGACAAGCTCAACGGACAGAGCTAAAACGCATGGGAAAGGGCGCATCGACCTCAAAGTGGCTCAAAAGGAGCGTCCGCTGCGCACAGGGTGCGGCTGTGACAGGCTGCAGAGCTTTCGATCGATCAGAAAGCACTTCGAGCCTCGTCCGCTAACGTTGAGACTGCAATCACAAGGGAGCAGTCTCATCCGACGGAGGCAAGGGCGGCAGGATGAGGCTGAAGCTTCTGGTCTCGGCCAAGAAAGTCAAAAAAAACAAAACAAAACACAGTTAAAAAGAACAACGACTTGCATGGCCGCACAGACGCAATCACGATCGCCTGTCACAGAAGCACAAGCGAGATCAATTGCAGAAAGGCGATGATGCTCGACAACACGGCCATGTCTGCAAGCGAAGGTGGTCGCTTGTCCCCTCGGCTCGCCTCTGTGTGGTGTGTGTGTGTGTGTGTGTGTGTGTGTGTGTGTGTGTGGCAGCGACTTTCCGCAAAGCCGAGCGGAGAGGTACGAGTTGCAGGAAGAGCTCGAGGCAATCACAAAGCATACGATCACAATCATGCATTACGAACGTCGGTGTGACAGACGCAAAACATCAAAGTCACACTGCATCGCACACCGCAGTCACAAATGAAAGCTCGACCACCACCATGCTCATCATCATCATCATCACATCACTGCAGCGCACAGCACAGCACAGCAGTCACGCCTGATTAAATGAAAGAAAATGCAAAATGAAAATGCGAGTCCAACCTGCAGCTGCTGCTGCTGCTCCTCCTCGAAATTGTGACTGCGTAGAGGCAGAGAACGTCAAACTGCAAGCCAGCCTGCAGCCGAGGCGGAGAGTCGATTCCTGCGTCAAAGTTGCATCGTCAGCGCCGGCGAGGGGCCCGGGGAGCAAGCAGCTCAAGCCCGAAGTGCTGCTTTCCAAGAACAATCCTATCGTGCGACTTCGAAAAACGCACCCTCCAACCTCACGTCGGGACATGTTCATCATCAGCGGCAGCAGTGCCATCGCTGGCCCAAAGCATCGCCTCGAATTGCTTCCCCCGCATCCCGTGTGGCGAGGTCCCGAGAGGTCTTGGTCTTCGACAGAATCCCGAGCATCCCCTGCACGTGAAGAGGCTTCCATCGCTCTTCCCCTGCATACCGTGCGAGTGGCACCACGTCGTGCAACAGGCGGTATCGGCGAGGCTGAACACGGTTTGTGGCGCCAGGGTTCCTACATCAGCAGGCTTTCTCTGTCGTCTGCAAACGAACGCTTGTCGGGTTGCGCCGACTCGCTCTTCGTCTCTCTGCGTCTCCGATGGCTCGTCACACGACGCTTCGTCCCATGCCGAGGTGACACTGAATACTGTACAATGGTTCGTCATTCGGAACTTGGTCCACATCGTCTGAATGTCGCTCACAAACAAATAAATCACAAAGTGCTTCCTCCTGTGCATCCTACATTGCGCCAAATTGATCGGGGGACGAGCCGAGCTGTGCGTTCTAGCAAACGGACGCGAGCAAACAAACGCTCTGCAGAAGCACGCTGCAATTGCTGCACGTCCTTTGTAAAATCACACCTTTTTGTTCTCTTTCATCACAAAGCTGCAGCTGCTGCGTCGAGCCTGTTTCATCCATCCGAGCTCGGTCGCAGCTTACCGGTCCACTCTCAGCTTGATACGAAGGGGCGGCGATCTTGTGGTCGTTCTGATCGCTGCCGACGCTCTCGAGATGGATGCAACAACCTGAATCGACTCGAGAGATGGTGTTGCTTTCAAAGGAATCGATCCAGTCAGGGTCCAACGGCAAACTCGGTTTTGGAGTCCGTGAATTGACCGAGGACGCTGCAGACGCGCAGCCGCGAAGCTGTCACGTGGGAAATCGGGCACAGTCGAGGCTCGACTTTGCCTTGCCTGCTTCTCGACTGTTTCTACATCGAAATACGCAATCTACAGCGCAAGACTTGCCTGCTTCTCGTGCCAACAGCTCGATTGGCGCCGGCTCGAGACTGTCTCGGCCTGTCGCATCCGGTACACTTCCCATCCACAAAGCGTGTGTGGGGTGGTTCAGGACAGGCGAGGATGATTTCAGCGAAACCGAGCCACAAAAGTCAACCCCGAAAAATGGGGTCAAGGAAAAGGCAGCGAAAATCAGACTTGCGATTCACAAAGTGGGGCTCGTCTCGTCATCAGGAGTGTCTGAACGGATCGATAGAAGGTCGGTATCGGGTGTCGAGCATCCTCGTGTATCCAAAGCTTGCATTCCAGAGCAGTTGACAGCCTGACCAGCCCGTGAGAGGTGGTCAAACGGCTCACAGATCATAGAAGTGTTAAGCCGCGTTCATCCATTCCACAAATCCGCAGCAGAAAATGCACCAAAAGTCACGCTCAAGACGACCGATGAGAGGCCCCACCCTAGCGAAGAGCCAAGACCGCTTCGCGATCCTCAACCCTGTCGAGCGCAGGCATCGCATTGGTTCCAAGTCCAAATTTAACCTCTTGCTGCGTCACACTGCAGTGAGCCGTCCTTTGAATCCGAGTCTTTCCCTCCGCACATTTGCGACTTCAGGTGGCTTTCACCTCAGTCTCATCCTGCCCTCCAAGCCACGCTTGAATTTGATTTTTCTGAGCCTCAAGAGTCCTGTCAGTCGAGTCAGGGATGCAGACCACATTCTCGACGTTGTTCCTACAACAAAGGGTGTACGCACGGCAGAGCTGTCAGCCAGATGTGTTTCACTTCAGGAAAGGTCTGCAAACCTCAGCCGAATCTCCTGTTTGATCTCAGCAGCGCCGCCGGGCCGAATCTGTAATGATACACGATTTTTTTTTTCCTTTGCGCGAGACAAAATTTCTTCACGGCGAGCACAAAAGCGACGCTTGCTGCTGCGGGTGAAGAGCTCTCATCTGCGGGGAACGACGGTATCCGAGCATGCCGTCTTGCGCGCTCCCAGCATAGATCTCACGGTAAAGCGGAGAGGTGAGCTTTCCGAGCACAATCGATTGCCAAGCAAACCATAAAGAAGGCTTCGATGCGCATGGATTTGCTAGGCTTCCATCACCTTCAGTTTTGTTAGCTACCTTCATCCAGACTCCGCCGCCTTTATCCTCCCGAGTCGTGACGACGATTACTACACACGTCAGCAACCACCATCACCGGCGTACTCACGCAATGCCACGTTCCTTGTCTCTCACACAGGTCTAGGAACGCTCGGAGCGATAGTCAACACCCTGGAACAGGCCTCCTTGCTTCTTCTCCATCTACATCTCATCGTTGGCGTCTCTTCCAACTACTTCACTGGACAGCGATCGAGACCAGCTTGGAAGGCAACGCCAAGCAGCATCAACACTCCCTTTTGATGGCTGCCTAATCATCCTCATCGACATTGAGCAGCATGGCGCAAGGGACACAAAAGGGAAGCCCCGGCTTCTTCTCGGTGCTGCTGGGCGTGCCCCTCAAGAGCGAGACGCCGGCCGGAGACGATAAGAACGTCGTCACATCCACTCAGCGATCGTCGCGAGCAACGTCGTACGACAAAGAACCGCGAGTGCCACCAAGGTCGTCTCTCACCCGCGACAGGACTCGCAGCGATCCCTCCGGCGACACATTGACGCAGCGTGCAGAGCCAACCAACCGCAAGCCATACGTCCCCATTCCAGGACGCACGCGCTCAGACCCACGCTTCGGCAAGCCTTCTCCTCGTTCGTCAAGCGACCATCCCTTTGTCGATGAACCAGAAGCACCAGTGACGAAAGAGACACGCAAGAGCACCGAGCGACAGACACGAAAGGTGGTCTTCAGGACACCGACGCATTCGGAGAAGAACGGCAAAGGTGGCTACCCGAGACTCGAGGAAGCCGGCAGCAGTTCCGATTCGTTCTTCGTCCCTCCTGCAGCACCTCGACCTGCCCTTAAAGCTGCCAAGTCCAAGCCGAAGCCTACGCGCACTTCTTCCAAGGCAGAGGTGGAAGAGCGCAACTGGGATTCGTCCACAGCGACATTGCAGGACAAGGAAGAGTCTGCCAGATCGCGTTCGAGTAAGAGCAGACCTTCCAAATCCAGCTCCAAGATCAGCAACTACCCCTTGGCCAGGGATTCTCGAGACGAAGGATACCAGGCTGTGCGTGTGTCCGGTCCCGACCGCGTCATCATCGTGCCGACCTCGACTGCCGACGGCGGCCCGCAGTCCCAGATCAGGACTATCCCTGCAGCGCTTTCGTCCGTGCCAAGACGACCGGGACCTATGCCAATCGTGCCACCTCCCGCTGCAGCGAACAGACGTCCTTCTCACGACAGGCGTCCATCCCAGGACAGGCGCGCGTCTTACGACAGGAACGCATCCAAGTCGAGACCCAACGAGGCTCAACGCAGCAGATCGCAACGAGACTCCCGAAGCGAGAACAGACCTCAGCCTGGACCTCCTCCGCAGGCAAGCAGATCGCACAGCCGTCCCAACATGGGACCTCCTCGCTCCTCGATGAACAGTCGACCCGTGCCTCCCATGCCACCCATGCCGGATCTGCCGAAAGCTACGCTGCTCTCGCAGAACATGGCTAGAGCGCGCGCTGGCATTCGCGACCCGATCAACTCGTATCAAGGACCGCCCAGTGGCATGCGTCCCGGACCTGGTCCGATGCCGCATTTCTACGACCGACAACCAAACCCTCCGATGAAGGCGCAGCGGGCATGATGCCTCGGCTGGCCCATCGCAGTATCTCACTAGGACAATTCAATCAAGGACATTCACTCGCTGGTTCCGATTTCAGGTGTGACGTCGGTGTGTGTGTGTGCTCTTCAGAGACAGCCAAAGCCGCAGAAGGCTCGGATAGCAGCCGATCTAGTCGCTGATCGGTGCCTTCCGTGACCGTCTCGAGCAGCCTACTAGAAGGGCCTTTTGTTGTGGGCAAGTGGACCGAGAATGCTTTCCCACGATCCGTCGGCCTTCCCGAACACAACTGGCTCGCCCGTGAGAACGTTTCGGATCTGCCGTGATACCATCACACCAAAGCAAGGGAAAGAGGCTGTGCTAGAGCCTGAGCTTGACTCGAGTCTCCACAAAGCATCAGCTAGCGCACCACAGAGGGTCTGTAGTCGATCTTGAACCGTCGAGACGATCGCTAAGGTTTGGGAGCTTTGTCGGAAGGCAGAGTCAAGGTCCTCCTGTCCGTCGCGTTGAGTAGCCTAGCGACGCGGCTGAGCCGAAATCGAAAGAAATAAAAAATCAGGCTCAGCCCAAGTAGAAGTTTAAGTCACGGTTCACACGCTCCACCAACGCGCGCACACGCCTCGCTCAGGAAGGTCGTGTCGTGCAGCCTCAAGGTGAATTTCGCGAGACATCCGCATCCGAATCCGCTTTTGCCCTTGCAGCTCAGCTTGCAGCCTTCCATCCATCCATCCATCCATCCAGTCATCCTTCCTTCTGACTGCTCGTCTCTCCACCATCCGCTCTCTTCCGATCAGATATACCCTCTACCTGCATTCGGGGCGAGCGCGAAGACTGCCTTATCCTCCTAACGCCATTCACTCAGCACATGCGATCACGACAGCACACATAGTCGGGGCTGGAACCTTGTCCAACCATCTCAGTTGTCTCAGCGGATAGCTCGCTCGAAGATATCAGGCTCCTATCAATCGACCATCCGACAGCAGCAGCATCGCTCCTCACCAGAATAAAAGCGCACGATCTGTCATCCGATCTCCTTACTGTCCGTCTGATACCCTCCACCATCTCGGCTCGCCATGTTCTACAGCGACGTCATCCTTGCCAAGCGCGGGCCGCTGGCTCGCGTCTGGCTTGCTGCGCACTGGGAGCGCAAGCTCAGCAAGACCCAATTCCTTCAAACCAGCATCGAAAAGAGTGTCAGCGCCATCATGGGCCAAGAGGTCGTGCCCATGGCGCTCCGTCTCTCGGGTCAGCTCTTGCTCGGTGTCGTGCGCATCTACTCGCGCAAAGCGAAGTACCTGCTCGAGGACTGCAACGAGGCGCTGCTCAAGATCAAGATGGCTTTCCGTTCCGGTGCGGTCGATATGACCAGCGACCAGCTCAACATCTCGAGAAACGCCATCACCCTGCCCGACATCCGCACCGACCTCGACATCCTGCTTCCAGACCAAGCTTTGAACGACTACGATATCGACTTTGAGAAGCTCGCCGCCAAGAAGGCCAAGAAGCTCTCCGACAATCCTACCGCCTACACTGCTCGTGCTGCCGACATCACGCTCCCGACCGTCGACTACAGCGCTTTTGACGATGCCTTTGACGTTTCGTCCGGCATCGACGGCATCCACTCGCAGGACTTTGACCCCGATGGAGGTCTCGATCTGGGTCTCGAAGATGACCTGCCCGAGGTCGAGGGCCGCCGCAACGAAGCAGGCCAGCTCGTCGACGAGAACGGCGATCCGCTCCCGGAAGACGACTCGCTCAGCATCGGTGTCGGTCGTGACGCTCCCAGCGAAGCCGGACGTCAATCGGTAGCGTCGATGCTCAACCTCGGCATGGACAACGACATCACCCTCGGCTCAGCAGGCGGTTCCCAAGCACCCAGCGTCGGCATGCCCGACTTTGACCTCGGCGCCGATGGCCTCGATCTCGGCCTCGACAACGACGGACTCGACCTCGGCCTCGACGCGCCCATGGACCTGGACCGAGCCGTAACCCCTCCACCAGGCGATTCCAGCATGGCGCTCGCGATGGCCGATATGACCCCGCGCACCGCCGCGCGCATCCGCGACGTCGCGCAGCAGCGCCTGCAGGACGAAGCAGCCACGCGCCAGGCCAAGGCGCGCAAGCAGATCGTCGACGCGCGCACCGAGCTGCCGGGTACCCAACTCGGCGGTCTCAGCCAGGGCTTCAGCCAGGGAGTCGGACAGGCGGCTAACCTGTCGGACATCCTTACGGAGGAACGATACCTGCCTCGCTCACGTGCGTATCTGCGACTACTCACCATCCGCGAAGACCCCTTTGCGCACTTTATGCCGTTCGCCGACCCGTCGAACAAGGACAAGAGTTCGCAGTTTATCGGGCCCAACGGGCTAGCGACGGAGTTGAGCGAACTGTTCACCTTTGATTTGGGCGCGATGCGACGTCGACGCGCGGCGGCGTTGGCGGACGACGAGGGACCGCACAAGCGCGCTCGACTGGAGGAGATGGAGGACGAGATGGGGGTAGCGCGCCGGGCGGAGGCGGGGCGCGAGTCGGTCGGGTTTGGCGGCATGGACGTGGATCAGTCCGGGTTCGATTTCGGCATGGATGAGGGTTTCGATGTGGCGGGTATGGACACGTCGGGGCTGGATCTGGGAGAGGATGGATTGCGACGATCGTCGCGCAAGCGGGCCGAGTTGGAGGCGGATGCGGAGGGCGATGTGACGGGACGCTTGCCGGCGCTGTCGAGGATGTCTACGCCCGAAGCGGATGACGCGATCGACTCGCTCGCCGTCTCCTCGACCAACCCGCTGGCCGTGTTCGACGTGCGTGCTACCGAAGACTCAGCGGCGGGCGAAGAAGCCGCCTCGCAACTGCGCGCATCGGAGGACGCCGAAGCCTCCACAGGTTGGGCCAAGAGCACCGTCCGCGCCCTCCGCGTCGTGCGCTCCCAACTCGCCGACAACGACGACGAGTCGAGCTTCGTAGACGTCGACGAGGAGACACGGCAGAAGCAGCTTTCGTTTGAGAAGGTCTCGAAGAACGCCTCGCGTAGAGCGGCGGCTGGGTTCTTTTTCGAGATGCTCGTGCTGGGGACTAAGGATTGTGTGAGGCTGCAGCAGGACGAGGCGTATGGAGATATCAAGGTGAGGGCCAAGGAGAGGCTGTGGAATGCTTCCGCACCCGCGACGCAGACGCAGAGTGCCCCCGTCGCAGCATAATCCCCGTCTTCTCCTGATCAGCATCATGTCTTTGTTCCAGTTCTCGTTCATGTACGACGTAGCCTTTGCACTCATGCTCCAATGACACACACGCGTTCATCACAGCCCCAAGCCGACTCGTTGGAAATGCAAGCCTTGATTGAGCAGCATGTCGTATCGGTGCTCAAGACGATCCTCCCGGCTTCCCCTCCTCCTGAGCCCACTTCTTGAGCATCTCCTTCTTCTCAAACGGCTCCACGCCCGCCGTAACCCTGAATCCAGCGCTCAAACTGCTCCAGTCCAAATTCGCGCCCCCAATCGCCCTTGCACTCACCATATGCTGCCTTGCCAGCTCGATGATCGGCAATGGACAGTCGACGCTCTCACCCAACCTAATAATGTGACTCGCGTCCTTGATGCCGCCATTCAACGTGAACCCGTTCTCCCCCTGAAAGTTGCTGTCCAAAATCTTCTTTCCGTACCCCAACGCCGACGGAGCGGGGTAGAACTCTTGCAGCCACTCGTAGACTCGATCGCTTCCCACGCCGGTTTTGTCGGCGAGCGTCATAGTTTCAGAGAGCATCTCGATGGTGGAAACGATGATACTGTTGCCGATGAGTTTGAAGCTGGCGGCGCGTTCGGGGTTAGAGCCGAAGTCCATGATTTTGCGACCCATGGCCGGGACGAGGAACTGCGAGGCGAACTTTTTCGAGTTGTACGGTCCGGCGACGGCAAAGACGAGTTTGGCGGTGGCCGCCATGGGTGGGGGGCCGAAGGCGGGCGCTGCGACAAAGTGACGTTTGGGCAGAGCGGAGATCTTGCGTTCCAATTTACCAGTGGTGGCCGGGTAGAGGGTAGAGGTGTCGACGAGGAGAGTGGAGAAGCCGCTAGAGATGCGTTCCTGAGCATGCTTGCCAACGCGCTTCTCCTCGGCTTGGAGGAGGGACTCGTAGATCTGCTCGGCAGCATCATCGTCCGACAAGCTGGTGAAGATGAGATCGCAGCGCGTGCCGATCGCCTCGACCGAATCAACTGCCTTGACGAGCCCATCGAGCTCCTTCTCCAACGCCTGGGCTTTGGATACGGTACGGTTGTACACGAGGAGGGGAGGAAGAGGAGGTGACATGTTGCGCATGTGCTTGGCCAGGTTGGCGGCCATCTTGACGCCCATGTTGCCGAGACCAATCCATCCGACCTGATGCTGAGGGTGAGGCGTGCTAGGCGTGCTGTAGGGGATATTGACGCTAGCGTCGGCTGCGGCGCCGAGATGGGAGTGAGAAGCCATGTTGCGAAACGGTGGGATCACAGTGATCGGAGGCTTGAGTGCGATGACGATGGGTGGGAGGCAAGAAGGAGGAGAGGATGGGTGGGGGTCAACGGTGCAGCGTGCGGAATCAACCTCCACGGCAGATCTTCGGCGGGGACAGAGGTGAAGCTACGTCGGCGTGCAGCCGAAACTGCGCAGCGTGAGTGAATTTGCTTACAGACCCCCGCACAAGCCAGCTTAGCCTTTATGGAATCGGGACCCGATGATGGCCGGCCCGCGTTGCGTAAAATCTCAGCTGCACGCACGCACACTTTACCCTTCCCTATCACATTGGGAACCCCTGTAGACCAAAGCATCTCTTCCATCATACCACCCAGCCTCGATCGCAACCGCGCCTTCCGTCAACGCACACCGCACGCACTCCCAGGCAACCTGACCCACGATAGCACCCGAGGCACCGCTCGCTAGCGCGCTTATAGAGCCACAATGTCGGGCTGGACAGTCATCTGGGTGTTCCTCATCGCTGCAGGGGCAAGTAGCGCCGTCTGGGTCACAACACCAAAGGGACCAAACCAAGTGTAGGTATTCGCCACCGCCTCTCGCAATCATAGCGGTATACTGACTCGTCCCTCACTTTGCGTTTATCACAGATTGATCCGCACATCCGTGGTGCTGGCCTTGACGTGCATGTACCTCATGTGGTTCATCATCTACATGGCCCAACTACATCCCATCGTCAGTGAGTATCCTTCTTTCGACCTCTACAGCCCGCTATTGAAGAGAATGCTAATTCGCGACCTCTCCGCTGCCGTGAATGCTACAACAACAGAACCGAAGCGAGGCGATGTACGCTTCCTCGAACACTAAGTTGCCGCTCTCGAACCGTTTCTACAACCGCATCTCTTTCCACCGCACGTGTTCTCATTGTTGGGACTCGCTGCACTGTACACTACTCTACCGCTCGCAATCACAGACCCATCCAGCACATACAACACACGCACAGAGATCAACCTCGGAAGACATACGTTATTCGACCATGCTCGAACTGCTTAAGTTTCGACGAACAACGACGCCGAATCGACATCCTCTTCCACCTCCGACGCAATCTCGCTAGCGCTTGGCTCGGCTCGCATCGAAAAGTCGAGATGCAAAAGCTGCCGCTTGCCGTCGCTCAGAGTGTCAAACACGCCACCCCAGTACATCTCGCCAAAAGCGTCCCGGTCCGCCGTCAGGTAGATGCCGACTTCGTCCATCTGCAGGCTGCTGCATTGGCGGTACGAGTCGCGGGGTGAGCGGTTGACCTCGCAGTAGACAGAGACTGGAGGAGCGGCTGTCTCTGCATCAGCGTCTGCCTGGTCGCCGCCTTCCGAGACTTGCTCTGCTGGCCCCGGTGCTTCACCTGGCGATGGAGATCGGGGATCCTGGCGGCTTGAAGTAGCGTTCGGGTTAGAGCTAGTGTCATCCTCGCTCTCGGTGCAAGTTCTACTGCACAAATCGAAGATCAGAGCGCGATCGTTGACAATGACAGCCCTCCCCTCATGCACCGTCAGCTGTGCATCTCCAAGCGTCTCCCACATCCTCGGATTGTTCCAACCCAAATCCGACAGTTCCTCGTCGATACCCCCCACGACAAACTGCTGGTAGTATTCCTGCAGGTTCTGGAACTCGATCTCGACGAAGAGCTCCGGAGACTTGGTAGGATCGTTGAAGAACTTCTTGTAGTCCCGAATGAGCAGTACCGTGCCCTGACCGAGCACGAGCAGCGTCTTGGTCCTGAGATCCGGATGCACCGCCGACCAGATTTGATACGGCGTCATGGTGAGCTGGGCCCAATTCATGCTGTTGGGGCCTGCCTGCCAGAGGTTGGGTGGCGCTCGCACGAGCTGTTGCCGAACGAAGGCGGTCGAAGGGTAGGCGGTATTTTTGATCGGCGCTAAACGCCAGGTCGTCGGTGGTGCTTGACCAGCCGCAAAGTGCTGTCCCAGGTTCCAGACAAGCCGTTTCGTGCGACGTGAGAAGACCGAGACCGACTTAGCACCGAGCCCGTTGAGAAAGACAAACTCGTCGTCAAAGTCGATATAGTTGATATTGCCGCCGCGGTGGGGCGAGTCTCGAAAGTCGATCGTCTCGACCAGCTCCTGCTGTGGCACATCCCATATCAGAATGAATCCATCCTGACTAGCAGCGCACAGGTAGGGAAACTGGAAGCGATACGCGCGGATCGGACGGGTCGAGCTGAGCACAGTGAAGTGTTGGTAGTGACCGCGATCCGGAGCACGTCCGAGGTCGGGCACCAGGCTTTCGCGACGCCATACTTCGAAGTGGCCGATGCCGGGACGATCAAAGATCATCCAGCCTCGTGAGAATTCGAGATGAGGGTTGGCCCGCGTCGCTGTTCTAGCGATGTGCCAGAGCAGAGTGTTTGTGGTGTGATCGAAAACTTGGATGCCGCCGTTCTGACCTGTGACGATGTAGGTGCGCTCTTCTGGATCGATCTTGCATCTCCAGACGCCAGCTCCGCACGTCTTTTCGTGCAGCACACGACGAAGAGGCAACAGGTATGGCGAGTCACTCGGGGATCCCGAGAGTGGCGTTGATCCTTGCTCTGAAGCGGGTGCGTCGGGCTCTGAGCTCTCTGCTCCATCATCGCCCCTGTCCGATCTGGTCGAGGCCGGCAACATCATGGCCAAACCGTTCGGATCATTCGCCGACCAATTGCATTCCAGGCGCCAAAGTCGGCAGCAGAGTGAACGCCATGTGTCGCAATCATAAAAGTAGGCGGTCGTATTCCTCGATCGATAGCGCTGTATTGTGGCTTGCAGGAGGTCCTCCGCCTCATCTTGCTCCACGGACGCATCGTACTTCTGCAGCACGGTCGCAACGACTCTGATACCGCTGGACCTCTCCTCGGCTGCACGGTCTGACTGGAGGTAGCCAAGCCGAAGGGCGAGCCCGCGCCAAAGAGCCTCATGAATGCAGAACCCGTTCCATGTCCGGCTGACGCGAGCACACCGTGCGAGATCTGGTGGCTCAAGGAAGCTGAGCAGGTGTGTGAAGGTCTCTGGCGGCAAGACGCCGCGGGGGTCTTTCCGGAGCGTCATCGTTGCGGCGACGGGGGTGGTCCGAATGCTTTTTCGATGTCGTTCATGGCTGATGAGAGAGTCAATATCGCTCGTGCTAGCTTGTGCGTGTTAGTGCTCGTCGGCTCGACGTCGGTCCATTGCGAGATCCAGTCGAGAGACGGAGCTCGCCTGCAAGACAGCCCTGGAATTTGAAATGCGGCTGGGACCTCAGCGGTGCTTTCCTCGCTAAGCCATGCTGCTCTTCGCAGTTCCAATCGCTGCGCTGGCTCCGCCTTCAATGCTGAGTCGTGCTTGAGAAGCTGGCGATGTGTTCGTGCGGAGCAAGCCGACTGGTGAATGTGACTTTAAGAAGGTTCGCCTTTGGGCGTGGGAAAAAAAAAGGCGGTGTTCGACGTCGGGCGAGCCGTGCACCTCCGCACCGCGCACCTGCCGACCGAGCGTGAGAGTGTGACTTTTCGGGTGGTCCCCGAGTCTCCTCACCATCCTTTCACCATCATCATTCAGCTACCAACGCCTCCGTCATATCTCAGTCAGCATCTCAGTACCTAGATTGGACGCCTGCGGAATGCAAAGCGACACACGGTCACACGACACTGCCTCTGCTTGATTGTTGCCTCTGCTGCTTGATCGTTGTGGTCATCGAAAGCCGGTCCAGCGGCGCTCGACGAGCATGCAATGCACGTCTACCTACAGGATGCACCGCGCGTCATCGCACTCGTCTCCGACGACATCGAGTCTCCCCTCACGGGCTCATCGTCGGAAAAGCCTGCTTCTGCAACCGCCATCCTCATCTCGACACAGGCCACCAGCCAAGCAGCAACAGGCGCCGACAATGTTGCAACATCCACGGGATCCACGTCGGCCAACGCTGGAACGACCGCTAGGGCGGTGGTCGAGGTCGTCAAGGACCAAGAGATCCAAAGCTTGACGCTGCAGAGACTCACATCCAAGCCGATACACGGATGTCTCGGTCTCATCAATGTCGGGCAGGATCTCTTTGTGGCTGTGGTGACCGGCGCCCAAGGCGTTGGCATGATCCGACCGGGCGAGATGGTGATGCGCATCACCTCGGTCTCCTTCTACTGTGTCAATCGTTCCACCTGGGATGAGACGCTCATCTCGGAAGCTCCTGGTTCGCAGCCAGAGACGCACGACTCGTATGGTCCTGGCCACGAAGGCGCCGTCACCCAGCCAAGCGTCTACGAGCATCCCTGCACCAGCCTCAAGAAGCTGCTCAGCACCGGCACATTCTACTTTGCCGAAGGCGGCGCTTTCGATCTCTCGACACGGCTCGACAAACGGCTTGCGCATGCCTCTCGTGGCGATAAGTCGGGACACGACATTTCGCGATACGACAGCCGCTTCGTTTGGAACAGCTACATGATCGAGCCGTTAATCAGTTTTCGCGAACGACTCGACCGAGCAGACCGCTCCCGTATTGACGAAGGCTGCTTCCTACTCGTGGTCATCCAGGGCTTCGTCGGCGACTTCCAGGTGCCACTATCCTCGGCGAGTGTTGCTACACCAAACCCGACCACCTCACCAGCAAGAAAGACGGGAACGCTTGCCCTGATTAGTCGTCTGAGTTGGAAGCGGGCTGGCACGCGCTTCAACACGCGTGGCGTCGACGACGACGGCAACGTCGCCAACTTTGTCGAAACCGAGACCCTCTTCAGCGATGGCAACGTCACCTTCACCTTTGTTCAGGTCCGCGGCTCGGTACCTCTCTTCTGGGAGCAACAGGGTCTGCAGGCCTTCAACGCCAAGATCCAGATCACCCGCTCGCGTGGTGCCTCCCAACCCGCCTTTGACCGCCATTTTGCCGATCTCATATCTCACTATTCTCGCGTCCATGCCATCAATCTCCTCGGCACACGCGATGCAGAGACGGTCCTGACCTCGGCTTATGCCGAACACATGCGGTACAGCTCAGCAGAAAAGATCGCCGTTCTGCCGCCAGACGAGCCGAGCTCTCTGCGCGACGATGTTGTAGGGGACGATGGCTCCGAGCGCATCGGCTTGACCAACTTTGACTTCCACACCGTATCGCGCAACACGGGCGGCATCGACGGCGTTCGCAGCGAACTACGCTATCTCGGTCCTGTGCAGCTTAAGCGCAAAGCATTTGGCTATTCGATCATCGACGATTCGACGGGCCAAGTTCTCAGAAGGCAGAAGGGCATCTTCAGAACCAACTGTCTTGACTGCCTCGACCGCACCAACGTGATCGAAGACATGCTTTCGCGGTCCATGCTCGACACCTTCTTCGACGCGGCGGCAAGTCGCGACTCGTCCTATCAGCCGTTTCAAGACGCCAACCATCCAGTCTGGACCTCGCACCGTGTGCTCTGGGCTGAGAATGGCGATGCTCTCTCCAAGATCTACGCAGGCACAGGCGCGCTCAACTCCAGCTTCACCCGGAGCGGCAAGAAGACGTTGGGTGGCCTTCTCAGCGACGCGGCAAAGAGCGCGGGCCGAATGTACATCAACAACTTTCAGGACAAAAGCAAGCAGAACGTCATCGACGCACTGCTCGGCAACATGGCCAACCAGAAACCGGTCACCGTATTCGATCCCGTGCTCGACAGCGTCACA
Source organism: Pseudozyma pruni (assembly GCA_023212685.1). Lineage (NCBI taxonomy): Eukaryota > Fungi > Basidiomycota > Ustilaginomycetes > Ustilaginales > Ustilaginaceae > Pseudozyma > Pseudozyma pruni. The sequence continues at coordinate 81,996 of JALBYD010000038.1, forward strand.
GCAGAACTCAACGCCAGGGTCGACGAGTACTCTTCCAGCCGCAACATTTCGATCTTTGTCGGCACGTTCAACCTCAACGGCAAAGCGCCTGGCGAGTCGCTCGTCCCCTGGCTGTTCCCAGACGGTCAAGATCAGGAGTCGGACATCTTTGCGATCGGCTTTCAAGAAATTGTCCAGCTGACGCCGCAGCAGATTCTGATGACCGATCCGGACAAGATCCGCATCTGGGAAGCCAAGATCATGGAGACGATCGCTCGAAGGCCCAACGCGCGGTCCCGCTACATCCTCCTTCGCAGCGAACAGCTCGTCGGAACAGCGCTCATCGTCTTGATCAAGGAAGAGCTCGTCAACGACGTCCGGCTCGTCGAAGCCGCTACGCGCAAGACGGGACTCAAGGGCATGAGCGGCAACAAGGGCGGCGTAGCGATCCGGTTGGACTATCACGACACTTCGATCTGCTTCGTCACCGCTCATCTGGCTGCCGGACACTCGGCATGGGAAGAGCGCAACGCGGACTATTGGACCATCACTCGCGGCCTGTCTTTCGCGCGGGGCAAAACCATCGGCAACCATGACCACGTCATCTGGCTCGGCGACTTCAACTACCGCATCGACCTAACCAACGACGTCGTCCGCTCCATGGCCGCGCGTCAAGACCTAGCTTCTCTCTATGCGCGCGATCAGCTTCGTCGCAGCAAAGACGCCGGTGAGGTCTTCCCGGGTTACGAAGAAGGTCCCGTCACCTTTGCGCCCACGTACAAGTACGATAACGGCTCGGACCAGTACGATTCGTCCGAAAAGCAGCGTATCCCAGCGTGGACCGATCGGATTCTGTATCGCGGACTCGGATTGCTTCAGCTGAGCTATAACCGCGCCGAACTGCGGACGAGTGACCATCGACCGGTTTATGCTAGCTTTGTCGGTCCGGTTCGCATCGTCGATCATCTCAAGCGGGACCAAATCCGAAAGCAGCTCCTGCACGAGAAGAAGGCGACCCACGGCCTTGCAGGCGGTGGCGAAGTTTCGTCGGAGGAGTCGGACGACGAGAGTCTACCTGATCCTTCTGACGACCATCAGCAGTGGTGGAACCTACCCGCGGTGCAGAGCTCAACGACGGAGAGCTTGTCGGATAGCGACTCTGACCATCCCGACTCCAACCCGTTCCGAACGTCAGGCACGGGACGAGCGCCGGCGCCAACATCTTCTGCAACGCCACGCACCAAAAACGGTCTGCTGAGGAACAAGATCGACATAGACAGCGCTTCCGGCCGCATCAGCCCCCGGTCGTCCTCTCCCACCGTCGGCGGCTCTCGAGATACCTCGACGGCAGCTTGGCGCAAGCCAGTACCGACCTCGCCAGCGGTGGAAAGACGGATTGCGTCAGGACCGGCGGTGCTGGCTAACGGACGGTCTGCTCCGCCTCCCATCCCGAACAAGCCTTCGACGATGGCGAGCGATGGAGCGGCGGCTGCTTCGCTGGCTTCTGCGATGGCGCCAGCTTCGACACGACCGAAAGTGCCCGAGAGGCCGGGATTGGGATCGAGATCGGTCTCGAATTCGTCTTTGAGGTCAAGAAAGAGTTTGTTGGATGACAGCGATTGAGGGAGGAAACGCAGATGCAGATGCTAGATGTTCGTCGTGCGTAAAAAGGAGCATACTTGGTCGTAGATACGACTTGGCGTGGTGATCTCGAAAGACAATGGACGATGTTCACCGTTTCGTGCGAGCCTGATGTCAACAATGGTATGGCATGTGTTTGATTGAGACTTTGTGTTGTGTCTACTGTCCGGCGTCGTATAGCTCGGCGTTGCCGCACATGTCCTTGTACTGAAGGCAGACGAAGGCAAACGGTGAGTTGTCAGCTTGATACCGCGAATGCCTATGGATGCAGAGAGCACTAACCTCTTGAATCGACATGTTCGCAATCGAGACGTTGGAAGCCTGTCAATTTGGTCGTGCGGAAGTCGCTTGTCAGCCTCTTCCACCGCTCTCTTCTCGACGTATTCGCTTTGAAACCTACCACTTCGACCGAGGACCGCGCCTTAGCCCTCAACCTCCCCTCTACGCTCCCCTCCTTCCCCAGCTGCAACACCTCTACCACCTCCTCATCCTGCTTATCCGCAATCAGCACGCACAGCGGATTCCACTTCACATCCTCACCATCCACCTTCGCCGTCTCCTCACCCTTCACCAGCTTGCTATGATACTCTAACACATCCTTGTCTGACTCGAGCTTGGTGGAGGGTTGGACTAGCTGTACAAGTTTGAAGAGCCCGCATTCTTCTCGTGGACCCTCGCCGCTGTTGATCTCGTCGATGTAGTCGCTTGCTCGGATGTTGGCCAGGACAGCATCGCCGGAAGAGGAGGCATTGGAGAGGATGTAGAGTGCGACGTGTTCGACCATGGTTGCGTTGCGGGTTGAGGTAGAGGTGGTGAGGAAGCGTGGATAGGTTGAAGCAAGGAAGGTCGGGTTGGCACGTTCGCAGGGTTCATGCAGCCAAGACGGTTTTGCGCTTCTCGCCTCCACTTTGGGCTGAATCGGCCGATGCTGAGTACAATCGGGACGTGATGCCGTGGAACCTGCCTGACCGGCTTTGCATGCTTCTGCCAGCCATCGCAGCGATACGAAGGACGGAGCAAAGCCTGGCTCTCTGAGCAGAGCAGAGGACGAGGTTGAGAAGGACATCGCTAGAATTCCGCTCAACCATATGCTGCCGGTTTTTCTGGGCCTAACTGGCGGCCAAAAAGCGCCGCCTTGTTGGACAGGCTATATCAACTCCTCCTGCCTTCCATCGTCTGCCGCTCGGAAAAGTGTCATAGATGACACACTTGCCGACCTCATCTGTCCTTGCAACCTTCCTGCGAGTCGTGACCTGAGATTGCTGCCAAGTCATAGATGGGAGAACTGACGGTACTCAATCGAGGACGCGAACGCTCGCGCAGCGGCAGACTCAACATCCCCCCTCTCTGACGACTTTGTGCCTTCTGTGTGAAGCTCGTTACCGCAGACCTTGAGGAAGCGTCTACCTCTACTACAGTGAGCAGCGTCGATGGAAGCAAGATGGGCGCAGGAGGCCTCAAACAAATTTTGAAACACATACGCCCCTTCCCGGTGCCTGAGACCTCTCTTCCACCTCTGACTGGTCGTGCGAGGGCGACTTCCTCATATGGTCTTCTTTGAGCTCTTGTTCTTCCTTCTTCTCCTCCATACCACCGGCTGGTCTCGCTCTCCCCTCCATACTCTCCCCTTTCTACTTCTTTGACGTCGCTGCGCTTTCTCGATCGACAGCTCTCGACAGCTTTTCAGATCCTGGTGATCCCATTCTTTTTCAAACGCTCTTTCATCCGGCTGGTTCTCGGGTATACGCTCTTTTACATACACTCTTTAAAACACCTTCTCTTGACCTGAGCGACTACTCTCGTAAGGAAGTGGCAGATAGTAAGTGTCTCATTGCCTCGACTGGACAGGTCGCTGCCGTGCAGGCGTCGCTGACACTGTCCTAGCTCCTAGCTGAGCCCCTCGCGAGATCCTGAGCATAGACTTCTACCACGAAGCTCGAAAACCACCCTTCAGCACACTCGGACCTAGTCAAACCCTGGGACCCATCCTATAGACGATCAAGAGCCATTCTTAACTCCCGTGTCACGGCCTCTACCGACCATGAAGCGGACATCAACCCGATTCTTCGCCCTCCTGCTCGTCCTGCTCTCCATCGGAGCCTTCGACCTGCACACACTGTTCCACGATGCTCACCAAAGCGGCAATGCTTGGCCAGTTGCTTCAGCTGCACCTCTCTACCCACCCTTGGGCGTTCCTTTGCAAGCGCGCTCTAGAAAACCCCGTGTCGGCATCGTCGTGACGAACGACCCTACCTCGAGCTCCGATGGTGGTGTTGCGCCATTGAACACCGTTAGGACAGGCGGCACAACAGGGAGCGCCTTCGAGAACGCGGATGGGCGCGTCGGTATGAAGGTCCAGCTGAAGCTCCTGGAACGGAACCAGGATAGTAATCCGCTGATGGTAAGCAATCTCATCTTTACGTATGCACTTCTACTCTCTGCTGACCTCGTGACTTCACTCTCAATCCGACAGCTCTATCAACGACACGTCAACCGCGCCAACTCAAAACTCGCCACCATCTTAGGCCGCGCCGCTCCCACGTCCGAATCCAAGCGTCTCGCGCTCGAACGACGCAAGACCAGCATCTTCGCCCGCCGCTCCGCCCACACGGCACCACGTCAAGGCTACACCCTCCACCCCACCCCTCCTACACGTCGTTTCCTTGCCTCGTTCTGGGACAGCCTCTTCGGCCGCACCGGCTTGGAGTCCGGCAGCAAATCCAAATCGACCCTCCTCCAGGTGTCCTCCTCCGGCTATCCCCAGCTGGACCTGATCGCCTCCCAATCGGACAACCTCACCCTCGCCTCCTCCCCCACCGCCGTGCAATCCCTCGGCCTAGCCATCGAAAGCAACGACATCGGTTACGTGGCCAACATCCAACTCGGCAGTCTCAACACGACGTTTCGTATGCTCATCGATAGCGGTTCGGCGGATACGTGGGTTCCGTCCGCCTCGTGCGCCGCTTGCGGCAGCACACATCAAAAGCTAGGCAGTGACAACTCGGACAGCTTCCAAGCGAGTAATACGCCGTTTTCCATCCAGTACGGTACCGGCGACGTTTCCGGATTCCTTGCGACGGACAACGTCGAGATCGCAGGACTGAAGTTGGAGCGGTACACGTTTGCAGTGACGACCGAGGAGTCGGATGATTTCGCAGATGACACGGTGCCGTTTGACGGGTTGATGGGGTTGGCTCGGTCGGAGCTGTCCAACGCTGGCCAGCCAACGCCTATCGATGCGTTGTACGATGCTAAACTGGTACAGGCGCCTGTGATGGGGTATCACTTGGGCAGGGTTGCGGATGGGTACAATGACGGCGAGGTTACCTTTGGCGGTGTTGACCCTGGCAAGTACACCGGGAACATCACCGAGATCGAGAATGTTTCGACGAGGGGTTTCTGGGAAGCTGCCATCGATACTGTATCGGTCTCAGGGAAAGATCTGGGGTTGGACGGGAGGACAGCGATCCTGGACACGGGTACAACGCTCATCGTCGCCCCACTCGCCGACGCAGATACCCTCCACGCCGCCATCCCAGGCAGCAAGTCCGACGGCCAGGGCGGATACACCATCCCCTGCACAACCACAGCTCAGGTCAGCCTCACTTTCGGCGGCATCCAGTTTCCCATCGATACAAGGGACATGCTCTTCGTACCGGTCGATGCGGGCGATCTCACGGGCGATTGTGTCAGCGCGGTGAGCGCCGGCAACGTAGGGCAGAACAACGAGTGGTTGGTGGGCGCAACGTTTTTGAAAAACGTCTACTTTGCAACCAATACAAAGGCCAACAAGATCGGCTTGGCGAGGTTGAACACGACCGATACCGCGGCGGTCGGGTCGAACGCCGAGTAAGAGCCGTACTACATTGTGGCTTGGTCCTGGGCCACACTCATGTTTGCAATCTAGATGTCTTTGCACATAGAGCCCCAGATCGAGAGCTCAAGCATGTGCGAGAGAGAGAGACGGATTGAGATTGCAGGTGCTAAACCGAACAAATGAGATGCTGAACGAGTGTGTTTTACAGAATCCAAACGATTGTGCTCTGGTACCAATGTGAAGCTGCCTCGCAGGCAAAGACGCCTTCTACCAATACGCCTTCGACGGCGTAGCAATACGCCCATACCTACCCTCATCCCCCTGTCCCGCCTCCTCCCACATCTCGACCACCGCCGAGCAGGCCTTCTCACCAAACACCGGCGAGGAAGGGCTGTATCTGAACGAGTTGGACGCGTAGCCCTCGGGCGTTTTCTGCGCCTGCTCGTCCTCTTTGTAATGGATGACGTCGCGTGCGGCGGCGGCGGCGGCTGCGTCGTGAGTGGTGTGCACGATAAAACGGGGAGCACGGTGGTCTGTGGTTGAGCCGACGAGGGTCGAGTCTTGAGAGTTGTCCTCGTGAGGCGGAGTCTCTCTTCCCGGGCTCTGCTGGCCAGCGTTGGAATGAGAGCGTGACTGTGCGTGATGGCGTGACGTCGCCGACTGCTCTTGATCTCGATCGGACTGCTTCTCGCCTCCCTCCTCTTCGCGGATGAAATCAGGCAGAGGCAGATCCTTGATCCAGAAACAGCATGCAAAACCTACGACCACCACCGGCATAAACGCGTACATACCCTTCTGCAGCCCATCGGCGTACATCTGCCTCACCTGCTCGCGGATCGGTTCCGGCAGCTCCTTGATGCTCTCGACGAATCCCAGCGCCGTCGAACCCGTCAAACCGAACTGAACCACCTCTGGAACGCTCGGCAGCTTCTCGCTCACCTTGGCTGTCAGCACCGACGTGGTGATGGCGATACCCCAGATCGCGCCGAACGACCTACAAAATGCATAGGTCGCCGTAGCGGTCTCCAGCTCTTCGATGGGCAGACTCGCCTGGATCGGAGGCAACGTGATGGCAAACAGGATGCCGATGCCAACGCCAGCAACGATCTGCGCTGTGATGAGCTCCCACTCGAAAGTGCCGACCTGGAACCGCGTCATCCAGCCGAATCCGCCTGCGGTGAACGCCCAGCCGACGTAGGTGAGGTCCTTGTACTTGCCCGTGATCGCCATGATGATGCCGGCGACGATGGCAAAGGGTGCGGTTGGGGCGGTGGACGGGAAGGTTGAGACGGCCGACTTGAGCGGCTTTTCGTCCTTGATGGCTTGAAAGTAGATGGGCAGCGCGTAGATGGCTCCGTATGTGGCGATGCCGTGCAGGAAGGTCATGAGGAAGGCTGAGCAGGCTGTACGGTTGCTGAACAGCTTTACCGGTAACACTGGCTGCGTGCTCAGCGGGTTCGGGAGGAACTCGATGGCGAGAAACAAGAAGAAGCCTGCCATCCCAGCGACGAGGGGTACCCAGATATGAACGCTGGACCAAGGGTACGAAACGCCCCCTTCCGTCACCGCGATCAGAATGCTCACGACACTGCCGAGCAGCACAAGGTTGCCGACGACGTCCATCTTGGCGATCTTTGTCCTGAGCGGCATGGATGGAACCGGCAGGTTCATGGTCGGGATCAGAATGAAGAGCGCAACAGCGCCAATGGGGATGTTGATCCAAAAGATCCAGCGCCAGTCGTGATCGCTAAAGTAGCCACCGAGAACGGGAGCCGCGAACGATGCTACGGCAAAGACCAGTCCGAAGATGCCAACGAAGAAGCCACGCTCGCGCAGAGTGGTGATGTCCGAGATGGTGATCTCGCCGATTGCTTGAATGCCGCCGCCTCCGAGACCCTGGACGCCGCGTCCGATGACGAGAAAGAGGATGCTGTTTGCGAAGCCGCAAAGGACGCTCCCGCCCACGAACAGCAGCACTGCGAGCACGGCCGACCACCTTCGCCCGATCACGCAAGACAGGCCGCCGAACAAGGGCTGGAAGGCGGTCACGGTGAGAAGGTACGAAGAGGTCACCCAACCGCCTGCAATGGTTGATGCTGGAAGATCTTCGACGATCGAAGGCAAGGCAGTCGAGATCATGGTCATGTCGAGCGCTGTGAGCGTGACCGTGATCGCGAAGGCCAATATGAGCGTCCAGAACTTGAGCGTCTTCTTGCCGTCTTTGTCATGCAGCCCGTATTCGAACAAGCGCGTTCGACAAATGTCTGCCTGTTGCTGTTCTGCTTGGTGGGCAGTGAATGGCTTGGATGGACGCATCTCGATCTTGTATGCGGTTGGTGCGACCGTTGATGATGAGGTTGATGTTGCGAGCCAATGATCTCTCTGGTGGCCTTGTTCATAGCCCTTGTGATACGAATGCTGAGAGGACGCGATCGAATGCCGACGAGAACGGAGGAGGTGCGACCGTGACGACTGAGCTCGCAGCACGCGTTCTTGCTCGACCACCCAGGGATGATATGCTGTGGTTGGCGAAGGAGCCAAGGGCTCGACTGGCTGAGGTGCTGAAAAGGCTTCGTAGCTGGGCTGACCTATCGCAATGCTGTCTCCTCCATAGTCTCCGGTCCAAGCTGTCCTCTCGCCCAAGTCGCCGGATCCCACCCCATTCAAGCCAAGACCTTGCGGTCGTCGAGAATCATGACCGGCCATCCTGCTATCTGTATCTGTCAAACGTCTTGCTGTTGCGCTACTTTTCTGGAAGAGTGAAACCTGGCTGTTCCTCACGTCAGCACCAAGAAAGATAGCTGGCTTGTCGATCGACGAGAACCTGTCGTCGTGACGGAAGCGGTGTTTGGAGGAGCGAAGGAGGTGAAGAAGGAGGACAAGGTCGGGAGAACCGGCTTCCGACTCAGAGACAAGGTGAGTATGTGGTGGCGGAGAGGCAAAGCTTGGCGAAGAGAACGCGAGCCCGTCTCTGCGATAATGGAGGTGCGAAGCAGAAGCCTTGCAGGACCAATATGGTGATTGTGGAAAGAGTAAGACTTGAGGCTAAGACAGGCTGACTGAGCGAGCGAGCCTCACGGACGGTGCCAAGCACTCGGGCAGGCCCTCTCGCAGTACGCAAGAGGAGGTGCGAAGTTGGCGCAGCGAATCTCCAAGCCGTCACGTAGCAGGCTCACGCTGCGCCTCGACGAAGACTTGCAAGCTTCACGTGGATAGTGTGACGATCACGCGTCCCTCTGACCGCTTGGGAGGGCAACTGGGCTCGCCAAGCTCGGCGGGGGCTGTTTCGTTGGGTGTAATCTGCTCAGAGCCGCTGGACCGAGAGCGAAGGCAGTGGCGACACGGGGCAAACCCTTGGATGGGGAGCATGAACAGAGGATTGTCAGTTCAACACGCGCTACTAACGACACGAAACAAACACTTGGAATGCCGGGAACAGCAAGCGAAAGGGCGTTGCGGAAGAGGCCTGCTTCGGCACCGTGGCGATTCAGGAGACCAGAGGAGGCCAGAAACCGAGACAAAGCCGCCACTAGACCCTTGAGCAATGTATGGAAGAGGAGGATAGGTGGCAATCACGACCTCATCCTCGTCCTCCTCCTCCTGCTCCTCGGTACGCTTTGAGGAAGAAAAATATTTATTTTTTTTAACGATGAACAGCGCTGCAGCCCCTGACAGGCCTTCCTTGACAGCGACGCTGAGGCATGCAGACCGCGTCCTGCCTCGTGTCCAAAATTGCGGCACATTCCAGGCGCCGTCTCGCCTCCTCGGAGGGAGAGGTCAACGGGATGTCATGCACAAGGCGTGGCTTGCTGCTTTCTTCCTCCTCTGCCTGATATCCTTACAGCTCGTGTGCAGCTGCTCGGCTAGATCTCCACATTCATGCCTGAAGCCGATGCCACCGGCGTCATGCCATGATCGACAAGAGGGTCTTGTTGTTGTTGCTTCCCACTGCATGCTCGTCAATGGCGCGGCTGTGGTGCGAGGTCCTCTCGCTTGACGGACAGCCATCGAGCAGACTGACACGACAAGTTGATGGCCACTGACGTAGATACATGAGCAATCAGAGAAGCTGGACGTCACGCACCCATCGGCAGCCGCAGCATCATGCCTGCAAAGGCGTGCAAGGACATCGATGGATAGGAGTGGCTGGAATGTCTCGGAAACACACATGCCGCCGGCTTCTTTGCGTCTCCTGCGTCCCTTCATCGCATCGGTGAGGTGGCTTGCCGGCCTGCAAAGCGCGCTCTGATGCCAGGGCGGCGAGTCGGATGATGTCGCACTGCACCAGGAGTGTTCCTTTGACCCAGGCCGGTTGCAAGCCTTGTTTTCTCTTGCCTCCCGAATGCAGACCCCGCATTGCTGTCTGTACGCTTGCGTGGCGTTTCGACGGCTGTTCTGCTGCTCAGTGGCTGAATCGTTCAGAAGTGGGACAGACCCAAATGGAGAGCGAGACCTGCAGGATGCCGATCGCGATTCATGTTGGGAGAGTGGTGCTCGCGGATGTTTTCATGCAGAAGGTCTTCGCCCATAGAAATCACCGTAGTCTGGGAGATTGTAGGCACTGCTTTCCTCCTCATCATCATCTTTCACATTGATCCATTTGGATTTGCTCTTTGGCTGTCGGTACCAACGAGCTCGTTACCAAGGATCGACTGGCAAGACCCAAAACTTTCGCTCTCAGCACCATTCAGCCAAGACAATCCGTCAAATCACGCTCTCGGTCGTTCCCCGCGGACCACCAAGATGTGGCCGACATACACATCAGTAGCCAGCACGTTATGGGAGGTCTGGGGCGAACCACTAGCGGAACGTCTCGGATACCAACCTCGCGATCGAAGCTACGGCCGAAGCAGCGTTCCCTTCTCAGAGATGGAGAAGAGGCTCTACGAGAAGGACGACGTCGAGATCTCGTTCCACAAGGTCATGCTCGACAACGGCAAGGATTGGGTGTGGTATCAAGTCTGGCAAGACTCAGTTGCCATGAAAGAGACTGGTAGGAACGCCGATATGATCTTTGTGTAAGTTTGCCTCCTCTCATTACTCCTTTTCCATCTCGAGGCTATCTTACTGACATTGTATCTGTGATCTCGGTGTTCTTGTGATAAAGTCATGGCACAGGCGTCCACTCAGGAACCCTCGCGAGTCAATGTCGACGCTACCTCGACGCCGGCTTCCGTCTCATCGTCCCCGACCTACCCTCCCACGGCTTTTCCTCGGGCTTACACGTCTATCAACGCGACATAAACGGCTTCTGTACCGGCCTTCACACGGTCCTTCACGACGTCGCTGCTCGAGATCAGTCCCTCTCCCTCTTCCCCACTATCCCCCTCACCAAGCTTGAACGCCGTAAGACGTTTATGCTGGGTCTATCATTTGGCGGTCTCGTCTCGTTTTCCTACGCCCTGCAATATCCGGCGTCCTACCGGTATGACGAGACGGACCCGAATGAGATTCCGATTGACGGGTTGATTGGGGTTGGGCCTATGGTGGCGTACAACTCGCGCTTCGTGGTGGTCAACGTGTGGATGCGATTGCTCTTCCGGATATTGCTACATGTGTTTCAACTCGGACGACTCGAAGTGATCGTACCACACAGGCGGGTGGTGGACAAGGATCCCAAAGTCTACGAATCGCTTATCATGCAAGACCCACGTTCGCACAAGGGCGCCTTCCGAATCGGACACCTCAACTGCATCAACAACGCCATGCATACCCTCGCACGTGGGGCTGCGACCATACGGCATCCGATCTACATCCAGATGGGCGGCGAGGATAAGGTCGCCGACAATCCCGCCGCACTGCGCTGGATAAGAGAAACGCAGAGTGTGGACCGGAGGTACGAGGTGTATCCGATCTGTCAACATGTGATCTACAAGAAGGCCAAGTGTCAGCATGATGATCTAGCGGGGAGGATCAGCGTCATTGCTGATAATGTCGCTTGGATGGTCGAACGCTCACCCTCGCAGAACTTGGGCGTGAGGAGATATGGCGAGAGGATGGTGTCGGACGCGAGCGACGCGAGCACGAGCATCAGCAGGAGCACTTCGAGGACGTCGCTGTTCGATGTGGACGATGACGAGCTCTCGATTGCCACTACCGCGCCGTCGACGCCGATGTTGGCCGGAATGGAGGAGGAGGGGAAGAGGGTCGAGGTGGCGGCGAAGAGTCATGTCCTGCCCGACCACCTGAGCGGATGGAGGACGGACGAAGATGGAGAGAAGAGGCTCTATAGGACCACGTGGAGCTTCAGAGAGGATACGAGGCCGTTCGTCTACGATGCCTACCCAACACCAGCGGCGTCCTCGTGAGGCGCCCGCTGGCACTGCTTCTTCTGGTCCAACACAACTGCATCCATACCCTTCACATGTTCTCGAACCACCTAACACACACACTCGTTTCTCATGCATCGCACGCTCGTTGAATTTCAGTCATTCCTTTGCTGTTGTTGCTTCGATGACGGGCTGAGGCTCCCGTGCGATCGGCGAAGAGAAGCGGTGTATTGCTGGGAAACGGATTGCATGTAAGAGAACAAGGATGCGAGGAACGAGTGATGATATGATGAGAATGCATCTATAGAACGGAAGAGCGATTCTGGAAAGGTTGCCTCCGCTACGCATGCTTGGGCGAGACTCCAAGCCCGCGCCTCGCAAGCAGATCCCTCACATCGCCCAACCCCTCCAGCTGGCCCTGCGCCACCACCGTCGCCTGACCCGAACCCCTCGGCGACTTGCCAATCTCCACCTTACCCGGGCGCAACACCCTCGTCGCGACCCTGTTCAGCGTCTTGAGATCCACCTGGTCGATCTTGTCACACATCTCCTCGACGCTCACCTTCTTCCCATGCGCCTGAATCTGCCTTCCTAGATCTTCGACCTCCACCAACCTCGACTCGAGCGCCATCACCAACGAGCTCTTGAGCTGATTCTTTGCTCGGTTGAGCTCTGCCTGCGTCACCGAACCCTGGTAGATCGACGAGGTGCACAGCTCCAACTCCCGCGCAATTACGTGGACGATGCTAGAGTTGAAGCTCGGATGAACCGAGGCCGAGATGCCGAAAAGACCCGAGTCCGAGTAGCAGTGGTGGAAGGCGGCACAGTAGTCGACGCTGTGGTGCTGGTTGAGTACGTTGGTGTAGAGTCGCGAGTACATGCCCTTGCCCGGACCACCAGCGCTGAAGCTGCCACCGCCGCCGAGGAGGATCTGGAGCGTCGCGAGGGCGTAGATGTCGTCGTCGTGGATGCTGAGGCCTTCAAAGGCGATGTAGACGTGGGTGAACTCGAGATCGGATTGTGGGATGTAGAGCTCGCCACCGGTGTAGTGCGAGGGTGTCGAGACGAGGTCGGCCAGTTCTGCGGATGTCGGTGTGGCAGATGACGAGGAGGATGTCGAGAAGTTGGACGAGGAGCGAGAGAAGAGCGAAGAGAGGGATGAAGAGCGGGACGATGAGGATGAGGATGAGGAGGGCGAGCTCGAGAGTGAGGAAGAGCCGGAGCTAAGACGAGCTGAATCCGCGGCGGGTTTGAGGTCGCCAAAGAGCTTCTTGGAGAGCTCGACGAGCTGCTCGTGAGGCATGCCGCTGCCAGCCACGACGATCCTCTCGGGTCTGTACCAGGTGGACATGAAGTTGCGCAGGTTGTCGGCGGTCATCTGCTCGAGGCTCTCGATGGGGCAGAGGAGAGGGTTGCCGAGCGTGTTGCCATGGTAGGCAGTAGTGTGCAGAAGCTCGGGGAGGATCATCTCGGGCTTGGACCAGATCTCCTGAATCTCGTAGGCGGCTGCTTCGCGCTGCGTATCGAGCTCTTCGGGACTGAGAAGAGGGTGGAGGATGGTATCGGCGAGGATGGAAAGCACAGCTGGAACGTCCTTGTTGAAGACGCTGGATTGGTACATGATGGTCTCGCGCGAGGAGGAGCACATGACGTTGCCGCCGAGCGCTTCGATCTCGGATGTCATCTGCTGCGAGGAACGATTTGTGGTAGACTTGAAAGCAAGTCGGTCCAGCAGATGCGAGGAGCCAGACTCGCCAGCCACCCACGGGCGTTCGTATCGAGAGCCAGCGTCAATGTAGACACCGACGGCGCTGAAATGACCGGGCGTAGCTTCGGTTGCTACGCGGACGCGGTTGGGGAGTGTTGTGACATTGATGAGGGAGGAGGTGGGTAGAGGCGATGCATAGGGCGATGTTTGTGACGAAGATGCAGTCGATGAGGCGGCAGGTGCAGATAAGGATGCGGATGATGAGATGGAGCGTGCTAGTGTGTCGTTGCGTGCGATCATGGATTGGCATGCCGCCTGCAAAGATGAGGACTGAGAGAGGCTCGACTTGGATGCGGCGGAGATGGATCGTGGTGCTGGTGTAGCTCGTTTGGGCAGTGATGATGCTCTCGCTGTGGACACCGAGCGTACCTGGCTGGTCTGCGAGCGGGCCAATGCGCGAGTGACGGCGCTGGAAGAGGTTGCAGCGGGTAGCCTCATCTTTGCGGTTTAGCGAGCAGTGTACCCCGCAGTCGAATCTGATCTTGGTGGACGAGATGGCAGAGAGAGAGAGCCAGAAGTCGCTACGAGATTGTCGGGAAAGGCGCTGCTGGTCGTGCAGCTCTTGAAGATCTTGCGGAAGAGCTGCAGCGCACGATCGATCCTCGCGCGGACAATGACGCTTGACGAAAGGCGAGCGTTGGAGATAGAGGCCGTAGAAGGTTGATGAGGTAGGAGAAGAGGATGAGATGGTGGCCGTGACAGCACCGGTGTTCAACAAATCGAAACTGCGCCTTAATTCTTCCGTTTGCCGACTCAGCCAGGCGCAGCGCAGCTTCAAAAGGCAGCCATTCGGTCGCCTTCTCGTGCCAGCTGAGCATCTTTTCCCTCGAATCGATCGACTTTCCGATCTCACACTTTCAGTTGAAAAAGAATCGTCGATTGGGTGCCCGATCCTTTGGCGGAATGCGCGATTTCAGTGAGTCAAGGCTGCTTGAACGGTGGAAATGGCCAAGGAGGAGCTCGGCTAGCCTTGCTTTGGTCAGCGAGCGCACTGTTGGCATGTGCATGGCTCGCTTCTCACTTTGTGCTCTCAAGAGCGCTTCGACAGGCAGTAGAGGCTGCAGATCACTGCCAAGGTGTCGCATCATCGAAAGCTCTGCGCAGCGCGGACCGATGTTCAAGCAGAACGACCATCGGACTCGTCGAATGAGCACAGCAGCCAACGGTGCTGAGCGCTGAGAAGTTTGCAGGAGCGGTCCGGAATGGAAACGAGATGGTTCGGCTCGACCCGATGGCTTGGTCTCGCATAATCGCGCTAAAACTCGCAAATGCAAAGGGCGCAATACGACACATTCGACCGGCGCACTGTAATGCATTACAGATGCAGTGCCCTCGTCTTGGTTTTGCTTTCATCCGTCCGCTACCATCTTGCAAGGGGAGCCAGGCAGTCTCGGGCAGGTAGACAGACGCTCACCTCGCTCTTGGTCTTCTGGCAGTGTATGGCCTTGAAGCACAATGAGCAAGCCTTTCGTTCGGTCAGTCGGTCAGTCAGTCAGTCAGCCAGTCAGTCAATTCGAGAAACCTCGATGTGTTTCCGAGAAGCAAAATTGATCGACGCCTCCGCCGCTGAAATCCTTCGCCCAGAGAGGCAAGGCTGGCTCTAACTTGTTTGCGCCGAGTCCGATCGAGCTTGACTGCAGCCGAGGTCAAAAAGGTTAAAGAGCCCGCATCATACACTCATCCACTGCCTCTCGCGCCTCTCTCCGTTAGACTTTCGCGTGTATGCGAGCGGCAGGCGAGCCACTGAATCTTACCGCCTACTGTACACTGGTGAAAGGCGATCAAAAGCAGAGAAACTCACCGCATCGCGCCCCCGCCTAACTCTATCTTACTGAATGGACCTGCCATAGACGCGATGGCTGGCGTCAACGGATGGCTTCCGAGACTCAAAGCTAGGCTCGAGCTTCGACCCGGCTGAGCCGACTGCCGGCCTGTTCAGATTGGCGCTCGGAAATCGTTTGCGACAAAAAGTCAGAGTCAGCAACGCCGCCGTCGCCGCCGCCGCCATTTTGCAATTCATTTTTGGCCCTTCTACACTGGACCACCGTGCGAATCGGCTGCTGCTGCGTCGTCCGCTTCTGACCGCGCTTGTCTGCTCTGTCGGCCCTTTCTTGGCCTTTTACGGCCGGTGCGTCGTCGTTGTTAGCTCCTATCCGTTCCATCGCTTTCGCTTTCGCCATCACCATCACCCATCATCTCAAGCATCATCTACCTTTCTCCGTCCGCCGTCCTCGCTTCGTGACCCTCCTCCGCACGCATCCTCAACATCCGCACCGCCTCTCACAAACGACAAGGTCTCCCCGATCTCGCTCAGACGTTGACATCTCGCTGAGTCCCAGTTTCACATCCTTCGCCAGCAGTGAGCCCGTCCGCTCTCCCCATATACACGAATCGCGGCCGCATACTCTCGAGCATCACTGCTTGCCTAGCTCCATCCGGCTGCTGACGATCACGTGGCTATCCTTTGCCTAGCGACCACCCCACTTTCTCAGCGCACCAGCACACGCACACCCTAGCCGCCGAACAAGTCATGTCAGCACCAGACAAGCACTCGCCCTACGGCAATGGAGATGCCGATGGAGGCGATCATCAGCAGTCTAGCAGCTCGGGTCCCATGCGCACCAACGACAGCAAGGCTGATGACAGGGACAAAAAGGGTCCCATCGCTGCCCCCGTCAAGAGCGCCTGCACCTTCTGTCGCTCCCGCAAGTCACGATGCGACGGCAACAAACCGTGTTCCGCGTGCGTCGGCCGCGGCCGTCCTGACGAATGCCTCTACACCGTCTCGCGCCGTGGAGGCAAACCCAAACCCAAACTCGATCCCACCCAGGACCTGCAGAGCCATCTCAGCAAGCTTTTCGCCATGACCGACATGCCCTACGCCTTCCGTCGTCCGGGCGGTCTCGCTGGTCCTTCAGCCGCTGATCTCTCTGCGGCTCCAGCCATCCAACCGCAGCCGCAGCTACATCCGCCGCAACAGCACCAGCAGCAACAGCAGGTGCAGCCTCACTCGAGTGTCTTCAACATCCCTACCCAGTACCAGTCGTTTGATCCCTCTGTCCTGCAGCAATCCCCTTCTATGTCCAGCGGTTTTCAGATGCAGTCCTCTCACCAGCAAGCCCCCGCGTTCTCGCTCGGCGACCCCATGCACGATCCGTTCGCGTCCATCCCTGCATTCCAGGCTGGAGGTTTCATGCGTTACCAGCTTCCTGACGCCGCTGCTACTACTGCTCAACACCAGTCCCCACCGCAAATACTCACGCAAACGCACCAAGCACAGCAACACCACCAGCAGCAGCAATCGCAAGGACAGCACAACAACTTTAATGGTGCGGCGCGACCAGGGCACATGCAGACACTGCAACAGCAACCGCAACCGCAAATTCAGCAGACTGCGCCGTACCATGCTGCAGCCCCGCACATGTCCACATCGCCGTCTGTCTCTGCGTCAGAGGCTGCACGTACATCGGCCGTCTCGCCGCATTCCAACCCGAGCCCCGGCGCATGGGGCCGCATCGATGACGCTATGGCCGCATACCACGCTAGCTCCGTCGCGGCTCCCAGCTCTTCGAGCCAGTCTAGCTCGTCTCGTCACGCTTCGGAGGATCACGTTTCCGATCCTGCCAACGTCAAGCCGCTGTCGTTCAGGACCGTCAATGCCGCCGCCGCCGAGGCTGGTAGCGTCAAGTCGCTCCTCACAGATTACTACCGCTACCTCTACCGCTTCATCTCGATTCTGCCACCTCCCAAGCACATCGAGCTCCTCGCCAAGTTCTTCCGACCCGACTCGGCCTTCATCTATGCGCTTCAGTGTGTCTTGCCGCTGCTTCGAGACGAGATCCAGCCCATCGGTGCCATGCACAAGCTTTCGGGTCAAGGTATCAACTTTGGCTCCGACGAGAAAAAGGCGGCGCTGCGCGAGCGAACCCTCAGCTTCGAGCGCAAAGCCAACGACGGCCTTGACCGCCTGCTCGAGCAGGCCGACGGCGACGAGTCGGGAGAAAAGATGCTCGAAGCGGTCCAAACGCTCTGCGTCCTCGTCGTGTACGAGTACGGCAGCGGACGAGCCATCAAGGCGCGTCTCAAGGCCGATCAGGCCCTAGGCCTCGCCATGGGCCAAGGCTTGCACAAGCTGAGCCACAAGACTTCGCCCGCCGAGACCAAGTCGGCGAGAAGCAGCTTCGCCTACGCCTCCACCGCGGGCCATCCGCTCACGGCGATGGGCGTGGACCCCAACGACATCTTTGAGATGCGCAAACGTTGTTGGTGGTCGGTCTGGAGTCTGGTGCTGTGGGCTGCCTACAACACGGGCCGCATCCCCACCATTCGTGCCGATGATCCGCGCGTCAAGAGCGAGATGCCGATCGCATCCAATCCCGATGTATGGACGTCCAACATCAGCTCTCTGCAAGCTCTTCTGCTGGTGCAAGACCGTGTCTTGGCCCTCGCGCAGTACGGTCAATCTCAGGACGGTGACGCCGGCTATGAACCTCCTCGTCGCGACGCGTCTGCTTCGCCTCCCTCTTCGGTCGGCTCGCCCTTCGCGTTCGGCCGTCTTGGTGTCTCTCGGTCCGGCTCTGTGAGCAGCGACGAGACTCCTGCGACGTTCTCCACCCTGCCGACCAGGGCTTCACGCCAGGATATCCTCAACAGCATGCTCGAGATCGACAGCTTCTTGCAGGATCAGATCCGCAACCACGAAAACACCGAGGCGCCCGACTCGCCGTTGCCGTCCGAAGTGCCTTTGACGGGTGACCTGGCGCATGTGGAGAAGGAGCTCGAGGATTCGCTGCGCATGGCGGCGGCCGTCCAGCTCTACACCTCGTCGCTGACGCTTCACATTGGACAGGCATTCCAGGGTGCATCGCTGTTCGAACGCAAGCTTTGCTTCCTCAACTCGATCAAGGACAACAAGGACGGCTCCAGTTCCGCCGTCTGCCGCGAGCCCATGCCCGTTCTCGCTCACGACGACACGATGAACTTGGCACCGTACGCAATGGACAACGGCAACGGCAGCGGCAATGTGGATCTGACATCGCCGCCGCAAGGCGCCGCCACAGCGACCAATCTGACGCAGCAGGACCTGTATGCACGCGGACCGTTCCTGCCGCGACTGTCGTTGCTGCGATGTGTGCACGCCAGTCGCAAGCTGCTCGACATTGCCAAGCGTCGTCACGGCCAGTCGGTCAACCCGAACCCGTTCAACTGCTGCAGTTTCGTGCTGATCAGCTTCGTGCTTCTGATGCAGGCGCTTGCGGTGCACGGAGGCTTTGCAGGCGACGGCGAGATGGGCGAGGAGGACAGCAAGATGTCCGAACAGCTGGACGGCGCCTCGAACGCATTCAACGGTCACGGCGAGTACGCCAACGACAGCCTGCAACGAGTTTTGGGACACTCTGGCGACGACGGCGACACGATGATGGACGACTTTGAGCCCTCGTTCGATCCGGTCAAGCAGGCTCAGCTGCGAGACATCTGGGGTCGCGTGCGGGAAGCCAGAGACACGCTCATGGATCTTGGCAAGCACTGGGAGGCTGTCGTCCCCATGGCCGACGAGGTCAACCTTTGCCTCGAGACTTCGCAGCTGCTGCTCAGCAATGCGTACTGATTCCTTCACGAATCGGCTCTGCATCTGCATCTCGCCATCTTGACCATCTCCTCTTGTCACTGCTGCTCAGCGCATGTGGACCGTTGCCTTGCGGTCGGCCACCAATCCAACGCTTCAACGTGCGAGGCTCGGCTCCCTCCCTTCTCTCTCCTTCTCTCTCTCCTTCTCTCTCTCTCCTTCTCTCTCTCTTTCTCTGTCTCATTCTCTCTCGCTTTCTCTCTCTCTTTCTGTCTTCGGGTCTTTAGGCATCGTCCAGCCAAGTATCATAGCATCATGTATTTATCACACTGTCGCAATCCATCCCCCTCCCCAGCGACCGTTCATGTGACATTTGACAGTGTCTAGGACGGCACTTACAGGCAAGCCTATGACTGTGCCCGCGTACGACTTCGCCTTGGCTCTTCTCGCACGAGACGTTTCCCACTCTGGAAACGCGTAGCACGTGACGAGTGTTGTTCTCGCTTTGAAATGAAATTAGTTTGGCTGCATATCGCGCGCGTGATCCGCATCCAACAGATCGGGCTGAGCATGGTTCTATCTAGCTCGACAATCTTCACGACACCATCATCTCGATAGTCAAGCGTCCTCACACTACCAAAGTGCCACGGTCACGACAGGCAAGGATGCAATGATGGCGTAATCGATGGCACAGAGAGCACTCATCTTGTCCGCATCAGCAACACGATCATCGAAAGCAACACGGCCATCAACGTCGACAACACGCTCTTTCATCCACCGCAGTGGCAGCCTGTACATCGATCAAGCTCGCGCCGCTATCTCTCTGCCTTTCATCCGCGTGACTGCTCGTCGTCGGCACACGCATATACCGCAAGACGCACCAGCGGGGCATGGCGGACCGCTTTGCGGCACTAGCCGGCTACGATGCCGGCTCCAACTACGACGCGACAATAGAGCAGAGTCTCGCAGCGGCCGCCAAAGACGACTTGCCAGGACTGGAGACCGTAGCCAGCATCAACCTCGACCTGCCGCCTACAAAACCTCTCACCAGCACGTTTGGCAAGTCCAAGAAGCCCAGCGCAGCAACCGAACGCGCAAGGCGCATCACATCGGGTCCTCTTGAACTTGGCGTGGGAAGAGCCCGCACTCCTCCTCCCAACGACACCTCGGGTACATCGTCCAACAAGGAGAATGCGCGCCACGACGAGCCTCCCTCCACACAGCGCAAGCAGGAGCAGCGAAGGCACTATGGCGTACGCATTGCCGACGATGACACTTTCGAAGAGCTCGAGGACAGTCTGCAGAAGGGACATCAGCAAAGTGAGCTGCAACGCATGCAGCAGGACATCTCGCAAGGTGGTGACTCGCTGCTCGCTGCATCGCCAGGTAACGACTCGGGGCAGTGGGGCGCGCGTGCCATGCGTCGCCGTTCAGCAGCGGGAGTGTCGATGAAGTCGGCCCAGGAAAAGATCAACAGCCTCACGCAGGAGCGCGACGAGCTCAAGATCGTCGTCGATCTGCTGCGTGAAAAGGTATCGCTCGACGATCGCTTGGCCGAGCTCATCGTTCTCAAAAAGGAGAAGCTCTCGTATACCAACAAGATGATCGCCCAGCAAGCCATGCTTAAGCAGCAAGATCGCGCCATCAAAGTCCTGCAAAAGGAGCAGCAGCAGTGGAAGGGTACTTCTCCGACCGACTACGAAGAGCGCATCGCCGACCTACAGGCGAAGCTGCTCGCCGCCAACAACCAGGCCGAGGAGGAGAGGCGCGAGAAGGTTCGACTCGAAGACGAGCTCGACTTCATCAAGCGACGAGGGCCACCACCGGGGGATGCGAGCCGCGGCGGCGACGAGACATCGGCTACGTCGCTCGGCGACTCGACGCGCTTGCGGCAACGCATCGATGCGCTTCGAGACGAGCACGAGGACGAAAAGTACGAGCTTCGCCGGGAACGCGATCAGGTGCAGGAGCAGCTCGAGCAGGCGCGTGACGAGATCGACCGTCTTCGCTCCCAACAGCAGCGCTCCTCTCCTCCCAACGGATCCATGCATCATCAGCGCAACATCGATGATCTCGAGCAGCAGCTCACCGCCCACAAGACCGAGAATGCCAAGATGCTCGAGCGCCACGCCCAGCTGGTCGCCGACATCGAACAGCACAAGGACGAGCTTTACGAACTGCGCTCGTCCGAAGAGGCGCTGCAGCGGGAGCTCGATGTGGCCAACCAGAGGCTCGAGCATGCCAATCTCACCCAGGAGGACGAGGCAGTCCGCTTTGTCGAGGCCGAGCGTCTCGCGGCGGACCGATACCAGGATCAGATCGACAAGCTGCGCGACGAGCTCGCCTCCGCCCAACTGCAGATCGACGGCAAGGAGGCTGAGCTGGAGAAGCTCGATGCCGAACTGCAGGACCTCACCGCCAAGGTGGACGATCTCGAGTACGAGCTGCGTCAAGCCGAACAGCTGCTGGAGGAGCAAAAGGCGCAACTCGAGGGCGTCGAAGCCGAAGCGGACGAGCTGGATCGTCAAGTGCAAACCTTCAAGCAGGAGGCGGACGAGCTACGCGCTGAGGCGGACGAGCTGCATCGCGGGCTCGAAGCCAAAGACGTTGATCTCGCCGAGACGAACAAGGAGATGCAAGAGATGTCGAACCGCATGTTCGGCCTCGAGGAGGAGCTCGAGGCGCGAGCTGACGAGATCAAGCAGCTCGACGAGGAGATCGTCAAGGTGGAAGAGGCACTACAGCAGACCAACGAGAAGCACGAGCGTCACACGACCGTCCTCAAAGAGAAGCTCATCGCGGTGACGCAGGATCTGACCGCATCACAGGCTCAGTTGGAAGCGACGTTGGGCGAGCTCGAGGCGATGCGTGAAGAAGCGGACTCGTATGCGCGGGAAGCCGAGCAACTAGCCGCCGAACGGGCACGCTTGGAGGAGATCAACGCCAAACTCGACGCCAAGGTCTCGGACGTCGTCGAGGATCTCAAAGCGGAAGAGCGGGCGTTGGACGATGCGCACGCCGAATGGGAGCGCAAACTCGAAGAGACCGAGGAGCGGATGGCTCGTGTCGTCCGG
Organism: Pseudozyma pruni; assembly: GCA_023212685.1. NCBI lineage: Eukaryota > Fungi > Basidiomycota > Ustilaginomycetes > Ustilaginales > Ustilaginaceae > Pseudozyma > Pseudozyma pruni. The sequence goes on from JALBYD010000038.1 coordinate 104,110, forward strand.
GACAAGGACGAAGCCATCCTCACGCTCGAAAAGGAGCTCAACCAGATGGAGGACGACCTCGCCACGCGCAAGTCGGACGTTCAGACGCTGCAAGATGCGCTTCGGGCCAAGGAGAACGAGTCGTTCCGCATGGGTCAGAGCTCGGCCAACGACAAGTACAGTCTCGAGCTCGAAATCGATCGTCTCAAACGGGACCTTTCGCGGTGCGAAGATGACCTCGCCCGAGCGCGCAAGGATCTCGACCGCAAGGATGACACGCTTCGACAGAAGGAGGATTCCCTCGCGCAGTTGCACTCCGAGCTGCGGGAGACGCAGGCGAAGCTGGCTAGCGAGATGCAGTCGAACCTCGGACTTTCCGAGCGATTCGAGGCGCAGCAGAACGCGGTCAAGGCGGAGCGCAAGGAGCTCGAGGCAGCACGCGCCAAGCTGGAGGAACTGGAGCACGAGCTCAACGATGGCGAGCGAGCCACCCTCCGCACCGAACAAGCTTCTCGCGACGCCTTGGGTCAACGCAATGCTCTTCTCCTCACAATCTACCAGCAGATGGGCAAGATCCTCGCCTCGTCCACTGCAGATGGCACTTCAACCCCGCGTAAGCGCGAAGTGGAACTCAAGCCGTTTACCAACTTTGACGTGTTCCACGCCTCGCTCCTGTCGCGGCTGCGTCGGGTATTCGATACGCAGCTCGGCGTCGATCAGAAGGCCAAAGAGCTAGAGACGAAGCTTATGGAGAAGTATACCACGTTGAAGAGGCAGCAGGACTCGCGGTTCCGACAGATCGACCGGTTCGAGGCGTCGATCAAGGTCGCCACCGACAAGCAGGGGCAGTGGCGTCAAAGGCTGGTCTCGAAACAGGCCGAATTGGACGCGGTGAAAGCGACCAATGCCGAGCTGCTCTCGCAGATCTCCTCGCTCAAGACTCGATCCTCGCTCTCGACGCCCGGAGACAATAATAAGCTCACCTCGCTCACCACGCGCGCCAACACCGCCGAACGACGACTGGCTACAGCGCTCACGCAGGCGAGTCAGGCGGAAGACCGTCTAGCAGAGGCCAAAGTCAAGTACGGCGAAGGAGAGGGCAAGTGGGCGGCTAGGATCAAGGAGTTGGAGCTGAGGTGCAAGGCGGCTGAGGAGAGGGTGAAGAGGGAGAGGCAGGGAGCCAAGGAGAGGGTGAGCGAGTTGGAGGAGATCCGAAGGAAGTTGGAGAAGGATCTCGAGGCTGCTACCAAGAGGAATAGGATGGTGGGCGAGCTGCAGGCGAATGTCAGGGGGATCAGCTGAACAAGCAGCCGATTCTGTCACTACGGCGGGTGAGAGTGGGACGATGTGTATTTGTACCTGCGCTATGCTAAGTTACTTTGATATCATGTTACATCTGTGCAGGGTGTGGAGAGGTAAGGTGGTTACGTGCGATAGGAGGAGGAGTCTCATGCGTGCCTGAGATTGCAGCTCTGGGCCGAGACAAGCGGTCGGAGGCGAGGTAGAAGTTGAACTGTCAAACAGATCTGACGCTTCAGGCGGATTTGCATGCAACTCGCATGCAAGTCTGACTTTATTCTCCCTGTTCGAGATGCCTCGTTCGACTTGTTGATCTTGTGCAGCTGCCTGCAGTGCTGCTTGTGATGCATGCGTGATACACACACAGTGCTTCGGCTGGAGAGTATATCTGGAAGGGGCGAAAGGATTCGACGCAAGGAGGTGCCAGGGTCAAGCATATCAAGGAGGTGCGAGCAAGTGACTTTGTACGACAGTCACACTGCATTCGTGTGATAGGCAAGCACCATCGACATGCCGGTGCGCTATGCACGAATGCTGCAGCCCATCATCCTCATTATCCACTTTCACTCCTGTTGCCTTTATGAGCCGGAACTCATGGACTCGATGTGCGTGGCAGTCCTGCATCCGTACATCGCCTTCCTCCAGCGTCGCTGTTTCGTGCGATCTGAAAGCCGTTTCGCGTTCCCACACGTCTCGGGAAGCGTCGCCGTGGTGCCGAGCAGATGGTAAGACGACGTTCTAACCGATTGCCCCCCTCGCCGACGATCGAAGTGGACCCCGCACAAGCCACGCAATCGAGCGGCCACGGTCCCGACGATGGGCACACTTGGCCTCGGAGTGGGCGGCCTGGGTGCACGGCGAATGAATCGAGAGCGTAAGAGGCGCGGTGTTTCGGGTAGATTCGACGTTCAACCCGCGGTCATACCGCTCCTCAGGACCGGTGCAAGCAGGTCTGAATTGCACGGACAGGAGTATGGTGCGATAGAGGATCAGGAATGAAAGAAAAAGTTCCCATGCCAGGCAGTTCTCCGAGCTGCATCATGCAAGGTTGGAAAATTTCGCGCCGCGCTCGAGAACATTCGCGTCAACCTTCGCTTGTCGCGTAGAGTAGTAACCTTCCACTTTCCTCCAAAACCACCACAATCCAAGGCAGGCTTTCGAGTTCGAATTCCGAGAAGCGAAACGCGACGCGAAGTCGGACGCGTAAAGTGAAGATATGCACATCCAACCTTGAAACGCATGTCTCAGTCTCCGACCCTGGCTTTCGACACCCCACGTTGCAGCTTGTGCAGCTGCTGCACAAGCTGCAGCCTCGAAATGCACGTTGGAATTTCATCTCCTGCAGCTCATCACCAAACCTTCGCTTGACCTCGAGCCGACTTTGGCTGAGGAGGCGGAGTCGCGGATACCTACATTGAAAAAGCTGTACGCTGCACATGGCGATCTCCTCCAATCGTCGTTTCATTTTGACCGGTCGACGAGGTATCCTTTTCGAATGCAATCAATCGCTGAAATGTGGCGACAGGGAGAGTCGTCTTGGACCAGCTCTTCGGAACACGATACGATTCGCACGGCCTCTGTTGATCTTGTCGATGCTCTTCTGTGTGTGGCAAGTCAGCTGGACGAGACGTCAGAAGATTCGCATTTGAGAGAAAAGGAAAAGCCGTCGGATTAAGCGTTGGCCGGGCCGTCGCTTTCCAAGAGTTTTTAATAGCATCTTTTCTGCGATGCGGGGGAATCCTTCTCTTTCCCTGGCTCGAGCTCACACGACTTTTGCGAACCTTCTTCTTGCCTCTCGAGGAATTTTCCCGCTTCGCTCAAGCCGGGCCAAGCCAAGCCACCTGAGAAGTTCAACGACGAATTTTTTAGGTTTGCCGCCTTTCCCTCGGTCTCTCGCTCTCTGGGTGGGAATCTTCGCATCGCAAGTCCCCGTTGGCAACTACTTGCGCTTGGACCGCATCTGTTTTCGCGCTAAGCGCTGCACTGGGAAGAGCAAGCGGTCGGCTCATCTCGCCAACTCTGGTTCTGGTCTTCGCTTGGCGTCTTCTTTTTTTGAACAGGCGAGTTGGAGGAGGATCGCTAAATGCCATGCTCGATCGCTGCAGGAGCGGACTCAGCACGAGCGTTTTAGAGTATGGCGCCTCTGCTTAGCTCACGTTGCTGCCCAGCACCACGGGGCGGTTGGTCATGGCCATCGTGTTGGCCTCTGCGGACGAGATGATGGATCAAATCGGTAGAGGCGATTGAAATCGAGGACGAGAAAAGCAGGACGAGGCGGGGCCAGACTCGTGTCAAGGGCATGCATTCGAGTGTGTATCTGTGTGGCTTGATGTTCCCCCTTCCCATCGTGAATTCGCTTGCCGTTTCTGAACGCCTCGTCCCCCCCCTCCGCCTCTTCTCATGCGAGGTCGTTCATCGGCCGACTGCTGCTGCTGCTGGTGGTTGGAGTCTGCGTAGCTCTGCTGCTCCTGAAGCTCGGACATTCCGTTGTTCCGCTGCGGTCGATTGACACGGCTTGCAGCAGCATCATTCTCGCAAATGCCGTTTTGCCGCTCTGAGCTTCTGTGTGCCCTCGTGCTCTTGGCTGTGCGCTTGCGTGCTGGTCTGAGCAACCTCTCGTTCCTGCTTTCCCTGCCACTGCTGCTGATGCTGGCTGCAGTCGACGCAGCATTCCCGCCCTCCTCTCCTCTCCCCTCCCTAAGCCTCCTCTCAAGCTTGTGTCGGAGTCTGGCCTTTTAGGCTTTCAATCCGCATCGTTGCATGCCTGCCTCAAAGTGCCGTGCTGAGGAGGCAACCAAGATTGAGCATCTATCTACCCTCGAGTGTGTGTGTGTCCGCCAGAGCCATCCAAATCGCAATCTTCCTGGCTGCACCACACACATCCACTGCCTGCACCTTCGAGATCGCAGCTGCTCGCCCTCAGTCATCCTCCTGGTCCTCCTGCTCCTTGCTCGTTATCTCTGACCTTCTCATCCAGCTCACCACCGTCACCACCACCACCACCACCACCATCCTCACCACCATCTCCAATCACTGTCAGCACTACCGCATCCTCTCTTCCTCGCTTCTTCCTTTGCAACCAGCATCGTCCTCGATCCAAGTCGGTGCCTACTACCGGTTCATCTGGCCGCATTCACCGTCAACTGGCCAACTTCGTTGCATCCCTTCTCACATCCCCCTCGATTCTCTGCCCTGCGACCCTTTCGACGCCTGCTCAGCTTGGCTTGGCCAACAATCACTTTCACTACAGCAACTAAAGCATATGCATCATCCTTGCAAAGCTTCTTGAAAGGCACACGCACCTTTTCCAAGTGCAATTTCGGCTTTCCCTATCTCTCTCCTGACGCACACTTATTCCAACGCACGCACGCACGCACACAGCCAACTCGATTCAAATCGCATCGCATCACATCGCAGCATACAGTCACACATTTTTCGACGCCTTCACCAATCAGCCTTTCGCGACCGCCGATTGCGACCTGCACCCTTTTCGACAGTCACATATTCCCTTCTTATTCAGCACAATCTTATTCGACTGCTGTTCCCCTTTGATACTGTCACCTTGCATCTCTCCCTGCCTCTCTTGCCCGCCAAACTCGTCTGCCTCGGTCGAGCTGCGGACAAGTAGGCTTCATTCGATCTCCATCAAAGGCCCTTTCGCTGGTCGCAAGTCGCCTTCCACCTTCCTTGTCGGTCGTGATTCTTGGTCCCTTTCATCAACGTAAGTGTCAACGCTCTCTTTCCCGTGGACTCGCTAGAGTGCGAGCATGCGGTGGCGACCGACGCTCGAGCGACATTGCATGGCCCTCTGCGCCGACTTGATCTCTGCACGGCTGCATCAACGCAAGCTGCATCCTTGCGCTGTCCTGCTAGAGCAAATTTTGCATTGACAAAACCCCACCGCCGCTGCCATCACCATGAACCTTGCTTCATATCCACACCGAACCCTCTCGCTAACATCTACCTTACCCTTCCTCCTTTGGTATCCCTCCTTCGTCACATCGATCCTGGCTTCTGCTACATGCTCGTGCTGGTCATCGTCCTTGCTCCTCCTCTGCTCTGCCATCTCGCCGTCGCCGCATCGACGCTGTCCTAATGCTTCGATCACCATGTCGTGGTCAAACCCCTACTTCGACCCTCCGTCACCATCACCGTCGCCGTTGTCACTCTCGCCATTCACAGCTTTGCCCCACCTCGACGGCAATATGACGAGCGCATTGTCCCCTTCGATGGTCAACATCCAAGCCCCCTTTGCAGATGCCGGCCATCTCAAAGCTTCACCTCAAAAGAAGCAGCGATACTCATCGCCCAAGAAAGCTTCCAAGCTCGCATCCTCCTCGCCAGCTCCCTCAGCGTCGTCGAGGTCGTCATCGCCACAGAAAAAGGCAAGACGCTCCTTCAAGCGCACCTCCAGCACCGCCAGCATCATGGACGCTGTCATGAACTCCAGGGCTGCCATCGACCACGACGCCGTGCCACCGCAAGGCCTCGGTCTGCCCAGCTCGACCAGCAACATCTTCGAGTATACTCGTTCTTCGCCCTTTGCCTCGTCGTCGCAGACCACCCTCGCCGATCTCGACGAGGCAGACATCAGCAAGGTGCTCTCCACCCCTCGTCGTGGCAAGCGCGTTGGCAATGTCGATATGGGCTGGGAGTCGCCTATTGGTGACCGCACCCCTACCGCAGCTTCTGTCGCCGCAGCTGTTCCCCACACGTTGCCCAAGCTCGGTCGACTGTCTCGCTCTCTCAGCAGCAACGCCGTCGAGGCATCCCCAAGCAAGCGCAAGGCCTCCACCGCCTTTGCATCGGAACTCCACACATCGCAGCGCAGCCTTGTCGACTCTTCGGGCTGGGCCTCGGCTGCCATGATCAGCTCGGTGCCTCTCTCGCAAGATCGCAGCAAGAGCTCGCCCGGCTTTTCGCCTCGCTTCGTGCCTGAGCCCGTCATCACCGGTCTCGTCTCGGCGGAGACCCGCGATCCATTTGCAGCCTTCACCATCGAGGACTCGCCCATCATCGACCAGAACGCCAAACTGGTGCCTATCGAAGTCGAGGGTCTCGGTCGAGTCGCCATTCACCGCGACTTTGCGCAGCAGATCTCGGACCACCCTCCCAACCTCAGCCACTTTGCGTCGCGGCGATTCTCGTGCTCGTCGGATCGCGATGCAGCGTTGCTTCGTGGATCCGACTCGGAAGATTCAGCAGCTCGAAGCGAGAACGGGTCGTCTACGGATCCCACGTCGGCGGGCACTCCTTGCCCCTCTGGCGTTTCGCCCAGCTTCTCCCTTTCGTCTCAGTTCCCGGCGACGGAGCCCGTCTCGCCCGTCAAGAAGTCCAAATCCAGCCAAGCATCCCAAGACATCAGCGCCGAAGCTCAAAAGGCCTTGATGGCGTTGATGAGCATGGACGGTATTGGTGCGGCCAAGCAGCAGGACGATAAGCTCTACCGCCCACGTCTTGGTGGCAGCAGCAGCAGCAATAACAGCAGCAGCAGCAGTGGCGCCAAGCTTCCCACACTTGACTGGCCCGACTGCCCAAGTGGCCCTTGGTCTGCCGCTGGCCGCCACATCGACGAGCTCAAGCAGAAGCGCCGCGAGGGCATCCAGCGCTGGCTCGAAGCGGATTCCAGCGACGAGACCGAGCTCGAACGCACAGAGCCAACGGGTACAGCCTACCGACACCACCCGATGGTCGCCAAGGCACTGCTCGATCGCGCCCGCAAACACCAGCGCGCTCAGCTCTCGGCTGCGGCTGCGGCTGCAGGCGGACGCAGCCCCTCGAAGCGAGGCAGAAAGTCAAAGCAGCATCAGCAGCTGCTTGGCGTTGCCGAAACACCCAAACGTCGTGGCCGCAAACCCAAGATGGCAGCTTCGATTGCCGGTTCATCTCGCAAATCGGTTGCGACGGGCGCTTCACTGGCGCGATCCAATACCAGCGCCATCTTTGGCTGCAAGTGTGGCATCGACGACGATTCGATCATCATGGTCCAGTGCGACGGATGCAAGCACTGGCTGCACCTGCCCTGCGTCGGCATCAATGCCGTCAACGACCTCGACGACGAGTGGTTCTGCGACGACTGCTGCGATGCCGCTCTCACGGAGCATTTGTCGCCTGCCTCGTCCATGCCCGCCTCCGTCTCCTCGTACGCGCACCTCAGCACGCCCGAGGCCCTCGAAGCTGTCCTTCTGGGTCAGGAGCCCGTCTTCACTCTGCCCAGCGGTACGCCCATCCACCGACATGGCGTGGCCGTCTCTTCTTCGATCGCACTGGCTCCCAGCCCGCCGCTGTTGTCGGTCGGCGATCGGGGCGGACGCAGCACGGTCAAGCGTCAAGGACAGGGTCGTTCACGAGCCGAGCGCGTGGGTTGGAGGATGAACGAGCCCGGATCGCCACTAGCGCGAAAGAGCACAACCGCATCGTCGGGCGTTCGACCTGCCGTGCCCGAGACTCCTTCGAGGTCGAGCGAGGCCACTGCCGATTTCACGGATGCCAGCACCACCCCAAGCCTGCTGGCCGGCTTCTCGCGTGCTGACTGGGAACCCACCCGCGCCAGCCACCGTGAACGCGAGACTACCCCGCCTCGGATGGTCGGTATGAGCACGCCTAGTCGTCACGCGTCAGGTCGCAAGCCCAACGATTCGGGACCGCTCTCTCTCGGTCTTGGGGAGGACGAGCCGGTGCATGCGGATGTCTTCTCGACACCCTCGCGATTGGCGTCGGGCGGTTCGTGGGCCTACCGCGCAGGTGGCCAGCCCCACGGCAGCCAGACCCCCTCGCGATCCGGCGGACGGCATCAGCGAATCGACTCGTTCAGCGGCGGCCTACTCTCTACGCCCGGTCGAGACTTTTTGTCGAGCGCCTTCGGCACCGAGCCGTCGACGAGCATACCGAGCCTCGTCTACAGCAGCGGCTACGACGGCTTCGACGACCACCTTGGCAGCGAAGCGTTCTACAGCAACGGTGGCGGCAGCAACAGTCGAGCGTGGCAGTTGCAGTCGCCTACGTCGAGCACGCGGGCTGTGAGGGCGCGTCAGCCGAGCGGATTGGCGAGTTGGTCGAGCACGTTGTTGAAGACGCCTGAGTTGCAGCCTCGGCAGATGGGAACGAGTTCGATGAGGGGGGGTGACGATTTCCCGCCTTCGTCTTCGCCGTTTCCGAGGACGCCGACGTTTGATGGCAGTCCGAGGTCTGGATATGGGGTGCGTGAGAGGCAGCAGAGTCTGGGGATGGGGTTGCCGAGTGGGTCGGCGAGGTTGCACAAGGCGATTGGGGGTGCAAGTGGAAGTAGCAGAGGGGGGAATGCGAAGTTGAGACAGGTGTCGACGGACGTGCCTATGGGGTTGGGGATCGGGTTGGATTTGGATGATGTGCTGGACTGGGCTTAGGCAAAGGCATAAGTTCTTATTCATGGTTTCGTTTCGTGCATCATAAGCTAATCATGAGCCTTTCTGCATTGTTAGCTGGCTTCTCTGTGTGCTCTTATGTGTGTGCGTGTGTCAGTCGAGGTGACGATGGGTGCGAGTGTGTTCGCTGCGTATGAGGAGCAGCGAGAGGGAGGAGAGGGAAACGCGGGAGTCGGACAAAAGAACCCTTACTTTTTGGCAAATGGAGAAAGTGACACTCTTCCTCTTGGTCCTTCTTCATCTTCGCAACGACATCTTCCTTTCCGCATCAGTACAACCAACACGAACAGCGCACGACAGCGGCGAGAATGGAAAGGATGATCGACATCTGAGGCCACAATCTACAAGTGAAAGTCGAAGGGAGGGCCAAGAGGCGCCTTGACAAGCTGCAAAACATGGAAGCGGGCCCAACACGGAGTGTCGACGCTCGCCAGCTCAGGCGGGACTTTGAGGCGGTCAAAGAGGGTATCAAACGATTCGATTCTCCCGAAGAGGTGCTGAAAACGTTCGACGACGCCTCTATCCGCGTGTTTGGAGTGTCTGTCATTCCGACCGGCCCTTCAGCAGCCACGACCTCGACCAACCCTCCAGCCCACTCAACCTCGCTCACCCCTGTGCGGCTCGACGCGAGCGACATCCACCTCATCGAAACCGTCCAATCAACTCTTCTCCTCCGAATCGTCGTCGACTTGGCCACCGCCCTCCCTCCCACCCAACTCCAACATCTGCTCCACGGATGGTTGTTCGGCCCGTCGCTCTCACCGCCCCACCAGGGCACCGTACAGCAATGTGCTCTGCGAACAGTCTCCCGCCACCTCTCCTCGCCCAATCCTCACTCTCTCACACTCACCCAGCTCGAGCAGCTACTCTCTACGTCCACACGGTGGTCCCTCCCATCGCTCATAGCTGCCGTGAAAGCGGAAGCCAACCGGGCGCGTGCGGAGGTGAGTTGGGGGGAAACGTTGCGGTTGATTACGGGGATACCCGACCGTCTGGCGAATGCCACCCAGGGACGCATGCCGCAGGGGTTCGAACAGAAATGGTTCGAGAACGTTCTCGTTGACGGCTTCGCACAGTGCCTCGAAACGGGAGAGGTGGAGGTGAGGCGGGCCAGGGAGGTGGTGGTGCGGTTGGATAGGGTGGGGTATCTCACCCGAGCAGTGGATATGGAAGGGCGTGGGTTTTGGGGGACACTATTGCGACGGATGAAGGTCGAGGAGGGGGGAACGATGGCGAAGGGCTGGGCGAGGGTGAGGTCGAGATTGGGGAGGGAGTTGAGGCGGAAGCTGGATGCGGGGCTGGTGGAGACGTTGCTGTACTGGATGAGCAGGAGGGGGTTGCCGACGGGGTTGGTGACAGCGGGGGAGAGGGGGAAGGCGGGCACAGAGGGGACGGCGTTCCTGGGTAACGAGTCGCAGCAGGCGGTCGCTGCTACCTCACTACTCTTCGACAGCCTCCTCTGCCCGCCCGCGCAGTCATCCACCTCGTCAGACTCGGACAGCGATACAGACGACGACAACTCTTCGATCATCGACACCTTCACCAATCTCTGCCTGTCCCCTGCCCCCCACCAAACGCCATTACTCGCATGGGCTTGGACAAGTCACCTCTCAACCCACCTATCCCCATCCTCCCTCCTCCCCTGCCTCGAGTCCACCCTTCAGCTTTGGTCCGACGCCGTCCGCATCTCCCGCACGCTCCCCCGCACCGAACTCTTCCTCACCACGCTCATCACCACCCTCCTCGCCTGCCTTCCCACCACCACGCCCGGTCTCGCGGCAGTGGCGAGGTCGCAGACGGTGATCGAGGGGGTTTCGGCGCACCTCGAGTCGTCGGATCCGACCATACGAAGGCTAGGGATGCTGGTTGGCGAGCTGCTCAGTGCGAAGACGGCCGAGGGCGGGAGGGTGCTCGATTTCGGGAAAGGGGTGTGGAATGGGACGGGGGAGGGCAGGGAGGAGGTGCGCGTGTTGCGGGCGTTGAGCGATGCCTGGGCGCATCACAGGGTTGCGCTGGAGGAAGCACGAGAGAGGTTGAGGGCGGGAGGGTTGACCGAGATCATGGATGTGATTGGTGTTACGGCTGAGAGCGAGGTGGTGAAGTCGGAACCCCAGGAACAGAGGGTGAAGAGATCGGGCAAGGGGAGGACGAGGAGGTTGCCGGAGAAGGTCGATCCGCCACCTCGTCAGGCTGCTGGTCGGAGGCCGCTGATTACGATGCTCGGGTCGGACGACGGGGAGGAATCCCCGCAGCAAGAGGTGACACCGTCGCCGCTCACCATGTTCTCCTCCACAAATTGCGTGCAAGAGGATGCTGAGGAGACATCCTCCTCCTCGAGCGACGACTCGGACAGCGACACAGCGCCCGCCTCGGATTCACACTCGGTGCACCGCCTCGCAGCCTCGCTCAGCGGTCTCTCTACCACCGAGGCCGGTCCTCTCCTCAACAGCCACCCTTCGCACCCCACTCCTTCTCACCGTCAACGTTCCAAGGACAAAGTGACGGACTTCGACACGAACCGCGAATCCCACGCTCCCCAATTTCACACCCGCACCCCACCCCCGATCTACATCTCCCAACTGTCCCCGCTCCTCCGCTCCTCCACGCGCTCCTCGATCCGCCTAGCCCTGCACCACGCGGCGCCTCTCATACGGCGCAAGTCGTCCACCCCGCTCTTTGGCGGCGAGGTGCGCGAAAACGCCGTGGACCTTACGCTCACCCTCATCTCGCTCCACGACAATTTCGGGATGAAAGGGTTCGAGGGGATGCGGAGGGAGGCGGTGAGGGAGTTGGCGGTTGCTGTGCCGAAGGTGGTTGTGGAGGTGTTGGTGGAGGCGGGGATGGGGGCGGTGTATAGTGATGTGCAGAGGGGGGCGTGTTGGGCCGGGGTGGTGGAGAGCGCGGTGGTGCTAGCGAGGGGTAAAGACGAAGAGGAGGGGGTGGGGAGGAGGGCGGAGAAGGTTGTTGAAGGGGTCATGCGCAATGCGAGGGAGGTGGGGGAGGAACAGGTACCGCAGTTGCGACGACAGAAACAGCTGTCAGTCCACCCGTCCTCGACACAGCGCGGGTCGGTGCTCATCCAACCCCACACTCCCCCCACCTCCCTTGACCCACCAAGAAAGGACGTATGGGGAGCGCTAGCTGCGCCCACCTACATCTTCCCGCTCATCCACCGATACCTGGCCTACCGCTCCCACCACCTCTCCCACCCAACCTCCCTCGGCGCAGGCACATCCTCCCTCTTCACCCCCACCACGCTCTCACTCTTCTTCGACACGCTCACAGTCCTCCTCTCCCTCTCCCCACACCACACCATACCCACCGTCACGCCGTCGGTCCTGGACCTGCTCGCCACGTCGGTCGACCCGGAGCCGAGTCCTACGTCGCCGGCGGTGGCGAGTCTGATGACGCTGTTAGCACTGACGCTCGACCGGGTCTTGCAGGCGGGGCCAGAGGTGGTGTTGGAGGATGCGCCGTGTGTGAGGCGGTTGCAGGGGTTGCTGGGGTGGGCGAAGGGGGTGTTTGCGGAGCTGCAGGGAGCAACAGGGGGCAAGGAGGGGAAGGTCGCGGCGAGGGCGGCGAGCGTGTTGCTGCTCATGGCGCGGTTGGACGAGGTGCGGACCGAGAGGGCGAGACGGTTGATTGGGTTCGTCCCCGCTTGAATGGCGAGCCCATTGCTTCAACATATTCCTGTGTTTGCGAATGTCACCCACACAGTCGCACAACGTCTCTGTCACAATAACAGGCCCGGTCATCACTCACACCTCCAGCACGATGGGCGGAAAAAGAGACTGACATTCATGCACAGACCGGATCACTTCTTCTTCTTCTTGCTCCCGCCACCCACCGTCGGCGTCCCCGCCCTACTGCTGCCCGCATTACTCCCCGTATCCAACGCCTTCCTCTTCTTGCCACCCCTGCTCTCCTCCTCCTCCATCTCCTTGAGCACCAGCAACAGCAACGTGTTGCACCTCCTCCCCAGCTCCTGCGGCGTCCTGCTCTTGATAAACCAGTCAAACCTAAACGCTGGATAGCCCATCACGTCCTTCTTGATCCGATCGTACGTGTCCCCCTCACCCAGGCCGTACTCGGCGAGCTTGACGAGCAGGAACCGATCCTCCTCCTCGCTGTAGCTCTTGCCCTTGTTCTGGCCGTAGTGCATCTTGAGCTGCAGCAGCGGTTGACGGTAGCTCTCGACTTTGCGCTTGAGCACTGCCTCCTGGTGCTGCTGCTTGGCGAGCTTGGATTCGCCCTCTTCGATGCGGGCGACGAGCTTGGCGCTGTCAGAAAGCTCGTCGAGGCGCGTCCAGAACACCTTGGCGTACTCGCGGATTTCTTTCTCGGTCTTGCTGGCGTCAGGCATGTCAGAGGCGATCAGGGCGTAGGCTTTGCGGCCGTACCGTTCGCAGCCGCGGATGAACAGCTGGTACTCGCGTCGGTTCCAGTTGCTGAAACCTTCGGAGGCGAGTTGCTCCTTCTCCTCGGTCTCGGCTTCGGTCAGCGGCTCGGCCGTGTCGATGAGCTCCTGCTCGCGTTTACGCTCTTGCTCCGCCTCCTCCGCAGTCTGGCCGTCGGTGGGCTCCTTGGTAGGAACGCGGTAGCCGATCGATCGTTGGTACGCCGCCGTCTCGCGCTCCTGCAACTCGGCCAGGCGCGGCGGGTAGAACTGGAAGTCGTTGATGTTGATCTGCTTGGGCGCACGCGGCGCTTTAGGCTGCGTCGGTTTGGGTCCTACACGCATCGCATCTCGATAATAATTGTCGATCGAGTAGTTGGCTTTACGTTCGCGCTTGCTCGGCTCGATCCACAGCTGTCCGATGGGCTTGCGCTCCGAGAAATCGTTGCCCTCCCAGTTGTAGACCGTGTCGGATTTGAAGTTGTTGAGATCGTCGAGGTTGAGGCCCTGGTACTTGGCTTGGATGGCTTGGGTGCGTTCCTCGCCGCGCGAGATGATGTCGTCGATGTCGTCGTTGATCGACATGTCTTCTTTGTTCGAGATGATCTTCTCGGCGCCGTGCTGGATCATGTCGACGAGGTCGTCCTTGGACTGGGCCGCTTTGGCGGCTTGTTGGGCGCGTCCCTGCTGGATGACGAGCTGGTCGAGACGCAGCTTCTGCGCGGCGCGGTCGAGGATGCGTTCTTCGATGGCGTGCTCGGTGACAAAGCGGAAGACGTACACCTGCTTGGTTTGGCCGATACGGTGGGCGCGGTCCATGGCTTGCAGATCGGCTTGCGGGTTCCAGTCCGAATCGAACAGCACGACAATGTCGGCGGTCGTGAGGTTGATACCCAGACCGCCGGCTCGGGTGGTGAGCAGGAAGATGAACTTTTCGGAACCGGGCTTGTTGTAGTCGTCGATGGCAGCGATGCGGTCCTCGTGCGCGGTGCCACCGTCGATGCGGCAGTACTTGTACTCGCGGAAGAGGCAGTAGTCTTCGAGGATGTCGAGCATTCGACTCATCTGACTGAAGATGAGAACGCGCGAGCCCTTCTCCTTCATCTTGCGCAACATCTTGTCCAGCACGAGCATCTTGCCGGCGTTGTCGACCAGGTGCTCGTCCGTGGTGAAGGGAGGACCCGGCTCGGCACCGTCGAAGAGGTAAGGATGGTTGCAGCACTTGCGCAGCTGCATGACAATGTTGAGCAGGCGCGTCTTGCCCTCCTTCTTGCCGACGCCGCCGTTGACGGCGTCGATGTCCTTCTCGAGGATGCTCTTGTACCACTTGCGCTGCATCTCGGTGAGTCCGACGAACAGGTTGATCTCCTTCTTGGGCAGGAGCGACTTTTCGACGTCGGCCTTGACACGACGCAGCAGGAAGGGTCGGAGCACCTTGTGCAGCTGCTGCACCACCTGATCCTGGTTCTCGTCGCCTTTGCCCTTGAACCACGATTCGAAGTCCTCCGAGTTGCTGAAGACATCCGGCAGAAGGAAGTTGAGCAGCGACCACAGCTCCATGAGGTTGTTCTGCAGCGGCGTACCCGTGATCAGGAGACGCGAACGCGAGTTGAAGGCACGTACGATCTGCGAGAGCATCGAGTCGACGTTCTTGATTCGGTGCGCTTCGTCGATCACAATGTACTCCCACGAAAGCTTCTTGAGCGCGCTCTTCTCTCGCAGGCACATCTCGTAGGTGGTGATGAGCACATCGAAGTCCTGGGGCAGCAGGTGGTTCTGGATGACGTTCTCGCGCTCCTCCTTGGACCCCTTGAGCGTGACGACGTTGAAGCCAGGCACCCAGCGCTGGAACTCTCGGTACCAGTTGTCGAGCGTCGACTTGGGGACTACGACGAGATGGAAGCCAGGCGTGTTGCGGAAGTCTCGGAGGTAGCCGAGGAACGAGATGGTCTGCAGCGTCTTGCCGAGACCCATCTCGTCGGCGAGGATACCGTTGATACCGTTGTGGTAGAGCGAGATCATCCAGTTGAGGCCCTGGATCTGGTAGTCCCTCATCTTGCCGCCCTTGACGTATGCCGGTGACTCGTTGAAGACGAAAGAGTCCTCCTGGTCGTCGTCGCCGTCCTTGAGGAGCTCTTCGTCCTCCTCCTTTTCCGTCTTTCTGCGACGGTTGTCTCCGCCCTTTTTGGCCTTCTTGGAGCTGGCCTGCTGCGACTCTTCGAGCATCTTTGCAAACTCTTCGTCGCGTTCCTTCTTGATGTCGATAAAGTGCTGGAAGAGCTCGGTCTGGCCCAAGAGATACGAGAACCGCTTCATGCTATCGGCGAGCTTGGACTTGGCCATCTCTTCACGCTTGCTGTCGAGTGTCTCGTTCTGAGCGGCCTTGACGGCTCGCTCCTGCTTGCGTGCAGCGGCACGCTCGTTCTTCTCGCGCTCCTTTTCGAGCTGTCGAGGCGTTTTGGAGGGAGAGGACATGGCGACGTCGCCGTCATCGTCGAGCTGGTCGGCATCTTCGTCGTCCGAGTCAGCGGGACGCTTGTTGGGTGGTGTCTGAGCTCTCGAGACGGAGGCTGAAGCTGTAGGGGCACGACTGAGATCCGCCGAGACGGGAATGTAGTCGGAGAGCTTGTCCTGGTCTTCCCAGTTCTTGGCGTCGCGCATCGCTGGAGGAAGGCCAGACGGCTTGAGGTGGCCGTTGGTGCCGTTAGGAGCGTCCGTCATGGCGGGCGTCTGTGAAGGTGGTCACTTCGAGGAGAGCACCAGCACTAGAGGATCTCGAGCTGAGGGGTGCTGATATGTCGGAGACGGCGGCGATCGACGATGCTTGGTGCGATTGCGTGAATGAGTGAATAGATGCGAGATGTCAGACGACGCAGTGATGTGACGAGGCGAAGCAGAGAATTGCGCGGATGAACGATGGCGTGGACCAGGGGCTCGGTCACGTTGAGTGCTGATTCCACGATTCAAGTAAGGAAGGAAGGATGCGGACGAAGGAAGGAAGGAAGGTAGGTGGAGGGAGGGTGTTGATGTAGCGAAGGAGAGGATGATGGCGAGGAAGGAACAAGTAAGATGCTCAGCTCAGCTCAGGTGTACCCTGAAACTTGAAAACGCGAAGGCAAAGAGAGGCGCGCCGATGAGGAGGACTGCTCCCTCCCTCTGCACGTCACAGAGGCCCACTCTTGATGAAAGCCGAGGAGCAGGAGAGAGAGCATCAAAGGCATTTAAACGTCACTTAAGGCACAGAAATTCTTCCCGGCCGTATTCATTCTGAAATTCTTAGGTTGGAATTCAGTCAAAGCGCGAACGCGTCTCGGCACTAATGAACACGGTCAGCTCCTGATGACCTTGAGTGCAGTCTTGAGCCAGCCAGCCAACCAGCTCAGATCAACGCGACCAAAGGCCCTTGCTCATACGGGCGAGAGCATCTTGTCGAGAGAAACGATGTCCAGCATATCATCACTCCGGACTGCCTCACAATCGTTTTGGGTCTCTCGTACACAGTCTCAAATGCATCAATATGGTGATCAGACACAGGCGAAGGGAATCGGTCAAGTCTATGTTTGAATTGATGAAGGAAGAGTTCGAGCCAGGCAAGACGCTCACCAGCTCGTTGGAGTTGCAAATGCTCTACTTGGAGGAACCCTCTGTGAGCTCGCGGTACTCGACGAGACGGAGCAGATTCCTCTGCAGCATGGCAATGGTGGTCTTGCCGATCGCTGGCAAGTACATCGACGCGCGCGTCCTCACATCCGGCTTGAAGTTCTTCTCGCTCGAAAAGTTGACGCAGACCGCACCCGGCTTGATCCAGTCGGTCTCGATCTTGTAGTTGGCCGAGGGCACACCAGCAATCACCACATCTGACGCACGGATGCACTCTTCCGCAGTCATGCTGCAGTTGCGCACGACGTGGTGCGGGCGAAGCTGCGAGGCGGTGTTCTGAGCGTGCGCCTTCTTGACAATGGCGGATCGGGCGCGGCCCTGTGGTTCGGAAGAAGGCTCAGCGGCACGCTTGTTGAATTCTTGGATCGAGTCAATGTCGACCGAGTAGACCTTGGCACCGTCGTTGGAGAGCAGTGCGGCAAGCGGGCGACCGACCACCTCGGATCGGTTGACAACGGTGATGGTCTTGCCGTAGAGTCGGTCACCGTACGGCAGCTCGCGGTCGTAGACGCCGATCGCCTCGAGACACTTGACCATCGCCAACGGCGTGCAGGGCAAGATCGACTTGGCCATGCCGGGCGGCACCTGTTCGCCGTCGAGCGCTTCGCGGGTCGCACGCTCCTCGGGAAGCTCTCGCGTTGTGCCGGGAGCGTTGCCGAGCTTGGAGGGCGAGATCCATCGCACATTGTGGTACATGTTCCAGCAGTAGCTGAAGTGCAAGCCTTCGACATCCTTGCGAGGGTCGACAATCTGCTGGAGGTAGGTGTCCTGACGGCCAAAGAAGATGGGATAGTAGACCATGATGCCGTGAACGGAGTCGTCTGCATTGGCAGCAATGATCAGATCCTCAACGTCGGCCTCGAGGTCAAAGTCGGGGGCTGTGCCTTTGTGATCCTCCTGCTTGACCTCGACCGAGTCGTCCCACGTCTTCCAGATTTCGAACTCGATGCCGACAGCCTCGCACGCCTTGCGCGTCCATTCCGAGTAAGCTACGCTGGGAGGACTCGGAGTAGGCAGGATACCGACAAGCTTGGGTCTCGACTTGCCCTGGTCGACGCGTGCCTGGATGGCCTCCTTGATGGCATCCTGGAAGGGCGCAGCGATGCCAGATGCTTGGACGAGCTTTCCGGGGTTCTCAGCAGAAGGCACGGAGCCGGACTGCGAGGCGTGCTGAACGACGGGTTCGGACATGCTGCTAGCTACACCACGAAGGACGTCGTTGGGTTGAATAGGAGTGATCGAGTTGCCTTGGCGGTCAAAGGCTGATGCGAGATCCGAGGCTGAAAGCTGATAGCTTGGCTCAAAGTCGCAGACGGTGGCGCGATGGAAGGTATCGAGCAGCGCGTTGAACTGGGCCTTGCGTTGGGAGCGGAGATGGAGAGGCTCGCGAAAAGTGTCTTTGCCTCGAAGTCGTGGGGTCAGAGGCAGAGCCGAGGCAGACGAAGAGGCGGTGCTTGGGGCGCTCGAAGACGAGAGGCTCTCAGATGAAGATGCCGATCGAAGCGAGGGGGGACGTGCCAACTTGTCGAGAAGTGAGTTGAGCTGAGAAAGGTCGACCGTATCGGTATTGGACTTCGCGCTCAAGTGGCTGGAGGTGTGGAACCTTGCGATAGGATGGGCCTTAGCAGCTGCTGCTAGAGGCAAATGAGCCGACGATGCGCTACGAACTGAAGGAGATGAATGGTCGGAGATGGGTGTGGACACCGATGAAGCGGGTTGAAGGACGGCGTCAGTGGTCGCGCTACGGGAACAAGAGCAGGCGGGGAGCAGGCGAGAGGCGGGAAGCGATCCGACGGAAGCAGTCATGGTGACAGCAGTGCGAGCGAAGCATATAGCGTGAGAATGTTGAAGCCAGTGCATGAACAGACTGGATGCTCTAGAAGCTCTCGAGGTTGATCCTCGTCTGACGTCGTAGGCAAGAAGGATGATGTCCAGCTTGATAGCTTGTTGAGGTGGCGGTCTCCGTCAGATGATTGAAGCAATGATGGCGGGCTGAGGCAACAGATTGTCGAGAGGATGTTGGTGGGTCGAAGATGAAGCGTTGGTAGCGAACCGTTCTGGGGCTGTGATCGAGGCCGACCGAGGCTCCTAGCTGCGCAGCTGGACTTGTGCAGATCCACGGGCACAGGGAATGAAGAAGCCACTGCTGCTGCTACTTGCACTGCTGCCACGACTTGTCTCGCTGCTTGCGATGATTGTCGCTTTAAGCCGATCGGCCTCTGCCGCTCCACTGCTGACTGACGAGGTCGCTCCGCCATGATGCTGCTGATTCAACTTACCTACTGCTGCTGCTGCTGCTGCTGCTGCTCGTGACGAGGAGGCAATGCCAGCTCGGATCAATGAGTGAGGCGGAATGGTGGGCAATGGCTAGATCACAAAGACTGGGAAAAGAGGAGAGAAGCAGGTGAAACGAAAAGCTTCGAGCAACGATTTGCGCCAACAGCAAGGGAGGCTTCAGGCGTGGGAAAACTTTAAAAAGAAAGTCACTTGCGCCGGAAGAAGAAGAAGAAGAAAAAAAATATTTAATCTTGATAACAGCTTCGCTATCATCAATCACGATGAAACGGCTTCGCTTAGCAGCTGTCAACCAAAGCGGAAGATCCGATTTTTCAGTCACCTTCAGGCTGAGAGCGAAAGAAAGGGTCTGACACTGAAAATCCCTCCTTGGAAGCGGGCTACAGACGCCTCAAGGGTCTCTCGATCCCTCGGCTTGCTCGCCAGGATCTGCAAGGGGCTCTGATCGCTTTGCCCATCCCTTCTGCAACGCCGAGGAGGTGAGGCGCCATCGAACACAAAACCTGTTCCTGCATGCGTCTTTCGCCCGCCGGCAGTCACCAACGAGTCTGCTGCTCAACGTAACGCAAGGCTTTGTGATACCAAAGAAGGAATCGGCGATACCTTTTTTTTTTCTTCACGGAAGTCGGATTTCGACTTTGCAGCAGCTGCGCCTCTTCATTGCATTCCCCTGCTCCCACTCTTGCCACACTCTCACTGTTCACTGCTCACTCCGCAAGACTCGATCGATGACGACAAGGCATGGCTAGTCACTCTACCGTCGGTGCTGCGCGACAGCACAGTCGCATCCTCTTCGTTAAGAACCTCAACTACAACACCACGGGCGCCGACCTATACCAAGTCTTTGGCCGCTACGGCGCCATCCGCCAGATTCGACTCGGAGACGGAACAGGCACCAAGGGCACAGCATACGTGGTCTTCGAGGAGATGGCGGATGCAAAGCGCGCGCTCGACAACCTGAACGGCTTTCACCTCAACGAACGGTACATTGTCTTGCTGTACCACATGCCGGCAAGGTTGGCGGCGAAGGCGGACCTGGCGAGACGAGAGGCCGAACTCGCCGACCTCAAAGCGCTCCACAACATCGCCGATGAGGCATAGTGTCGCAGTGCGCATCTTCACATGTACCAACGTCTGCAGATGCAGATGCGGCGGTCTCTCCAGCCATCGCTACCCACAGCGACTACGAAGATGCTGAGCGCAGTCGCGTGCTCTTCTTCCTATCTCAGCAGCCAGACGGCCAACAGCAAAGGACCAGCTGTTTTCAGGCAACCAGACCTGACAGTCTAAGAAATCACATCACCTGTCGTGACCAGGCCGCGCATGCCACACGCGTTCCTCATTCTCAATGTACTTGTATCGCTCCAAACACATTCATGCTAGCCGCATCACCGACCGAAGCACGACGACTCGCTGCCTCACCTTTCTGTGCTTCAGGTACATCTTCTGCGATCTGGACGGCTGCTCCCAGATCGTGCAAAGCGTCTGAAGCGACGCAATGCCTAACGGGAAGGTCAACCCGGTAGAGCCAACTACAGATCCCCGATTTGATATCTCCCGATCGCAGAGCCGCATTTGCTACCTCTCGGCTATTCAATTCTGAGCCGCTAGCCTCACGCGGGGTCCAACGGCAACCGACTTTCCGGCGAGGTTCATGGCCGGCTTCAACTTGGCCCGTTGCTTCATCCTGCCCACTTCTTCTCCCCCTCCCTCGCAGTTCCTTCTTCTCCTCTCCCCCCTTCCTCCCTCCTTCTACCTTTTGCAAACCGTACATCAAAACGCCGAGGCAGTAGACTAGACAACATGGCCACCGCTCAACCCCACAACCGAGTCATCGTGTACGGCTACGCCGCCTCACCCTTCTACCAGAAGATCACCTTCCTTCTCGCCCACTATGGTGTCGAGTGGACTTTGGTCGACGTACCCCCCGTCATGCCTCGACCCATGCTGAGCAAGCTGCTCGGTATCACCTACCGCCGTATCCCCGTGGTGTTTATCGATGGTCAGGCGTACATCGACACGACCGCCGCATCGCTCGCTCTCGAACGTGCTTTCGGCGGAGGCTCTTCCAACAAGTCACTCATGCGACAGTTTCCAGCGCTCCAGCTTCAACTCGCAGTCAACTGGGCTGAGAGCAGCATCTTCCGGCTTGGCGCTGGGCATTTGTACAATGCGCCACTGAACGAGCACTTTGTAAAGGACCGCAAGTCGTTTATGCCTGGAAGCTCGTTCGATGGCGAATCGATGAAGGCTAGGATCCCCTTCGTCAGGTCGCAACTCACGGCCAATATGGAGGCTATCGAAAGTCATCTCAAGGAATCAAACGGGAAATTCCTGTTCGGGGAGGCGATTCAGTACCTCGACGTGAGCCTGTATACGCCTTTGAACTGGGTCCAGACGCAGCTGCGAACGGGCGAAGACCTACTCCCAACAGTGTCGGCCAAGAACCCGAACCAGGACTGGAGCAAGTATGCGTTCCCACGAACGCTCGGCTGGCTGGCGGCGGTGCGCGAGTATCTCGCCCAGCACGCCGTCAAACCGGTCAAGCTCACCGCGGAGCAGGCAGCAGAGGTGATCCTCAACCAGGCCGCGGAGGGCCAGCAGCAGGCAGAAGACGGATTGAGCATCAGCAAGGACGATGCGCTGGTCAAGGCCGGTTGGGTGAGTGGCGAGAAGGGGCAAATGGTGAGTGTCACGCCTGTGGACACGGGGAGGGTGCCCCAGGCGGGTCAGCTGGTGGGGTTGGAGAAGACGAGTGTGACGATCAAGGTCAAGAATGAGGGTGGTAAGTCGCTGCTGGCCACTTTCCCGAGGCTCAACTTTGATATTCGGGGTCAGGAGAACGCTAGGCTCTGAATGGGATTGGAAGTTAGAGTGGGCTAGTAGAAGACAGACCGCAGGGGCCTTTCAAGGCGGTAGAAGGCGACACTCAGGTACTCTAGTCAATATCGTAGCTATGTTTGTGAAGTGCACCCGGTTGGGTCGTTCCGAGTGGAACAGTGAACGATCGGACGATGAAACAAAGACAGCTTGAGCCGGGGACGACTGCTGTTGAAGGCAGAGCGTCAAGGCTCAACGACGAGACGCGCTCTTAGGAGGGTGCGCACGGATGCGGTCAGGGTGTTGGACCCTGAAATGTCCAGTGCGCGACGGCTCTTGCCCCTCTCCGATAAGCTTGCTTGGCCTCCTCGGTACCCGTACCATCCGCGTTCCCACCATCGCTTCAATCTTCCCCACTTCATAGCCATCATATGAAGATGCTTTCAACCATCGCCATCGGCACCGCAGCTAGCCTGCTCACCCTAACCACCGCAACCACCCTCCCTCAAACCCCCTTCACCCTCTCCCCTTCGACCCTTGACACGTGCCTCTCATGCACCACCTCCCCCAGCTGTCCCCTCGACCCGTGCCAAACCAACACGCCCGGTGGCCTCCTCCTCCTAACCCAATTCTGGGACTATTCTCCTGCCATCGGTCCATCGGATTCATGGACGATCCACGGCCTGTGGCCTGACACCTGCACAGGCGGCTATGATTCCGACTGTGACCCTTCCCGAAACAATAACAACATCGCCTCTGTCCTCCGTTCCTCCTCCCACCCCAACGCAAGTACGACGCTGGATACGATGAACCAGTTCTGGTTGGCGTTGAACGGTAATGATGGGCAGTTGTGGTCGCATGAGTGGAACAAGCATGGCACGTGCGTCTCGACGCTCAATCCAACCTGCTACAACGCCGAGGGCTATACGCAGAACGAGGATATCGTGGACTTCTTCACAACCACCGTAGACCTCTTTCACACGTACAACGTCTACGAAGCACTGCAAGAAGCAGGTGTCACACCAAGCTACAACAAACGCTACACCCTAGCCCAGCTCCACCAAGCGACCAAGGACAAGTGGGGCAAAGAGGCAACGTTTAAATGCCGAAATGGGGCGCTCAACGAGGCGTGGGTGTACTTCCATACCAAAGGCAGGTCGACCAGAGCGCAGGCGTTTGTACAGAGCGAGCCGCTGAGGGGTAACAATAGGTGCCCCGCTCAGGGCATTCGGTATCTGCCCAAGTGACGAACCCTTCAGCAGCCACAGTTTACACACTCACAGGACGGCTGATGACGGTACAAGTACATTCATGGACAATGCGAGCGTTTTGCAAACAATGTTGTGTGCGTGAGAGAGGGTATACGTGCGATTTCTGTAGGTGATGAGCGAGAGGCCTCAGAGCTTTGACTCGGCCAGGTCCTGTATCATCTTATTCCCGTTGATCGTGTTCGTCGTAGCCACCACGAACCTCCTATTCCGCGTCTGGCTGTTCATGAACCTCAACGCAGCCAGCTCGGTATACGTCACCCCGCCGAGGAAGAACACCAGCGTAGTCGTCACCGCATCAGCATCGTTCGGCGGTGCGCCCTGCCCGTCACTGGCTCCGGTTTGAACCTCGTCAAAGGTCGCACCGGGAAGCTGGTTGACAGCATCCTCGAATCCACGCCAGCCTACAATGGCGTGGGCGCGCGGTTTGACGCTGCGCACGGGTCGAGGGTCGGAGCGGGAGAGATCGAGGAGCGCTTCCTTCTGCGCGACGGCCTGCACGAGTCGGACGGAGAGCGGCGCGTAGCCCGAGTAGACGTACGAGATGTCTGCAGGAGCACGTTCGTCTACGTCGTCGTTAATGAGGCGCAGACTCTTGCGCACGGATGCGAAGCTGCCTCGTCCTCCTTCCTCGGCATTGCCGCGCGTATCTGCGTCCCCGCCAGCGTTCGCGGAAGAGCCTCCGCCGACGACACTCGAGAGCAGCCCACCGGTGCTGCCGCCGACCGAAGGGGTGGGAGACGCCCGCGTTAGCAGTCCCACCTTCTGCAGCGCCAGCAGCAGAGGCAGGTGCTGGTAGCCGTAGGTCTGCAGAATCTCTCGTTTGACAAATTCGAGGTTCTTGGCTTTGATTCCGCCAGACACGCTGCCGAGCCCGACGACGCTGGTGAGACACAGCAGCCTCAGCACGCCGACCAGATCGCGTTCCTCGTTGACCATGTCCTCGACCGCCTGGTACTGGGCTGGCAGGTCGATGCCGGCCACCGAGTTCTGCTGCACCTCGAGCATCCGATTGAACTCCTCTCTGGCGGTCCACTCCATGATCTTCTCGGTGAGCCCGGTGTGGAGACGCAGCGAGGCGTGTTCGGACTGAAGCCCGCCGAGCTTGCCGACGAATGCGCGGATCTGGGAGACCGTCTTGGCTTGGTGACGACCCTCGTAATCCTGGTTGAGACGCTTAGCGGCTCGATGCAGACGATCACCGACGACGGCAAAGTTGAGGTTGCGGATCTCGGCGAACAGTGAGTCGGTGTTGGGGTCGAGACGATGCTTGCGTTTCTTGGGCGTCGATGTCATTTGGAGCGGCGTACCACTGCCAGATGCGTGCGGCTGCCCGCCAATACCGGGCGTCTGCGCCTGTCCGGTGAGCAAAGCCGGATCCACCTCAACGTGACCGTTGCTGATGCCGACCACTTCGTCGACGAGCCCTTCGTAGGTGAGCTGCGTGCACAACGGAGTAGCATAGTCGACGGCACGATCGATGATGATCAAGCTGTCGATGAGCTGGCTCGGCGTTGTGAGTGCTGGACTGGACGGATCCGATGCGAGATGCTCTCGTCTTTGACGTATCAGCAGATCCGCCAATCGACGTGCGAGAGCACCTTTCCCGAGGATGCGAGGGAAGAGGCCGTAAGCATGCTGGAGCGTCATGAGCGCCTGCGCAGAACGAAAGATGGGAGTGTGATCGCCATCGCAGTAGATCTTCTTCCATGCAGCCTCGTCTTCAAGGCTGATGAGATCGTGGTCGAGCGGTACAAACTCGAGTCCATAATCGAGAAGCGAGACGTCGGAGAGGACGGATTCCTGGTCGAGGAATTGCAGACACGGCTCCGTTCTGTGAGGTACGAACGAGATGGTATAGGTGTGCTGCAACGGCGACGTGGGTCGTACGCTTCGATCGGCGCGAAGATGTTCTGGCAGTGCCACGCGAATGAAGACAGGAGTGAGATCAGATGGATGTCAGCTCAACCTTCTTCGCGAAAATGTGGAATCAGGTGAGAGAATGCAGGAAGGAATGTCGCCTCCCGGCACAACCCAGCATCTGTGGAAGCGAAAGCAGAGCAGGGTTGTATAAGGAAGGGGCTTCGTTGGGAGCATCCTTGTCAGGAAGATCTCCTCGTTCTTTGGACATTGACTGACCGTATGCCTATCGTTGGAGAGATCTAGTAGGCTCGGCTAATTTAGTCCAGACGGGGAAGGGGGGAGATGGAAAGGGTATATGCAAGGAGGGAAGTACATACCTGCAATGGATTTCATCCACTTGATCTCTGGACGGCAGATGTAGACGACCGATTTGGTGGGAGCATTGACATTTTTGAGACCTGCTTTCGTCTGCGCCTGAGAATGACTCGCATCGTTCCTGGAGACAAAGGCAGCAGATGCGGGCTCGAGCCAGAACATCTTTTCGACTCCGTGTTGCTTGAGACTGGAGACATCGGCGACGAGACCGAGGGGACCGGCGAGTGAAGGGTCGAGCATGAGCGTCTTAGCCTCTTTGATGGTATCGAGCGTCGACATGAGTCCGCGACGAGCCAAGTCGGTGAGGATGCGAGTATCAAGACCGTCCCACGGTTCTGGTATTGGTTGTGCCATGCTTGCCGAAGGGTCAGCAGCGGTGGACGATGGTCCAGGGCCAGCCTGGCGCGTCGCAGTTGCCGCCGACGCCATGGCGACCAACGGGCAATGGACTGCGCCCTAAGTGCTAGCCGCGTGTGACAGGACCTCCTCCCGCGTGCTGAGGTATGAAGTGCCAAAGCCACAACCTGATCCGAGAGTCTGTCCGAGTGCGCGGGAGGAGGTCGACAGCCTCGTGGTGGAACTTCAAACTTGGACGAAGCGCGGAAGGTTCGAAGCGATCTGCGGCAAAGGAGGTCCTTCGCCAAGACGCTCGACTGAGCGTGTGTGATTGGTTGAAGAGGAGGTTCGTCGTCAGCCAATCATCAGAGATGATCACAAGAAACCGGTTTGTGCGTTTGCGGATTTTTCTTTGTTTTGTCAGATCGCTTTTGCTGTGGAGCAAGGATTTAGATTGACCGACTCCCGAGTCACTGAGCCAAAGCGCAAAGCGCATTCGAAAGAAGATTCGACTTCCTCACCCTCCTGGTTGCTTCACAGACATCATCATCTCCACCAGCAAGACCACTTCGTTCCCGATCCCATCATCACCGCATGTCGGTGTATAGATCCGGCTTGCATTGTTTCCGATCCCTTCTTTCACCAGTCGCTCTTTTTGCACCCTCCATCTCGTTCACCCCTTCGAGCTTGACGCTCCGATCTTTTCGTTTCTCTCCTTCAGCCCCCACACGCGAGCTCAGCTGCGCTCGCAAGTCCAACCTCATCATGGCAGCAACTCAGCCCGAGACATCTTCCTCCGGCGCTGCCGCCGCCGCCGGCAAGATCTCGCAACCGGAATGGCAACTCCCCAAAAAGCAGGTTCCAGAACCTGAGCTCAGGATGTACAATTCGCTCACCCGCACAAAGACACCGTTCGTTCCCAAGAATGGCCGCACCGTCACCTGGTACAACTGTGGTCCTACCGTCTACGATGCCAGCCACATGGGTCACGCTCGAAACTACGTCACTCAAGACATCATCCGTCGCATCCTCCGCGACTATCTCGGTTACGACGTCCACTTTGTGATGAACATCACTGACGTCGACGACAAGATCATCATCAAGGCGCGCCACTCCTACCTCATCAAGCAGTTCAGATCGCAGCATCCTCAGCTCACCAAGCCACTCCTCGCAACCGTCCAGGACGCTTGGTCCGCTTACTTTGCCAAGAATCTCGAGCGATTCGCCCCTCCCGTTCCACCACAAGAGCAGCAGGGTGGTCTCGTCGACGAAGCGAACAAGGCGAGAGCCGGAGAAGCTGGATTTGAAGAGGTGGCTCGACTGCGTCAAGACGCTGCTTGGCTCAAGGCGACCTCCGAAAAGGAACCCAAGTTCGGCATGTGGTTTGCTGCCCTCGACAAGTCGCGTCAGGCTCAGGTGGCTGCTGCCATGTCGCTGGCGGCCGCAGACTCGTCCAGTGAAGCAGCGTCCGCCCTCATCGATGCATCCGAGGACGTGCTGGCCGCCTACCTCGACAAGCAATCCGGCAGCACCGTGACAGATCCAAGCGTCTTCCGCGACACCGCCGCCTACTGGGAGGCGCAGTACTTCAACGACATGAAGCGACTCCACGTCGAGCCTCCCACCACCCTCACTCGTGTCAGCGAGTACGTGCCCGAGATCGTGACATTCGTGCAGCAGATCATCGACCGTGGCTACGCGTACGCAGAAGGTGTCGACCAGGACAAGAAGAACGTCTGGTTCGACACGCGCGCCTTTGACGGAGCAAAGGCGCAGGACGGCAGCTTCGAGCATTCCTACGCCAAGCTCCAGCCCTGGTCCAAGGGCAACCGAGAGCTGCTCGAGGAAGGTGAGGGCTCGCTGTCCACTTCGACGGCAGCTACGGCGGGCAAGCGTGCCGCCTCCGACTTTGCCCTGTGGAAGTCGTCCAAACCCGGCGAGCCCGCCTGGCCATCGCCGTGGGGTCCCGGTCGTCCCGGTTGGCACATCGAGTGCTCGGTCATGGGCTCTGCCGTGCTCGGCGAGACCATGGACATCCACTCGGGCGGAGTCGACCTCATGTTCCCGCACCACGACAACGAGATCGCCCAATCCGAGGCGCACCACGGCTGCCGTCAGTGGGTCAACTACTTCCTCCACACCGGCCACCTCCACATCGAGGGCCTCAAGATGTCGAAATCGCTCAAGAACTTCATCTCGATCGACGAGGCGCTCGAGCGCTTTACGCCGCGCCAGCTGCGCATGTCGTTCCTCCTCCAGCCGTGGCACGGACGCATGGACTTCAAGCAGTCGGCGCTCGGCGAGGTCAAGAATGCCGAGTCGGCGTTCAACAACTTTTTCGTCGGCATCAAGGCCAAAATCGCCCAATCCAAGGCGCTGGGCGAGGCCTACTCGGACGGCCAGCATCACTATGGCGACGGTGAGAAGGCGCTGATGCAGAACCTGGAGGAGGCGCAGCATGCATTCCGCGAAGCGATGTGCGACTCGTTCGACACGCCCAAAGGCACGGACATCCTGCTCGACCTCGTTAGCAAGGCCAACATCTACGAAAAGTCCCACGACAAGCGCTCGGACGTCAACATCGGCGTGCTCACCGCTGTCGCTCGCTATGTCGGGGACATGCTCAAGATGCTCGGTCTCGGCGAGGGCAGTTCTCTCTCTGCAAGCCAGGAAATTGGCTGGGGTACCGTCGACGAATCCGCCGAGGCCGTCAACAAGGAAGAACTGCTCATGCCCTACCTGCAAGTCCTCAGCAACTTCCGCGACGCCGTCCGCACCCTCGCCCGTTCCTCCGCCCCCGCCTCCGAATACCTCAAGCTCTCCGACGCACTGCGCGATAACGACCTTGTCGACCTCGGCATCTCGCTCGAAGACACCGAAGACGGTCAGGCGCTCGTCAAGCTCGTCCCCGCGGCGCAGCTGCAGGCGGCTCGGCGGGAGAAGGAGGCAGCAGCCGCGGAGAAGGCGGCGAGAAAGGCACAAGCGGCGGAACAGGCGAGGTTGAAGAGGCTGGAGAATCTGGAGAAGGGCAGGACGGCGCCGGACGAGATGTTCAGGACCGAGGAGTACAGCGAGTGGGACGAGAGGGGTTTGCCGGTCAAGGATAAGGAGGGGGCCGAGCTGGCGAAGAAGAGGAGGAAGAATCTGGAGAAGGACTTTGAGAAGCAGACGAAGCTGCACAGGGAGTTTCTGGAGGCGAAGGAGAAGGGAGAGATCCAGTAGAGCCTTTGTCACCGAGATTCACGCAAAGTCAATGCCATTCAGCAGTTCAAGTGCACATTGCCGATACTGAAGGGATTCAAGTCGATGTGCCTGCCATTCGAAGAGGACGAAGGCGAGGAAGAGCCTAGGAAACGACATCGATCTTGGCGAACTTGAGAATGTCCTCCGCGGACACTGCCGCCAGCTCGTCCTGCAACGCCGGAATAAACGTCCCCGGACCCTTAGCATCCTCCCTCACCGCCGCCTTCTCGCTCGCAATCGTCATAGCCAAGAGCCCCGTCAAGGCACCCACTAGCAAATCCACCTTGCAGTGTCTGACCAGTGTGTTTCCCAACGAAGCCACACCTCCTTCTTGAGTTTTTGCGAGGTTGCAAGCGGCTGCGAGACCCGCACCTACGGTGACACCGAGCGCGCAGCCTGAACCCGTGATGGCGCCGAGCAGAGGATGGCCGTTATCGCTCGTGATAACCGTGAGGCCGTCGGTGAGGTAGTCCTTCTTCCCCGATAGAAGCACGAGGCATCTTTCTTTCCGGGCTAGATCCTTGACGAGTCCGATCGGGTCTTTGAGTTGGCCAGCGCCCGAATCGACACCTCGGCTCTTGACCTCGTCGCTCTTGCCCGCGATACTCGCCAGCTCCGCCGCATTGCCCTTCAACAGCGTCACCTGCGTATGATTTAGAATGCCTCTCACCACCTCTTTTCTGAACGTCGTCGCTCCACCTCCAACAGGATCCAGAACAACGGGTTTGAGGTTGCGGTTGGCCGAGGTACCAGCGACGTACATCCCCTCGCGAGAGGCAGGGGAGATGGTACCGATATTGAGCACGAGCGCGCCGACAGCCAAGCTGAGGTCTGCAGCTTCGGCGGCCTCGTGCGACATGATGGGCGAGGAGGAGAAAGCGAGCGCGAGATTGGCGGACATGGTGGAGGATACGTGCGACGTGATGGTCTGGATGAGCGGTGGGCCGTGGGTGCCTTGGCGGTGGAAGGTGAGCAGATCGGCTGCTGCGGTCTTGTACCACTCCGCCGTCTTTTCCGAGGAGGTTGACGGCAGTGCGAAGCTGGAAAGGACGCCGTGCTGTGAGGATGCAGTAGAGGCAGCGAGGCCCGCCTTGAACGTTCGTACGATGTCTGCGAGCTCTCTAGCAGCTACCTCCGAGTCGGTGCGGCCCACGATGGCGGAGATGACTGCAATTCCGTCCGGCGCATTCGTCCCGCTTGTGGCTCCAAACAGCGTCCTCGCCGCCGTATTCTGATTCAGACCCCCGATCAAGACGCACGGCAGTCGCCTCCCGTCCTTGTTCAACTCGGCCACGATCCTCTGAGCGCCACTGCACCCAATCACCTTATCCTCCGTGATCCCGGCCTTGCTCAACGTGCCATAGCACGGTCCCACGCCAGCATAGTCCGCCTTCCCCTCCTCCCTCGCAGCCCTCGCCTGCTCCACCGTCTTTACCGAGATCCCTAACAGCCGCTTCTCGCCCACAATCCTCCTCGCCTCGGCCACAGGGATGTCCTCCTGCCCAATATGCAACCCGACCCGTTCGGGTAGCGAAAGACATACGGAGAGGTTGTCGTTGATCAGCATGGGCACGTTGTACCTGTCGCAGATCTCGAGCGACCTTTGAGCAATCTCGAGGAACTCGTTTGTCTCGGCATCCTTCTCGCGGATCTGGACAACGGTGACGTTGCCCTGGGAGAGGCACAGTTCGAGCGATGCGTAGTAGTCGACACCGGGTGGGAGGAGTTCTCGACCCGTCACGAGGTAGACTGAGTAGTTGATCTTGGATTTGTCCATGATGCGATCGATGGAATGGAGGGATCGAAGGTGGTGGGTGTCAGGAAGAAGGATTGGAAGATTCGGCATCACTTACTCGGTCAACTTTGTGGAAGCTCATGCGAGAAAGAAGGATCGGCAATGCAGCGAATCTTCGAGTCAGCGTCCGTGCGAATTATTTTTTAAAGATGTAAGATCGATGTATTCTTCGGTGGACCTCGAAAAAAATCAGTCACGTCCAAGACCGCGGATGCTTCTTTTGACACATCCTGGGGGCCATATCACTGCGAGCTTGACTTCTACGATTCCATCGGTTTGCTTGTCATTCGAGAAAGCTGTGACTGATGGCATCGCCATTTCGGCACGCTTCAGGCAGCCTTCAACTTGCTCCTAGTGTGGTAGCTCATTTAGTTGTGGCACGGTACATGACAAGCGAAAGACGTCACTGCAGTTCCGTCAGCTCACTATCTAGCTGGATGTCCCGACCCTAGCTACTGACCTAGCTACTGATGGTCACAATTCCTTTTGTCCTGCCCAAAGAGCCGGCCGTTCATGGATCCTGCTCTGCATGGGCAGTGCTCAGAGGTCATCCGCCATGCGGTGAGGCGGGACGAACCAGGGGTCAAAAGCATCGTTCGCCCTCTCCCTTCCTCCCCTACTACCACCGTCCCCTTTTCTTTCTTTCAGTTCCATTTCATTCTCTTCCTTTCTTTCCTAGCTCCTTACGCCGCCGACTTGACGTCTCAAGGTATCCCTCCATAGAGGACAACGAAGCTTGAAGCTCTCGTTCATCAAGATCAAAAATAGAAGTCAGGTGGACGCAGGACGTTACTCTGGAGAAGAACCGGTTTCTTCTTCCCAATTCATCCGCTCGCTTCATACCTCTGTCCAACCAAACCATCTAAGCAGTCAGAAAATAGCGCGCCGGACATCCTATTCAACGATGACTGGGAAAAGACAGACGAACCGCAAGACTCAGCGAGCTGTTGCTCTCATCGCGGCCGTCTCTGCACTGGGCAGTATCACCTCGACTCACGCAGTCTCCCTTCCGGGAAAGTCCTGGCTCAGGCGTCAATCTGCTGATGTCGACTCGACTGGAGCACAGGCGCTGAAGCTCATCAGTGCCGCAGGTACCTACGCGACGATGACGGGCGCGAGCCCCGACGTGATCCAGTCGGCCGTAGGTCTCAGTGGGGATCTTGCCACGTCGATCGTCTCGGCTGTCGCAGCCAGCGTCACGCCGACGGTGTCGAGTGCCACAGCGGATCAGTTGCAGGTTCCTTCGGCGATAGTTCAGGCTGTACAGGCATCAGCCTCTGCTACCCCTTCGGCGACGAGCGGCACGGACAAGGTCGCAAGTGAAAGCTTGAGCTCTGGTCAGGAGTCGCAGCTCGAGTCGCTTTGGGATGATGTCAGCGGTGATAGCGGGGAAGGCGTGCAGAGCTGGACCTACCAGCCTGGTGCCTATGGCTGCGGCTTTGCTGGTGATGCCGTGACGGACGTTGCCACTGCTACCCTGTGCAACGTCAATGCCCCTGTTGCCACCGCTACCAGCACTGCTATCACGGACGTCGCCGGACGAGCACAGCAAGCCGTCCTCCAAGGCGCCTTCCTACCCGTCGCTCCCGCCGGTGGCCAGCGCCGCGCGCTCCCCACCCCCGAACCTCAACCCCTTCGCCGCCAGTACCCCATCAGCCCAGCCGGCCCGGGCTCTAATGACTTCCCCTCCATCGACACCTCCTCCAACCTCTTCCCCCTCTTCACCTCCTACGTCACCCTCGACCCTCCCTCCACCACCATCGTCAACTTCGGTCCCACCTCCAACCTCAACACCTCCATCCCACGTCGAGGCAGCACCGACTCCGGCAACGGCGAGGCGCCGAACAACATCAACAATCCCAACTCGCCCGATCTCGGCTGGCTCGATGTCCAGGTCGGTGCAGTGCCCTACAAGAACGGCGAT
This sequence comes from Pseudozyma pruni, assembly GCA_023212685.1. NCBI lineage: Eukaryota > Fungi > Basidiomycota > Ustilaginomycetes > Ustilaginales > Ustilaginaceae > Pseudozyma > Pseudozyma pruni. Next base: position 136,766 of record JALBYD010000038.1, read on the forward strand.
CTGATCGCGAGCATTGTGTGGATTCTGGCGACGATTGCGCTGATTCCGCTGTTGTTGATTCGGTTGTTGAGGAGGTCGAGTTTGATTTCGATGGTACTGGTGACGGTGATCGTGTATATGGTGTTGATGCTGGTGGCGTTTGGGGCGAGGGCGAAGCTGGCGAGCGAGACGCCAAGTTTGACGCTGATGAATGTGGAAGGGATCATATTGGCGGTGTTGCTACCGTTGCTGATCGAGCCGCTGTTGCACCTGTTGGGGCTGTATGCGAGGCAGGGTGGCAGCCGAACCGGCGTTCCTACGGCTGCGCTCGTCCTGCGGATTCTGAACTTCGTCGTGTTCATCCTGTTCATCGTAGCCGCCGCCTACTACGCCAACTGGCTAAGCCACTGGAACACCGCCCTCCAGATGACGCAGACCGCCCAAGACCTGCCCGGCATCGTCCCACCCAAAATCACCCGTATCGGCCCCGTGGTCGCCTCGGTCGTCGAACTCATCGTCATCCTCGGTGCAGCCCTCCTGATCCCCGTCGCCCGAGGTGACGCCGGCTCGATGCGTCCCGGTGGATTCATCTTCATCCTCCTCCTCCTCCTCTTCATCTCCACCGTCTATCGTCTCCTCCAGTCCCTCCACGCAACCACGCGCATCGCCGCCGAACAGGGCGGAGAACTCAACTCGTCCGACCTCCTTCCCTTCTTCCAGGGTGGAAGCAGCAGCAGTACGACGGATAACCAAAGGGTGGCGAACGGGTTGTCGCTCGCACCTCAGGGGATGTACGGTCCGAATAGCGACGGGATCGATTGGGAGCAGTTGCAGTTGACCATGGCGAGTAGGGGCACGCCGCAGACACCGCTGATCTTTAACCTGGTGTATGTGCTGCCGATGTGGTTGATGGTTTTCTTGCTGTTCTTTGCGCATGCGCCGGCGAAGAAGAAGGAGGAGGCGGCCGAGAGTGGCGGGAGCGAGGCGACGGCCGTGGCAAAGGCTTGATGCGATGAGCGGGGAGGTTGGGTCGAGGTTTTGGAGATGATGGATGCAGTCTTTCTTTGTAATTAGTCTATTATGCTCATGTCAATATCATGCCTTCTTCATCATGTCACTGAGTCAACTCCCACGAACCTCGTGGTCAAGACCAAGTGTCTTATTGACACGGTTGCGCCATCAGGACGGGCGAAAAGAGCGCTGGAGGGACCAGAGTGCTCGCTGCAGGGACGACAACGACTGTCTGAGACCAAGGCGAGGTTGTATGTGTACCTTATTGATTAGAACAGCCTAGTAGTACATGTATGTGTAGATGCGAAATGAGAAAGAAACCAAGTGGGAAGATGCGAGGATGGACGATCTAGACGTCTATTCTACAGATCTAAAGAACGAAGCTCGTGCTCGTTCCAGTCGATTCAGGAGTGAGTGAACTGACTGTTGGCGCGAATCTTCTTGCCGTACTTGTAAAAGACGAACGGCACTGGGATCATAAGCACGTTGAGGCCGGCCAAGAATGCCGATGCGCCGGCTGGCGTCATCCCATCGTACATTTGTTTTGCGAAAAGCGGGAACGACGCCGCCCACGAGCTTCTACAGAACGAGTTGGCGGCCATGGCGCTCGCTGCAACTGGTCGATATGCGTGCGTTGTGTATGTGAAGACGCTGGTGAAGATGAAGCTGATGCCGATGCCGAACACGACTGTGCCGAGGATGGGAACGATCCAATGCACCGATGGATACGTGGTGAAGGCGAACCAGAACATGCCAATGGGAAGGAGGACAGCACCGACCATAGCGACGGGCAGTCGGAACTCGGGTTCGGCCACACCGTTGCCTTTAATCTTGACGAGGTTTGTGTAGTGACGAGCCCACAGCGGCATGGAGAGGACGGCCATGATCATGCCGATGCCGATGCCGAGGAACGACAGACCGACCTCTTGCAGGTTGAAGCCGTGCCTGTCGAAGACGATGGGGAATGCAACGAAGAAGAGGTAGAGGATACCCAACAGCAGCGCCGACCAAAGGCACAGCAAGAGGAGCATGACCTCGCGGACGAGCAGCTGGAATGGTCGAGTTGTCGAAGTGACGATGGTCATGACGAGCGACTTTTCGGCAATGACATGCTCGTGCTCCGCATACAGTTGCTGATTGCCCGTTTCCTTTCGCAGTCTTTTGGCTCGGCTGGCGAGCAAGGCAGGCGCGTACGTTTCAGGACCAAAGAGGATGAGGATAGCAAGCATGACGGCAGACCAGATGTTGATGGTCCAGAACGTCCATCTCCAGTTGGTGTTTTGGTTGATGAAGCCACTCAGCAGTGGACCGAAGACAGGACCAAGGAAGGGCCCGTTGGTGTAGATAGACATAGGAACGAAGATGTCGCTTGCTGCGAAGATATCTGACACCGAACCACCTGCAACGCTGAGGAACGCCGAACCGCAGAATCCGGTGAGGAAGCGGAAGATGAGGAAGACGGCGAGATTGTTGGCGAAGGAGACGGGAAGACCCAGCAGGGTGAATGCGGTGTACGAGACGATGTAAACGGGTCGTCTGCCGTAGAACTCTGAGAGTGGGCCGAGAAGCATGGGTCCGATGCCGAGACCGATGACGAAGAGAGACAGACCGAGAATGGCGACGATTCGCGAGATGTGGAACTCGTCTTGGATGCCCTGATATGCATTGCTGATGATGGATGAGGTGCAGGTGACGCAGAAGGCGCAGGACGTCACTACGGAAAGCAGCATGACTTTGCGAGGATATGACCAATTGAAAGGGTTGTCGGGGTCGTTGTCCGTCCATGTTACGAGGTTGGGATCGCGTTGTTTGTCGGCGACATCGTTGGTGTGTGGTGAGCCTTGGCTGCTGCTCTTCTCCTGTGTGTCGCCCTTCTCTAGTTGTGATGCCTCTGGCGGCGACCTTTTGGGAGAGGTTGCAGAACGAGAGGTTGAGTTAGCACGCGAGCTGGTGCTTGCGCGGGCAGTTTCTGTTTCCGACATGCTTGTGCGACGGGATGGTAATGCCGAGGTGTCCATCGCGCTGCAAGAGACGGTCCAATGATCTTGACCAGAATCGGGGGTGAGGGTAGAGAGGGAAGGAGGATCAAAGATCGTCCAAAGGTCTATAGCCAAGATCGAGTGTAAGAAGCTCTAAGTTAGCGTTCGAGATGCCGTGAGTACGAAGCGTAACCTCGGTAAGGACAAGAATCACGGTAGCTGCAGCGTGGTTGTTGTAGCGTGGAGAGAGGCAAAAAGGTCGGAAGCAGACCGGCGTGCTCGGCTGGAATCAGTGGCTGAGGAGCGGCAGAACGGATGATTTGCCGGGGTCTTGAGGCGATTTTGGAATGACGGCAGGCGGCGTTAGAAGATGATGACGAGATGGAAGAGAGAGCTGCTGGACGGCAAAGCAAAAAAAGGTTATGCAAAAATTGCAAAACGCGCGTTTTTGGCCGGCGGTAAAAGCTTGGCGGAGCGAAGTGGAAGGGAATGACGGAAGCCTAAGAGCTTGTCTTCCTCGTCGCTGGCGTTTTGGACCGACTGCACGCTTGTCAATAGCTCTTCGTGTTGGTGGACTGTCTGTCGGATCGAAGATGTGACCGCGGCGGAAAGCGAATGAGAATGCAAACGCCCTGGATGCTGCTGCAGTGGAATATTGTCGACGACGGATGGAAGCTAGCTGGACGAAGGGAAAGGGTATCAGGCTTGATGGAAGGACTCAGTGGCCATCCTTCTTATAGCAAGAGCAGTTGGTCAAAATTTGTGTCTCGAAAGCAAAGAAAGCAGAAGCAAAGACATTCTCAGCATAGGCAGCGGCAGTTCGGACGCCTCCGCTGTGTGCCTGCACCTCTTTATACGTCCGTCTTCATTTCGCTGCTTCACTCTTGCAAAGGCGCTTGTGATTGTGATTGGCGGCGTGGCTACGCCCAACGTGGGAACAAATGTGACACAGCCGAAGACTGTCCTCCTCCCAGCCAAGCAAGTGACCTAGCTCGGCTCTTCCGTGACTGTTCTTCGGATTAGGCCGAGTCCTCTGGACGCAAGTTCGTACGGCGTGTGGCTTCCTAGCGTTGTGTGGGTGCCTTTGCGAAAAGCCAAGTTCGCCGAGCTTCCGACGATGCGAAGTCGAATCTCCCGATATGCAGGAAGCTTGTGGCTATCGGGTTGACGCGTCTCGTTGGTTGCCGATGTGACACTTTGAGAAGCACAGACTCACATTCACAGAGCGTGAGAATGTGATCTCTAAGAGTGTGAATGGCTTCGGTCTCTTACCGTCACTAGTCAACTCATAGGGACCGCTCGTCAGCTGTGATTTGTCCACTGTGCGCAAGAGCCAGTAGCACTACGTCTGTCGTCAAGACCACCTGGATCGGCTCGCCTCGCTCCCTTCTACCGCCATCCCCCTCTCTCTGGTGCGCTGTCTCGAACGAGCGCCAGAGGTCTTGACTTGCATCATTCAACCACCGTCCAATCCGCTCAATATCCCAACTCGCCGTCGCAGGACTCAGAGCGCCAACCTGCAAGACGCGCTCAACTGCCGCATCAACCTCTCCTCCTTCACACCTCCCAACGCCAGTCAGCCATCTCATACCAGAAGTCAGAGCGCATCTGCATTCGGCTCTTCAGGCGTCATCGCCAGCAGTAGCAGCAGCAGCAGTAGCAGCAGCAGCTATCCACCACCGTCAGGTGCAGTGGGCTCGTCGTCCCAGCAGATCAGCTCGCTTGTCGACGACATTGTCAGCACTGGTCAGAATCCTGCCTTGCGCAAAGTCCTCTTCGAGCTAGGCTCAGGGCAGTCGTCCGATCTCGCTGCCGCCGCTGCTGCGTCTGCAGCAGACAAAGGAGCATCCGCGCCCGGCGAGCAGGATTCTGCGGAGAACACAGGCAGCTCTGGCGCTGCTGCGAATCAATCTGATCCAGCCAACAGCAACGCTGAGGCCGACACCCAAGCGTCGTCCCAACCCGCACCGCGGGCACAGCCGTTCACAGGCGGCACCTCCTTCCGTCAACACCTGGAACGAAGTCAGGTTCAACTGCAACAGCCGCCAACCATGACGACCCCATCCATGCAAGCGCAAGCCCAAGCTGGCCAGCAAACTCAGAATCAGGGCGGGCCTCTCGATTCTGTCACCCTGGGTCAGCTTCGCAACCTCATCGTCACCGACAAGCCCAAATCTCGTCAATACGACTTTCCCATCAATGCTGATGCCGACTCGATGCAAAACGAGATCGACGAGTTCTACTCGTACGTCGAGGTACCGCAGACTGCCGAGAACAGGGCTGCATGGGAGGAATGGTGTGCGTTGCCCTCTCATCTGCGCAACGTCGGCTATGCGTCCACTGGTTCGGAAGCAGCGCAAGACAGAGGATCTCTCGGCCTCGGTCTCAACCTCAACGATACAGGAGCCAGCTCAGCAAGGATGGACAGGAGACCCAGTTTGGCAGAGCCCCTCTTGGGCGAGTGGACCACGCTGGGCAGCTCCACGCGGAGGCGCATCCTACAGTCGCTCCTGTCGACGCTCGAGGTTCGCGATCCCGAAGCACGCTTCCGCGCATCGCGAGCGCTGCTCTACCTTCTTCAAGGCGCCTTCGCCGATACTGCGGGGCCTGAGCATCAACTGCATTGGCTTCTCGAAAACGCACGCACGGTGCGATCCCTCGGAGGTCTCGGCGAGATCTATTCGGCCGTCAAGCTTGCCAGCTGGAAGCATGACTACCTGAGCTCGCTCCCTGATCACATCCCTGCCCACGAGCCCAGCCAAGCAGGCCAGCACGGTCCCGCCAACGCTCCCCTCCTCACACCGGAGGCCAAGCTCGAATATCTCGACGAGATCAACCTCGAGCTCGCCCTTCACTTCGCTCAGCTCTACTCGCTTCTCGAGAGCTCTAGAGGCGAAGACGAGTGGGGTGATGAGCTCATGAGCCTCGATCCTCCGCTTCCCATCTTCCTCTTCGGCTTGGTGGCGTCTCTGCGTGAGAAGAGCGCCAAGGGCTATCCAGTCAAGAAGCTGTTGCTCCTGCTCTGGAAGTCCCTCCTGTCGTGTTTTGGCGGCATGAAGGACGTTGAGCGCTGCAAGCTTCTCGCGCGTGAAATCGAAGGTCTCGGTCCGATCGACAAGTCGGCCAAGCGCAATGTGCTCAAGTCGGATCCCCTCGACTTTCAAGACTTTCAGCACGAGATCTCGATCAAGTATCCGACCTTCGAGCCGCCAAAGCGTCAAGACAACGATCTCCCTCTCGACAAGCTTGCCAGTGCGATCCATCCCATCCCGCCTCGTAAGCCCTTCAGCAACAACCTCGACGGCTCTGGCGGCGGATACCCCGGTGGTCCTCAGCAAGGTCCCAACGGCATGCTCCCCGGTACGCCAGCCCCGTCGCCGCCACCGTCGCCCAAGCCAAACAAGGCCAAATACCAGACAGATCAAACGCGACCCTTCATCTTCCCTTACAGCCGTCAAGTGCATGGACCCGGCCGACTCGTACCGCGCAGCATCGACGAGGCTTCCAAGCTGTATACGGAGCATATGCACGTCAGCCTCGAGCTATGGCAGACGTGGCGGGTGCGCGAGCAGTGCATCCAGGAAGAGAGCGGTGTTGGCAGCGCAGCAGACGGCACTCGGATCGGCCTCGGCGTCAAGCAAGCCGCCTCCAAGGCGTACGCCAATCGCACCGATGCTGCCTCGTCTTCCCAAGGCAGTTGCAGCCCTGTCAGCTCCGAGGCGTTCCCTCCGCGAGGCAACTCCGAGCGCACTTTCAAAGTCAAGGGAGAAGCTACGTACGATCACCTTGTGGAGATCGAAGAGGACATCGAGGCAGAGCTGCGCGCCGTCGAAGGCGACCACATGCTCGCAGCCCTTGACAATCCACGCCACACCGAGCTGATGATTCAACTCGCGCAGAAGCGTGCCGACGTGCGCCGTTTGCAACGGGTCGACCAGCTCTACCGCGCTGTGCTTCCTCAGCTCCAGTCCTCGGTCATCGTGCTTCTCAAGTTGTTGCTGGCCACCGTCACTTCGATCAACACCAATTCAGCCCACGCTGCAGCCATCGCGGAAGGCGCTGCCATTGACGAAGCTCCACCTCCGACGCTCGAAGACGTCGACGTCGCACGTCACCGCGAGATCCTCACCAAAGCCGTCTCGGCCATCTTGCTCCTGTGCCTCAAATGGTTCAAGGCGAGTCATGTCATGAAGTTCAACTACCTTTCGCAGGTGCTGGTCGACAGCAATGTCCTTCTCCTCATCCTCAAGATCTTTGGTCTTCAGGAGATCGCACATGGCGTCAAGACCAAGAACGAAGCGGACAACTTCCGATTCTTCAACTACTGCTACCTCAACGGTGGCCGCGAAGCACGTGGATCTCGTGCCGAAGATTCGCTCATGTCTCGACACAACATCATCGGTCCCGTCGCCATCAATCCTGGCACTACTTCGCCGCCGCCTGGAAAGGTGACGACGATGCCAGACGGCACGGAGATCGAAGTGGTCAGTGACTACTCTTGGCGCAACTTTTTCTCGAGCATCAACTTTACCAGGATCCTGCAGAAGCTCACGAAGCGCAAGGTACATCGGATCTTGCTGTTGGTCCAGTACAAGAGCTCTGCGATCCTCAAGCGATCGCTGAAAGTGCCGCATCAAGGATTGGAGCTGTACGTCTTGAAGGTGATCAAGAGTCAGATTCCGTTCTGCGGTAGAAAGTGGCGGCAGAGCAACATGCGCGTCATCACCAGCATCTATCTGAACTGCCGACCGGACCTCAGAGACGAGTGGCTTAGCGGGTCCGACGTTGAGGCGGACGTCGAAGATTCCTTGCCGCAAGAACAAGCCCTAAGGTCGCTGGTCAAGTTCTACAACAACACAAGGTTCGGTCCGCCGCCCGGAGCCAGCCACGCCCATGGGGAGGGACATGCTCATAAGCGATCCATCAGCACCAGTGTCGAAAGACACCAGCAAGATCAGTCGACTCAATCGATCAACCACCAGCAGCAGCAACAGCAAGGCCACCAAGCTTCGCCGTTCAGCCAGCAGCAGGCACAGCATCACGGGCAGCCCGGGCAAGCACCGCAAGATGCATCCCAGCAAGCATCCCAGCAACGAGGACAAGGAGCTACGAACGGCGATGGCAGCAATGAAGCTGGCTCGCACCCAGCTATGCTTTCGCCGACACGCACGTCCAACGGTCCATCATTCTTCGAGAGTGATGTTTTGCCGCCCCTGCGCAGGTCGCATCAGACTTCGGCACCAGGAGGATACATTCCCGACGACGTGGTCGAAGGATATCTCGACACCTACGAGGACGTGCTCGGAGAAGTGTTTGGCGAGAATGTTTTCTATCCGTCCGAAGGCGAGCATGCCAGCGGTGAAGGGATGGCGATGCACAGCGGCGACGAGGATGGCAGCGCGGGCGCTTCCGGCTGGAGCTCTGGCAAATGGGGCTTGACTCAACAGGGCTCTTCCACAGCATGGGCCCGACTCGGAGAGATCCTCGGCGAAACTGTCACTGACTCGGATGCATCCAGCAACGACTCGACTCGCTCCGGCGCCGGGTCCGACCCGAACTCTGCGACCGATGACGACGGCGAAGAGGGTCGAGACGAGAATCGCAACGATTGGGAGCACCTCTCGCCCAAAGAGATGCGCTACCTCTCTTCAGGTGTGCTCTCTCCCCCCTCGCCATCGCCCATCCCGCTGCATGGAGGCAAGCAGCCCTCGCCGATGCAGTCTCCTCTCATGTCGCCGTCGGCCTTGCATGGCGGCTCTGCCCTCGACACCTCCCCAGGCTCGCCCATCCGACCATTCACCATCTCCGGTGTCGCCACTGGTGGAGGCGGATCCGGTAGCCGACCGGCCAGCCGACGCAACAGCAGATCCAACTCCGACAGCAGCCCGCTTCGACCTGTGCTGACGGATTGGAAGAACGACGATGAGCTCGACTCGCTCGACATGCTTGCTCAGGCGGAGGCGAGGCGGGAGCAGGAACAGCGTGAGGAGGAGGAGGAAGAAGAGGAAGCCGGGGAGGCGCCGTTGCCGTTGCAGCACAGGAAGGCGGGCGGGATTGATGAGGTCGAGCACATTTTCGGCACCTGAGAAGCTGGACGGCGATGCAGACACTCCAAGCAGCTCATGCTTTCGTCAGAAGATTGCTTGACGTGTTTGTGAGGGACGATCCGGCCGGTATTCTCTCTCAGTCGTCGCGGCCGAACCACACTCCACAAGGTCAAGCACTTCCAACATGCTATTGAAATCTACCACATCGACGCTATCCTTTTAACCGTAGTTGAGACTGTTCCGCAAAAGCAACTCCCATGTCAGCCTACCCTGCCATATCCAACCTCAACTCTTCGCATGGACGGTGACTTACCGGAAGATATCGTTGAAGACGTAGAACGAGCCGTTTTCAGGATTGAGCGTGAAGGTCTGGGAGAACTTGAGTGGTTGCGGGCCGTCGTCGACGGCGAGCGTGCCGGTGACGAGCACGACGAGCGAGTTGCCGTCGCCCGTGGGCTGGGCGTCGCGCGTCTCGACCTTGTGTTGCACTTTTTGGAATGGAAGGCCCTGCAGAGATTGAAGTGTAGATGAGATGGTTAGTAGAGGTAGAAGAGGGAACAAGGGGGAAAGTGAGGGGAACGTACGGTGAGCTTTTCAACGATGGCTTGAGCACCTTGCACTTGCGAGCCTTCGAAGGTGAGCATCGAGTTGCCACGCTGTTTTTGCCGTTGCGGTTGCCAAAAGGAATACGTCGATGAGGATATCCATGAGTGGGTCAAGGCGTGATGAAGCAGGCGACGTCAGGCGTTTTGTTCAGCAGCGTAGGTTGGAGAAAGGAGTTGAAAGCAAGAAAGTCGAACGTCAGCACCTCTGCGTCGTCAGGATGTGGAATGTGATCGCGAGTATGAATTGGCAAAGGAGCCATGACGAAGCTGCACCAGCAAAGGAGCACAGTCACGCCATCCTTCCCGCCTGCGATCGCCCACCGTTCCTCCCACCGATGCTGCGACTGCTGCCAGACACTCCTTCCTCCTTCTTCCCCTCCTCCGCCCCTCCCAACCCCCCAAACTCCACCGTAATACGTACGTAAAGATTGACGAGCTGGTTACGATCAGCGTCGAACGTCGAGTAGTAGAAATCGGTGAACTGCTGTGCGATCTGCTCCATGATGGGCGAACTTTGACGGGGGGGTTGTCGATGGTGTTGACGAAGAAAGGCGGTGAAGTCGAAAGCAACACTTTTTCCGCGCCGCACAGGACAACCTCGATTTTTCGGGTGGAAGGTGTTAGAGCAGGACCGGGGCTTCGATCACGGACTCGTGCGGCTTGGATTGGAAAGCGGCGGTCAGGGAATGGATTTTAAGAGCCTGGTTTTTGGCGTGCCTTTTCTCCCGCATTTCTCAGAAGGGGTAGCCGCAAGAACAGGCACAGACGAGCACATGTGTTATGGATATGGACATTCAATGAGTTCAGCAAAACGTGCTAGCAGCGAACAACACTTGAAGGCAGCTACAGGAGCCTTTTAGGTAGCGCGGGAACGCTCACTCGTCATCGGCAGCGTCGTCCACCTTGGCAGCGACAGCGTTGGCACGCTTCTTGACCGCGTCCTTCGTCTGAACACCCGTAGCCTTGGCCTTCTCCGTCACCTCCTTCGCCTTGCCCTTAGCAGCGGTGGGGGCGTCGACCTTTTTTCCGTCCTTGGTGGTGACCTGGACCTTGCTGCCACCAAGCACGCCACCGACGAGACCCACAAGACCGAGCAGACCGGCGAAGGCGGCGCCCAAGCCACCTGCGACCTGGGGCATCTCCTTGATCGCCTCGACGGGGTCCTGGCGCGCACGAGCGATGAAGGTGTTGACGTGGGTTCGCACCTGACCGACGAAACCGGCAGCGGTAGCGGCAGCCTCTTCGGCGGCCTTGGCGGCGGTCTCCTTCTCCTTGTCCTCCTGACCCTGCTCGATCTTGATCTTCTGCTCAAAGGTCTCTGCCGAGAAGGCCTTGGCTTGCGCCGGGTCGTGGCCGATGTAGATGTTGTCGAAGAGGATGTCCTCGTCCATGGTCCAGAGCTCGAAACCGACACCGCCGATGGGGTTGAAGTCGGCGGGCGACTTGTCCTCAAAGTAGTTGGGGTTGGCGATCTTGCGCGGTTGCCAGACACCCTTGTAGTCTGGGTTGTCGATCAGAGGCGCAGACCACTTGCCCTTGTAGGCAGGGTTGCGCACCACGGGACGAACCCACTCGCCACAGCCAGCAGCCGCCTCACACTTGGGGTTGGGGATGCTAGGTGCGAACCACTCTCCGTCCTCCTCGTCGTCCCACTCCTCGGGCTTCTGGGCGTCTGGGTCGGGGATGGTGAGCGGCTCGTCCTCGAGCCATCCCTCGGGCTTGACAGCGTCCTCGTCTGGGATTTCGAGCGGTGCATCCTCATCCCAGTCAGCGGGCTTGGTAGCTGTGGGATCAATGATCTTGGCTTGCTCGACCCAGTCGGCGGGCTTCTTGTCCTCGGGATCGTCGATCTCGGCAGGCGGGTTGACAGGGGGCTCAAAGTCTTCGAGCAACGAGCCCTTCTTCTTGGACTCGTTGTTGATGAAGATCTCGAAGCTCTGGTCCGGGTTCACCACGAGCGTGTACAGGCTCGTGGTCTTGGCGAGCTTGGGGTAGGCGGGGTACTTGACGTGCTTCTCCTCGTACTCGCCGGACTTGGGGTTCTTGTGGCGGAAGATAAAGTGCACCTTGTTGGTCTGACCACACTTGTCGGGACCAAACATGATGGTGTACGGTGTCTTGTCCGAGAACTCCTCGGGTGTGACGCCAGCCTCGGTGGCAGAGAGAAGCTTGATGTAAGCACCACCGCAGCCGAGACCCTTCTGCAGCTTGACCTCGTACTGCACGACGAGGGGCTTGCCCTTGGGGTCGATGGGCTTGTTGAAGAGGTGCGAGATGGCGTGCTGCTTGGCCTTGGACTTGAGCACGAGACCGGCGTCTCCCTCGAGACTGGGGAAGACTTCTGGCTCCTCTACGGACCAGACGCCATCGTACTTGAATGCTTCAGTGTCGTCCTCCTTCTGGAACTTGGAGGCCTGGGATGTTGACCATCGTTCGGACCAGTCAGGTGTGAATTGCTCGATGAAAGGGGCCTGGATCGAGGTAGGTGTGAATTGAGGACGGGGAGCGTCAGCAGAGACGACCTCTGCGAGCGCAAAGGCGGCCAACGCAGCGGCGACGGCGGGCTTCATTGTGGTATGCGAACGCTACAAACGACGGGTGGCGTTGGAGCGGTGAGGATGGTAACCTCGGTCACGATCAGTTCTTGAAGCGGCCGTGGAGTGGGATTTAGCGGGATCAATGGGGGATGCTGCCCGACTGAGTGTGTTGAGAGGGTGAGCCAAAGGAGCTTGGGTGACAGAGAAGAAGGGGCAGGGGAGGTGATTGGCGGCGCGAGTAAAATATCTAAGGCGGACCGTGCCTCGCTGGAAGAGAGCGGGGTGAACTGGAAGGCGACGCTCGAAAAAGACGCGCGAAGTCCGACGCCTGGTGAGGTGGAAGCTCAGAACAGCACAGCAGCACGTTGTCGCTGAACACCGAGACGTCAACTTTCATCTTCATGCTCCCGTGATCTCCATCCTTCAGCCCGAGCGTCTCAAATGCTGAAGTCCATCACAGCATTTGGGTCTGGCCGTAGGCAGGCCCAGGTGGCATGCTTTTGGGTCAGAATCGCAACGCATGGGCCAATCACCAGGGAGATGCCGAGATGTAGAGCAGGACCCTGAAGTCGCTCGCTGTTTGTCAGTTTGCTCGAAGGTTCGCAGAGCTCGACTGAGCTCGACGCTTGACGTGGAACCTTTGAATTTTAGACTTTGGTTCTTCTTATCGGCCGTGAAATGAGACCTTGTCGAGAACGAAATCCTAACACCCATAAAGTCGTTCCAAAATCCAAGGCTTGCTGAGCACGATCCAAGGCTGTGTCTCGATCGGAGCTGCTGCGCTGGGATTGGAAAAAATGTCGATGCTTTCTCCACTCTCACAGTCTCGCTGGACCAACACCTGCAATCGCAGTTGAGTGAAACTCGGCTGCAGCCAAGCAACTCGCCCGCACAGTTCACACGCCGACACGGCTCAGCGTTCACACATCCACTCCACCTTGTGTGCAGCTACTCAGCTTTCTTCGCTTTCACCACAACCATCATCCCTCGGTCGCTAGCCGCCTTGGAAGTGTAAGTCGACAGCAACAGCCATCTCGTTCCTTCGGTCGGGCGATCCACCAGAGCTGACCTCTTCATTCTCACGCTGTCCTGAATTCTACCACATGCACGCAGACGACCGCGACGAAACGACCCTGTCCAATCCTTGAAGGTGCTGCGCGCATCCATCCGTATCCCGTCTTCACATTCCACCATCCTCATCCGCTCCGCTGCTAGCTCAAGTAGCCCGATCTCTGGCCCAACATGGCGATGGACCAGTCGCTCATCAAGCTTGTCAACAAGCTCCAGGATGCATTCAACAACGTCGGCATCCAAAACCCCATCGACTTGCCCCAGATCACCGTGCTCGGCTCCCAATCCTCCGGCAAGTCCAGTGTGCTCGAAAACATCGTCGGTCGCGACTTCCTTCCCCGTGGTACCGGTATCGTGACTCGTCGTCCGCTCGTCCTTCAGCTCATCAACCGACCCGCTACGCCAAGAGCGAACGGCGAAGCAGCTCCACCTGGCTCCGACAAGGGTGCCAACAACCCAGATGAGTGGGGAGAGTTCCTCCATCTGCCCGGAGAGAAGATCTACGACTTTGAGAAGATTCGCGAAGAGATCGTCCGAGATACCGAGCTCAAGACCGGCAAGAACGCCGGCATCTCTCCTCAGCCTATCAACCTACGCATCTACAGTCCCAATGTCCTCACGCTCACCCTCGTCGATCTTCCGGGTCTCACCAAGGTGCCTGTCGGCGATCAACCTCGCGACATTGAGCGACAGATCCGAGACATGGTGCTCAAGTTCATCTCGAAGCCCAACGCCGTCATCCTTGCCGTCACTGCGGCCAACACCGATTTGGCCAACTCGGATGGTCTCAAGCTCGCCCGCGAAGTCGATCCCGAAGGCACTCGTACGGTTGGTGTGCTGACCAAGGTCGATCTGATGGATGCAGGCACCGATGTCGTCGACATTCTCGCCGGTCGTGTCATTCCCCTTCGTCTCGGCTACGTTCCCGTCGTCAACCGTGGTCAGCGCGACATCGACCAGAAGAAGCTCGTCAGTGCCGCTCTCAATGCGGAGAAAGAGTTCTTCGAGAACCACCCAAGCTACCGCAGCAAGGCGCAATACTGCGGTACCCCCTTCCTCGCCCGCAAGCTCAACACCATTCTCATGCACCACATTCGCAACACCCTTCCCGACATCAAGAACAAGATCGGCTCCCAGCTCGCCAAGTTCCAAGCCGAGCTTGCATCCTTGGGAGGTCCCATGGGCGAAGCCAACTCGGCCGGTGTCGTCCTACAGATCATCACCGAGTTCGCCAACGAGTTCCGCACTGTCATCGACGGCAACTCGAACGACTTGACCATCAACGAACTTGCAGGTGGTGCGCGTATCAGCTTTGTCTTCCACGAGCTCTACAGCAATGGTGTCAAGGCCATCGACCCCTTCGACATGGTCAAGGACGCCGACATCCGCACCATTCTCTACAACTCGTCCGGTTCTTCGCCCGCCCTCTTTGTCGGCACCACAGCGTTTGAGGTCATCGTCAAGCAGCAGATCAAGCGTCTCGAGGACCCTGCGCTCCGTTGCTGCTCGCTCGTGTACGATGAGCTGGTCCGCATCCTTGCTCAGCTCCTCACCAAGAACGCCAGCTTCCGCCGCTTCCCTGCCCTGCGCGAGCGCTTCAACACGGTCGTCATCCACTTTTTCAAAAAGTGCATGGCTCCCACCACCAAGCTCGTCTCGGACTTTGTCGCCGCCCAGGCTGTCTATCTCAACACCGGTCATCCCGACTTCATCAGCGGCCACAAAGCCATGGAGATCGTCAATGAGCGTCTCAACCCACCCCAAGCACCGCACGATCCCAAGAAGCCCAACCCGCACGCCATCAACAACGACAAGGACCTCGATGTTAACCTCAAGAACGAGCAGGGCTTCTTCGGCAGCTTCTTCCAGAAGGGACCGGCAAATCAGCAGGCGCAGAAGGCTAAAAGGGCGCTCATGGAGGCTCCCCCGCCGTCGCTCAAGGCTTCAGGCCAATTCAGCCAGCGTGAACAGCTCGAGACCGAGGTGGTCAAGCTGCTCATCCAGAGCTACTTCAACGTGGTCAAGGTCGAGACCATCTCGATGGTGCCCAAGTGCATCATGCTCAACCTCGTCACCCAGTCCAAAGAGCAGATGCAGAAGGAGCTCTTGCAGGAGATCTACAGGCCAGACGTGCTCGAGGAATTGATGAAGGAGTCGGATCACGTCGTAGCAAGGAGGAAGGAGTGCGTCAAGATGATCTCGGCGCTCGAGACGGCCAGCGAGATCATCGCGACGGTATAGACGGTGAGCGCTCAAGTCTCGTCAGTCATTGTTGTTCCGGTGAAATGTAAATCAAGTGATTCAATCGATGAGATGGAAGTAGAATCGCATTGCTATTCCGCAGTGAGAGTATCGTAAGCGAGCGGCGAAGATCATGAATCGTCCTCGTCTCTGTGCTTCTTCCTAGCTTCTGCTGATTCGAGCCCAGAAGTCCTTTTGATACCCCTTTTCGCTTCTTCCAGAAACTGATTGATGGCAAACGGATCGCTTGTATCCTTCTCGAACTGAACCGGGCCCGATCTAACTCCGCCACCACTTGGCCCGGCGTCGCCATCGGCCTCTGCGCCCTTGAACTTGCTCTGACCCAACCCGAACCGGTCGTTGTTCTTCAACTCCTCTTCCAGCGCGCCATCATCCCCACCAGCGCCGTAGATATCGTCGGCGCCACCACGGCCGGCAGGACGACGGTAGATGGCCGCCGCGGCCGAACTGCCCGAAAAGAGCGGCTTGTCGTACAAGTTGTACGAGTCCTCGTCGCCGTACCCTGCCGAGAGCGTCTCCTGGTTGAACAGTCGACTGTCCGTCATGGACTCCTTCGAGGCGGTGGGCTTGGCGAGACCCAGAGCGACCTTTTCGGAGATGTCGCGGTTCTGCTCGCGAAGCATTTGCTTGGCTCGTTGTTCGGTGCCCATGTTGGACATGCGCAGCTCGCGTTCACGCTCGCGACGACGCTCTTCTCGGATGCGATCGCGTTCTCGTGCGCCTTCGTCTTCGTCTTCGCTTGCATCAGATCGGTTTGATCCAGATGCTGAGTCGGAGTCGGAACCGTAGCCGGCCAGCATCGCCGACATTCCTGCTCCCGACGGGGCAGCTCTCGGTCGAGAAGGAGCGTCGGAGTCGTCTAGCCTGGATGCCGCGTCATCGTCATCAAGTCGTCCCGATACGGAAGGGGTGGCGGACGAGAAACCGGCTCGTTCCTCACGTGCGCGCTGTGCCAAATTGCGCAGGTGTTCCTCTTTGGCTGCCTTCTCCTTGGCCGCCAGCTTCTGCTGCATGATGCTACGCTGTCGCACCTCTTCACGTGCATGTCGATCGGCGAGATTGAGTGCCTCGGCGAACTGCGCAAAGTTGTCGTTGATGACCACGTCCTTGATGCCACTCCCATCTGCTGCGAGTCGCTTGTCGAGGGGGATGGTGTAACCCTTATTGTTCTTCCAGTTGGAGATCGCGGGAGGGATCATCCAATCTTTCTGCTCCTGGGCGGTCACCTTGCGTGGTGGTGAGCGCAACACAGGTGGTGGTGGGGAGGGGGGGCCTCCGGCAGATTTCTTCAATCGATGGCGCGGCGGCTCGAGCGGATCGCGTTGTGCTTCGGTCATCTTGATGATGCGTTGTGTGCCGTTGCCTGCACCCTGTTGCCCCGGGGTGTAGCGGATGAACTGCGCAGCTTGCTTGCCATCGGGACCAGTGGCGATCTTCGGAACGGCTGATTTGGTCTTGCCCTTGGCCTTGGCTTCCAGGGCGAGTCGTGTTCTCTCGGCGTTGCTCATCACCTCCTCTTGCGAAGGACGCTCAAACCCAGAGGCTCGATCCTTATCCTTAACATCGATACGCTGCGAAAGCGGCACCAAATCTTTGAATCCTGACTGTACTACTTGACCGGGACGCAGATTCTGCTTGACGATCGCGTCGTATCGCTTGTTGCCCTCTCCGTCCACGCGCATGGCGATCTTGTTGCTCGTCGCCGCTGATCGGTTCCGTCCCATGTCGAGCGGGTACTGGGCGATGTGACATTCCGGATAGGCGCCCCCGTTGCCAAAGTCGGCTTGTGTGCGTGGTCGCCATGATGCTCGTTGGCCGTAGGGAGGAATGCTGGGAGCGCTGGAGGATGCGGAAGTCGAAGGTCCAGCTTCTGCATTGTCGTATGCCTTGTCCTCGTCGTCGTCGTGGGATGAGGTGACGGTGGTGTGCTTTGGCGCAGGCAAGACGCTCTGCAGTGTGGTCGCCATAATGGCAAGAAGCGCCAGCAGACAAGGTCCGGTGGAGTGTTGAGTGTGAGGTGATGAAGGAACGAGAAGATCGCCAACTCCACTCAGGGTTTTGTATTGGCTGCTCAGCCCGCAAACCCGTCGAAAGCGTTGAAGTTCAAAAGAGGGTACCCCCCGATGCAGTATTCCTTCCCTGAAGCCTGCCCGATTTTTGAATGCGCCCAGTCAGACGAGGAAATCCGATTTCCGTGTGACGCGCCAGTGACGGTCGAGAGAACACTCATTCCGCACTCATCACCCAATCACACCCCCACTCATCACAAAGATGGCTCAGCCATCCGTCTAGCCAAGACTTAGACCTCACTTCAAGGACAAATTGCGTCGTCCGAAACGTTTCACCGACCACCATCCTCGACCAAGCAGACGTCTACTTCTTGTCGGCGTCCCGCTCATCCTCGCAGCCTTTTCTGCATTCACGCTCTTTTACGCTCGCGCCCTCTTTCTGGATAGCAGCCCTCTCTCGTCTCTCTAATAAAGGAAGCACACGCATCCCGGACCTATCTTTCGTCCTCTCATCGATCCTCGCAGCAGTTTCCGCACACACGGCAGCATCAGCGGCGACAACAACAGCAGCAGCAGCAGCAGCAGCAGCTCGGCTCACAGCTCACGGTCCTCCAGGTGTGACATTGGCCTTCGTATCCACTTGCATGGTCTCGACAGGCGCATATATGCGGCAATCGCAGTAACAGCTTTCAAAGTCGATCTCGAGGTGTGACCCGCTCACTCGCCGCCGCTCTGCTTAAGCTCCGATCGATCATCCACCAGACAGGCTCTACACCATGTCAAAGCAGCGCGGCACTGCTGCCTACCGTGGCTTCACGGTCAGTCATCAACGTGTCGTACTCGATCTCAGCTTCAGCGGTACTGTTGTCGGCTTCACAGAGCTCACCATCGTTCCAACACATCGCAGTCTCCGCACCATTCACCTCAATTGTCGACAAGCCTCGGTGCAGTCAGCAACGATCAACAACCGTCCTGCTGAGTTTTCGTACGCAGATCACCTCACAGGCGCAACCATCTCAGATAGCCGCGATGTCCATCGTTATCCCGAGCTGAAACGACGAGTCTACGCAGCCGCTTCCGACGGCGTCCACGGCGAGCTCAGCATCCTTCTTCCTCCAGATGTCTCGGTCCAGTCCCAGCGCGCGGGCAGCAGAGCGCTCAGTGTCGCCCCTGACGATGCACCAACGCCCGGCGGCTCCACTTCTACCGAGCTGGCTCCCATCACCGTTCGCGTCGACTACTACCTCAAAGATCCGACAGACGGCCTGCAGTTTATGACTCCGACGGCAGATGCACCCTACCGAGTACCTCATCTCTTTACCATCGCCTCGTCTCCGGATGCGGCTCGATCCTGGGTGCCGTGCGTGGACAGCTTGTGGGAGAGGTGCACATGGGAGTTCGAACTCATTGTGCCAAAGTCGCTCAGTGCAGCCGAAGAGGACGAAGAGGCAGCCAACGGTCATGCAGATCCAGCCGCAACCGCCATGGCCGCTTCTGACCCAGATTCGCAAATCGTTGTCATCTGCACAGGTGACCTGATGGAACAAGTAACGCACCCCAACAATCCCTCCAAGACCGTCTTTTGCTACACACAAGCCGTGCCCACCTCGGTCCAACACATCGCCTTCGCTGCGGGCCCTTTCCACATCATGCGTGTCGAAGCTGCCAATCGCAACAACGGCCACCCCGCTACTGGCGTCGTCACCGATGTCACTGCCGGCGCATCTGCCATCGTCGACGACTCGGGTCAGCCCGAGATCCTCGCTTTCTGCTTGCCTGGTCGTGAAGAAGAGCTGCGCACTTCGGTGAGCTTCACAAGGCAGGCGCTCGACTTCTTCTCACAGCAGTATGGATCGTATCCATTTGGCGCCTTCCGCATGGTGTTTGTCGACGAGCCACCCCAGGATTGCACCACGCAGTCCATGATGGCCATCTGTTCCAACGACCTGCTGCATCCGACCTCCGTCATTGATCAGGCCATCGAGAACCGTCAGGTGCTGAGCCACGCCATTGCATTCCAGTGGGTCGGCATCAACATCATCCAGGCAACCTGGGCCGACACCTGGCTCGTCAACGGTCTTAGCTTGTACATGAACGGCCTCTTCCTCCGCAGACTTATGGGCAACAACGAATATCGTTTCCGGCTCAAGAAAGACCTCGATCGGGTTTGCGCTTGGGATATCGGCATGCCGCCACTCTACGAGGCAGGTTCCTTCGAGCCTCCAGACCCGGCCACCCTTCCGTTTGTCAACCTCAAGGCTCCCCTCGTCCTTCATATCCTCGACCGACGACTGCGAAAGATGGGCGCGTCCGTCGGTCTCGGCCGTGTCATCCCCAAAGTCTTCCTGCAAGCCATGACCGGCGAGATGACCAACAACATGCTCAGCACACAACAGTTCCTTCGAACGTGTCGCAAAGTCAGTGGTGCCGACCTGCGTCTCTTTACCGAACACTGGATCCGTGGTAGTGGCTGCCCCCGATTCGTATGCAGTGCCAACTTCAACCGCAAGAAGCTTCTCATCGAGATGCATATCCGTCAAGAGGTACCTGCGGCCCAGTTTGCCGCAGCCAGACCCGGCGATGCACTAGCTGCCAACGCCGTGCCACTCTTCGAGGGTCAAATGACCGTGCGAATCCACGAGGCAGACGGTACGCCGTACGAGCACGTGCTCGAAATCAAAGGCCCAGCCAAACGGTACGAAGTGCCCTTCAACACCAAGTACAAGCGAGTGCGTCGAAACACCAAGCGCTTCCAGGCGCGTCAGGCCGCAGCAGCAGCTGCAGCGCAAGGTGACCAGGAAGCGCAGGAGGCGATCGGTCTCATCGATCTTGGGTTCGGTCTCGGCATGTGGGAAGACGAGAAGGCTCGAGAGGAATGGAAGGTCGCCGACTGGACTGAAGAGGACGAAGAAAAGATGTCGTCAGCGCCATACGAGTGGATCCGCATGGATGCCGACTTCGAGTGGCTCGCCAGCATCCACTTTGAGCAGCCGGACTACATGTGGGTCTCTCAGCTGCAGCGAGATCGAGACGTGGTCGCTCAGGTCTCTGCGGTGCACGCTCTGGCACAGATGCCATCCCTGGTGACCTGCAGCATGCTGACGCGGACGGTACTTGTCAACAAGTACTTTTACCGCGTTCGGTCGGAAGCGGTGCATGCACTGGTGCACTGCGCCATTCCGCAACTCGACAACCTCGGACTCTTCCATCTCCTCAAGCTCTTCCGTACACAGTTTTGTCACGATTCACCGGACGAGGCTTCTATCGACAACCTGCTCGACGTGCCGTGCATTCCTCGCGCCAACGACTTCAGCGATGCCGCCGACTACTTTTTGCAGCGAGCACTGATCCATGCCATCAGTCGCGTGCGCAATCCAGACGGACGCACTCCGCCGCAGGTCAAGCGGTTCTTGATCAACTTGCTGCGGTACAACGACAACTCCACAAACCACTTTGTCGACGACTTTTACCTCGCCGGGGCGATCAACGCGCTCGCCAGCGCCTTCATCCCGGTCGAGTCAGCCATGGCGAGCTCGCAGGATACCATTGCGGCGAATGAAGAGAGCTTCTTGCTCTCGCATGCGATCGCCGAGGTCGAACGTCTGCAGGAGCTGGATCGACTGGTGCCGTCGTATCACAACGTCGTCACCTTGGCTTCGCTCGACTTTCAAGTTGCAATGATGCTCGCCAATCTCAAGCCGAGAGACCTGCAGCTTTTCTTCGTCTACACACGTCAGGGCAATTTCACGCCGGTCCGCATCGCAGCGTTGAACTGCCTCTTACTGGTTGGCAACCTGGACCATCGCATCATTGCGCGCTACTGCTTCGCGCTCTTGCGCCTCGATGAGAATCGCACAGTCAAGCGAGCCCTGGCGCGATCTCTGTGCGAGGGTCTTGCGGTCGGGATGAGCACCGGTGTGTTCGGCGGCGGAGGCTTGCGTGGGCCCGAAGCGTTGCTCATCGAGGAGGACAGCGGACACGTCAACGCAGCGGAGAAAGCGCGAGATGCCCAACTGGAAGCGATGCTCAAGACGCTTAAGAAGGAGATTGGCCGTTCGGCTGGTGTGCGTGAGGGCTTCCTCTCGGCTCTGCTCGCACCTGGCGTTGATGTTGAAGCACGCTGGGCATTGCTGAAGCTGGCAGAGCTGCTCTTCCGACCTGCTGAGGAGAAGGATCTGCCCTTGCAGCACAAGGTACAGCTTCGTGTGAGGATGCCAAGTGCGCAAAACACGATCGAAACAGGCGCTCTCGAGTCTCCGTCGATCTCGAAGATCAAGCTCGTCCGCCAGTCCACCGCCACCGCCAGTGATGAAGCAGCTGCATCCAAGGCTTTATCTTCTGCCGCGGCGACCAACGGCCCGCGTGTTGCCTTCGACACTCCGGAGAAGCCCTCAGCAGGAGCCTCCGAAAAGAAGAAGATCAAACCCAAGAAGATCAAGCCGCTGGCGCCAGGTCAGGCGTCAGGCATGTCGTTCGCCGATCTCACGGCCTGCAGAAACACGCTCAAGAAGCTCATGCAGAACAAGTTTGCCACCATCTTCCTCAATCCTGTCGACCCTGTACGAGATCAGGCTACCAACTACTTCGACGTCATCAAGGAGCCCATGGATCTCGGTTCGATCCTGAACAAACTCGACAGTGGACAGTACAAGGACCGACACGAGCTGCGCGCCGACTTTGAACTGATGCTCCGCAATGCGAAGACGTACACGCCTGACCCGAAGGCATGGGCCCACAAGCAGGCGGTCGGTCTCGAGAAGGTGTTCGGCCCGCTGTGGACTAGGATGGAGAAGACGCTCGAGCAGTCGGCAGCTCGTCAGAAAGCAGCTCAGGATGCCGCGCTCGCGCATGAGCAGGGCGTCGATGTTTCGGACTCTCCGGAGCGTTCCTCGCCGATGAAGCCGGACATTTCGCCTGCTCCTGCCCTGCCGTCTGTCAGCAACGGCGACGTCCGGGAAGCCTCAACGCCGAGCTCCGCGGGTCCCAAGCTCTCGCTCAAATTCAAGCTCAAACCCAAGCTCGGAGGCGACGAATCGCCGGCAGCTGTCAGCACGCCAACGCCCAAGCCTAGGGCGCCTCCTCTCGAGGCAGCTTCCACTCCGTCGTCGACGTTGAAGTTGAAGAAGCCGCTCATCAAGCTGAAGAGGGGCAACGAGAGCGAAACTGCAGCACCAGCGACACCGTCACCAGCACCTCCCGCTGCAGCCGCAGCATCAGCCGCAGCAGACGCAGCACCTCAGAGTGTGGACGACGACATCCTGGAAGCACTGGGAGAAAGCATGCCCAAGACGAGCAAAGCCAAGGCCATCAAGCTTTCCAGCAAGGCCGCCGCTTCGCCCTCGCCTGTGCCGGCCGCGGCTGCTGTGTCGCCAAGCAGCAAGAAGAGCAAGCCCGCTCACTCGCCGGCTCCCGCCACGCCAGTCTCGAACGGCATGGCCAAAAGCTCATCCTCGACGGGCGCCGCGTCTTCGGATATCGCGAAGTGGGCGGAGACGGACCCCGTTGGTGCGACTGCCGCGATGCCGATGAGCAGCAAGAAGGGCAAGGTCATGTTGCAAGTGCTCAAGAAGTCGTCTTTCTCCATTTTTTTCCGCTTTCCTGTCGACCCCATCCGCGACGGTCTTCCGACGTATCTGGACGAGATCAAGCATCCGATGGATCTGAGCACGATGGAGAAGAAGCTCAACCAAGCCGCTTACTCCACCATGGGCGAGTTTGCGGCCGATGTCGAGCTCATCTTTGCCAATTGTCGCCAGTTCAATCCTCCAGGAACAGAACCCTGTCAGCACGCCGATGAGCTCGAGAAGCTGTGGCGAAAGGAGTGGGCCAAGACCGTGACCCCCAAGCTGGAGGCCAACGAGAAGCGTGCTCTCGTCGGCCTCATCAACCGACTCAAGACGCATCAGTCCTCTCTGCTGTTCCGCGAGCCTGTCGACCCCGTCGCGCTGGGCATCCCGACCTACTTTGACGTGATCCCCAAAAAGGACGCCCGCGACCTCAGCCTGATCGAGTCGAAGCTCAAAGGCGACAAGTACGACTCGTTCGCTGCTTTCGACGCGGACATCAAGCTCATGCTCAAGAACTGCTACACGTTCAACGCGCCGGACCAGGCCATCATCGATATCGCAAAGGGCTTTGAGACGTACTACAAGCGCGAGTTCAGCCATGCCAAGCAGCAAGCGGGCGTCAGTGGCGGAGGTGGTGGTGGCGGTGGTTCGGCAACGCCAAGTGGTGGAAAGAGGAAGCTGTCGGTCACGCCGGTGGCCAATGGCGGGGGTTCGAGTAAGAAGGTCAAGAGTGGCTGATGGGTTGGTAATGACATGCTCTTCACCGCTTGTGACTGATGTGTGCATCGCGCGGGAGATGAACGATCGAACTACGAGACGTGATTGCATTGCATCTACCGTCTGCTATCACGACTCCTTTGTCGGGCTCACACTGGCGCCCGCCGGATACATCGGAAGGTCCTTGTCCCCGCTCACGGCCCTCTTCAGCCTCCCCGACCTGGACCTGATCAGCGAGCCCATCCCACCTCCATTCGCATCGGTGGCAACAGAGGAGAGGTTGATATGATGATGACCCTGCGCCGCGTCGTTGGACGAGGTTCGGGGTTCGGGCTTGACATTCCCCCGACGGAAGTGGGAGGGCAGGCTGGAGGCTGGGATGAAGTTGGAGAGCTTCGACTGTGTCGTGCTGGCAGTACTGGGGTTCGGGAGCGTCGCGCTAGAGGATGTCGCGGAAGACTGGTTTGAGATGCCGAACGGCAGCGATGATGCAGACGACGTCGGTAAACCGCCACTGCCGGCATGTGCCGATGCACTTCCAGCTCCACTGTGCGACGATGAGAAGAATGCAGAGCTGGCACCACCACTGTCGATGCCCAGATCCTTCAGCAGCGGATCGAGCGATGCCAGTTCGTCCTTGATCGTCTGTCGCGCTAAACTGTCGATGTCCTTGATCTGCGCGTTGATCGTCTTTTTGATCTTGGCGTCTGCTTTAAGCAGCAGCTCCTGCGTCATGGCGCCGAGACCGGGCGCTGAACCTGCTTTGTCGCCAGTCGAGTCGCCATACAAGTCCGAGAGAGCCTGAGCGATGGTCACTGACTTGTCGTGATCTTGCGCTGTAGTGCTGGCCGATAGCGGTGGTGATGGTGCACTTGGGTCTCCGATTGCGTCCGCGGTGTGAGCGGTCGTCGCTGCCGCATCTCTGGGTAGGAACGACAGCATCTTGTAGTACACCTCTGTGAGCATATCGCACAGAGTAAAGAACGTCTGGAAGAAGTCGAGCTGGAACGGGATATTCGGCACGATCAGGTACGAAGCTTGCTCGTTGCTCGTAACCGCAAACGTGGATGCGGAGCCCATGTTGGAATCCATAGTTCCGAAATCGCTGATCGCCTGTGCTGCCGTCGACCGCTTCAGCGACTGCTTGCCGCTCTTGAAGAAGCTGCGCATTCTCGGTCTCTGCGCACCAAAGTTAGCCGCTCCAGTGCCGCTGGTGAGCGCAACAATATTGTCGTCGGTGTATCCTTCGAGCTCGTTGATTAGCGAGACGATGGCCCGCGCCATATCGCTGGCGTTGGAGATCTCGATGATGCTTGAGAGACTCAGGCCGAGCAGCGAGTAGCGGAGTGTACGCTTGTGCATGCGATCATTGTCAAAAGCGGAACGCAGGTCTTCGGGGTTGAGCTGAATGGTGGAGAACCAGGTCCGCTGGCCTAGGAGCGAACGTTTGAGATGGATAAGACTGCGGATACGCTTGTTGAAGACATCGCGGAGGTGGTCTGCGCCGCTGGCGGTTGGAGAGATCGGGTAGCCGGTTGGCGAGGCTGGATAGCTAGAGTAGGCAGAGTGATGGTAGGTGGATGTGCCGGCGAAGGATGAGGCCGTTGGCGAAAGGGCAGCTTCGCCATGGTAGGTCGAGGAGGTGGTGGGGGTTGCCATATTGGCTCACTCGCGTGGGTCCTGAAACGAGGTCGAGGGCTGCTCTACATCAGAGGCACTGGCAAGGGGGATCTAGAGCAACATCGGATGTCGCGCGCAGATTCGTTGAAGGCCGACTTGGATGGTGAAGATGGAGAAGAACGGCGAATGCGACGAGTGGTGGTGGGTGGAATGGCAAATGCACATGCACAATCAATCAGGGTCCGACCGTCGACTCTTGAAACACTAAGCGCGTGTTTGACAGTCGACGCCCACTTCTCGGAGGCGCTTTGCTATGCCAAGGACCAACGCGATCGGCTCACTTCCGGGTCAAGCTACCTCGCCGGGTCATCGACGGAGGATCCGAGGATTTGTACAGTATGCTGTGATGGCATTCATGCTAGGGTGTGCAGTGCTTCGGATGTGTAGGCAGTGTCCAACACGAAAGAGCTGCTCGACGCGGGTACCCACCCGAGCCTTCCTAAGCCGGAGCGTCAGAAAGCTCAGGACGCTGCACGGTCTAGCATGACGCTGATACTCTCTCGGAAGCGACACAGCTCATGATTATATCCTCTGGCGAGCGCAATGAGCCCAACCGCAAGCAAGATTGCTCGATGACTACGTTGTGATTGCTAGCAGTCTGAGGCGTGGTCGTGACTAGCCAGGCCAGGCTCAGGGTCCAGCTCGCAACGTGCTCGGCCAATCCGACTCGGGCTCTGAGGGCGAATTTCGTGTGGCTGAGCCAAGATTGCCGCTGAGCAGCTGCGGAAAAGGCGAGCTGCCGACTCCACTTCCTGAGTGACCGCAGCTGCAGCTTCGCTTGGACCTGCGTCGACCAGGATCGCGATTCAGTCTTCCTGACCTCTCTACCAGCTCCGTCTCTCACCAAGCTTCGTCCTCGCGATCAGCCACGACTCTATAGCAGCTTTGAGGATACAGCACTCGCCTCAGTCCTCTCAAGTCAGCGCCATCACTCGCCACCACAACGTCCGCAGCGAAACGGAAATCATTCCTGTCACGGAAACCCAAAGGACATCGACACATCGTCGTTGGCGGAGCGCACCTTCCTCATCCAAGCTTCTTGCATCACAGCATCGCAATAACAATTCCGCTCTCAGGCCGAGGAAAGATTGCGATCCGCGCACTAGACGGCTTCGGACCCACCGATCTCACTGCATCAAGCCACTTGACCGCCACTCGGACGATCCGTCTGGACCGCAAGCCGCTCACTCACACTACTCACACTACTCAGCCCAAGTGCACCCTCGCTATCACCTCCGGATCTCCTCCGCAGACGACTCAGCCAACTCGATTCTTCACGGTCACTGCTTTGGTGATTCTGAAGAGTCAGATCCCACTTGGAAGCCGACGAAGGTCTCGCACTGTGTGGCGAGCGCTTTCCTCGACTTGCAAGCGGGTGATACCCTGATCCAGGGTATCGCTCCCTCGTTGCATGGTCGCTCCCACCCTTCTTGATTGCTGGCATGTGCGCGATCTACAAAGATTTCGCGCCGTACTCAAAGGCAGCCCGCCCGACAAGTCCAATGCCGCACAGGTGAGCGCCAACGGCTCGTATGGCGCTGGCGCCGCCGCCTTCTCCAAATCGCCACACAGCTACAAGGAGCATTCAGGACCATGTCCCCCTGCCGAAGTCAATCGCCGTGATCACCTCGGCCGTACAGTGCTGCATCATATCGCCTCGAGCACAGAGCCCTGGAGCGTCAGTTATCTCAACAGCATCCTAGCGCATCCAAGTGTCAACATCAACCTTCAGGATGGAGAAAGTGGTTATACACCACTCCATAGAGCGCTGTATGCTGCCAACCTGCAGACTGCCATCATTCTGCTGCGTCGCAATGACCTCGACCTTCGAGTCAAAGACTTTGAGGGTCTCACCCCTTTCGATCTCTACAACTCGACTGTTGCCGGCACCAATCCACCCGCAGATGCGCTTTCTTTCGATTCATCGCGTCAGCACCACTCCCGCACATTGACTCAGCTGTTCACCTGGGGATCCAATCGCAACTACAACCTTGGTCTTGGCGACGGAGATGATCGAGCATTGCCGGACAAGATCTCGCTTCGCACGCCGGCAAGCAGCAATCAGTCCACAGAAGATGCATTCAGAGCCTCATTGCCGGCTGGAAAGAAGTTCGACCGCATCGGCATCAAGGACGTTGCCATGAGCCGCCTACATACCGTCATCTTGACCGATGAAAAGGTCTCCAACGTGTGGGTCTGCGGTCTTGGCAGCAATGGCCGTCTAGGGAGATCGCCCCAGACACAGACCTCTTTCGAGCCGCTCAAGGACTTTCACGAGACAGCGCATTCCGTCGCCGTCGCTCAGGACCATACCCTCATCATCACATCCTCCGGTGCCGTTTACTCGTTCGGTCTCAATCGCTTCGCTCAGCTCGGATATACAATAGAACAAGGCTTCGGTACAGTTGGATCTACCACAGGCAAGCTTGGAGGCGGTGCTGGTGTCACCTTTGGTCAGCCTGCGGCTTCATCGCAGAATGTAGAGCTCGACATCCAGATCTCGCCTCGACGCATTGTGGGCGCGCTTAAAAAAGAAGAGGTTTTGGGGGCTGCCTGCAGTAAGCTCCATTCGGCAGTGTTCACTTCGGAAGGCTTGTACACTTGGGGAACCAACACGGGTCAGCTTGGGTACGATCGAAGTGGAACAGCAGTACAGGTGCAGCCGCGCAAGGTCACAGCGCTTGCGGCGGGGGCCGGAATCCAGCAGATCGCTGCTTCCGATTTCGGCACTGCCTGTTTGATGGAAGGCGGTGACGTCTTTGTTTGGCACAACGACACCCATTTTCGCATCAACTTCCCATTGGCTCGCTTCTCCAACAGTATATCCGTCTTCAGGCCTAGGCAGGTACAGCCAAAGACGCTCATCTCCAAGCTATCCAGCAGCGGCAACACGTTCTCGGCGCTCAGCGACATGGGTGATCTCTTCACGTTCAATCTCGAGCATCCTTCCGAGTACGGCAACACCGGCACTTCGGGTAGAGCCGCTGCGTCATCTGCATCTGCGACCAAATCATCGGCAGCGCAATCTGCACCCAAGCCTCAGCTTCTCTGGTCTGTCCGAAAGAAGTTCACAGCCGTCCGCGACGTTGCGATCGGTGCAGATGGTTCCGTCATTCTTTGTACCGAGAGCGGACACTGTTTTGTTCGTCCACGTCGCAGCGATGCAGGGGGCAAAGGAGGCGGAGGCAAGAACTTCAAGTTCCAACAAGTCCCCTACCTGCAGCGCGTGGTCAAGGTCGCGACGAGTGAGAGCGGCGCCCTCGCTGCGATCAAGGCGGATCCGAGCTTGCCAGACGTGCGGATCAAAGGCAGGTCTGTCGAAGAGGCGCTGCGCGATTTGCTACCGCATCTCAAGGTGCAGACCTTGAGCGGAGACGCCGACAAGCAAATGGGAATCGCGTCCAAGGTTGTCGAGATTTCAGACGTTCGCAGTGAAGAAGGTTCCGACAGCGAGTCGGAGGACGAGCGTGGCGACGAAGCTGGCAACAGGTACAACACGGCTGCCAAGTCGGACTCGGGAAAGTACGTCAGGATGGCGCTGTTGATCATGGAAGCTGCAAAGCGTTGGGTTGCTGGTCGAGTCGAGGCCGGCTTCGACCCCGATGAAGCTCAAGCGAACATGGCTGGAGACGCTCCTTCCGCCGAGGCTCAGCCCGCATCCAACCTAGGCCGGCGAAAAGCCTTTTATGGGCCTCACAACCTGAAGCCGCCGTTCGGCTGCGACGCCTTCCTTATCGCCGACGGACACTACCTGCCAGTTCACAAGATTGTGCTGGGAGCTCGCATACCCATCCTGCAAACAGCGTTACAAGACTCGAATCAGAGGCACAGCTTGCCTTCAGGTATCAAGGTCTCGACAGCCGGCTCAGACAAACGCATCTCCATCCTGACGCTGTCGAACTGCAGCTTCGTGACCGCGCTCTTCTTGCTCCACTACATCTACTCTGACGACCTGCCTCCCATCTGGGTTGCCAGTGTCGGACTCGTCATTGACAAAGAGCTCAAGGCTGCCAAGATCGACCGAACACGCGTTCAGGACGAGCTGCGCGTGGCCGCAGAGCAGCTTGGACTATCTGCATTGGCCGCTAGCGTGAAGGCGAGCATACCACGTCCGCCTGAGCCGACACTGCGAGCCAACATGGCTACCCTTTTCAGCTCGCATGTCGATGTTGACGTGCAGCAGTCGTCAGGGAACAAGCGTTTCAACGACGTTGTGCTCAGCTTGCAGGACCGCACCGTGCCCGCTCACTCTGTCATTCTTCGCAGATCGCCTTTCTTTGCCGCGCTCTTCCAGCCTCATTGGACAGCTTCCCGCTGGGACAGCGAAAACGTGATCACTCTTGACATGAGTCATCTGCGATGGGAGGTCGCGCGCATTGTGCTGATGCATCTCTACACCGACAATGGCGAGACGCTCTTCACCGGGTGCGATGCAGATCGCAGCTTGGAGCAATACATGGACTTCTTGGTGGAGGTGATGGCTGCTGCCAACGAGTTGCTACTCGACAAGCTCAAGCTTGTTGCCAGCTCTTTGCTGCGCAAGCGCATCTTGGCTCACACCGTCGGCGCTGTTATGACGGAAGCAGACTTCTACAAAGCTGGCCAGCTCAAGGACATCACGATGGACTATTGCACCAAGAGCATGGAGGCCCTGTTGGAAGGCGGACGTCTCAACGAGCTCGATCAAGGCATGATCCGCGCCCTGACCGAATATGTGCGACAGAAGCAGAACGACAAGCTGCATCGCACATTCGCACAAGATCGCTTGGCTGCGCTGATCGAGAAGCATCGAGAATTCTACGACGACCTCGACATTCCACCGCCGAGCTTGCATCTCATCGTCAACAAGGTCCGTCCCAAGAAAGGTTCAGGGCCAGCTGGCATCAAGTCACCGCATCTGCTCGCGCAGGATTCGTACAGACGCCATTCAAGCTCTCGACTCGGTGTATCGTCCCCTGCTAGCCCCGACGTGCTGCGGCCGATCGGTGCAGGCATCTCGCAGCGGGCTCTGGCCGACGACACCTCGGAAGTCTTTTCTATGGACGACGAGGATCTCGCAACGCCCAGGAAAGAAGCGAGCGCTCGTTCGCAAGGGTCGCCATGGGCATCGCTTCCCCAGGTCGCGCATCTCAGTCTCGATGACGCAGGAGACAAGAGCTCTCCATCGCGGCCGTGGAAGTCCCGCACTGTCGAAGCCGAAAGGAAACAAGCCGTGGTCGATGCTTCTGCTTCGCCGGCTCTGAAGCCCGCAGACATACCCAAATATCTTCGCAGCATCATGGCCAAGGAGCAGCTGCGCCAGCAGCAGCAGTCTGCGGCGTTCCAAGGGTCTTCCGCGACAACGCCAAGCGGTTCAGGGACATCAACGCCCATTCCCAAAGCGGCGGCGCCAGCCTTCGACCTTTCGCCCGTCCCCGTCGCCAGCACGCGGTTGTCTCAAAAGGAACGTAAGAGGCAGCAACAGGAAGCTGGTCTCGCTGCCGCTGCTGCCGCTGCTCAGCCCACTCCTGTACGCAGTGGGAGTTTCTCGTCGCCGTGGAAGACGTCTGCGTCGGGCACGTCTCCCTCGGACAAGCCATCTTCGCCGTGGAGCATGAAAGCCGCAGCGACGACGGCGATGGCTCTAGGAACGTCTCACGACGGGACGCCGCCTCTGTCTACCACACCGAGTGGACGGCGTCCTTCAGCCGCGCCTCTGCAATCCGGCTCGGCATCCCGCTCTTCCATTTCGGATGCCAGCGCTTCGCCTGCGCCTAACATGGGTCCCACATACACGCCGATGCGCATGGGATCCAAGACTATGCCGAAGCGGATGAGCAGCAACGAGTCTGCTTGGTCGACGCCAGCGATAGCTCCCTCCCTGGGCAGCTTCGGCACGTCGCCCACGCCGGGAACCCGGCTTTCGCGACCCGAAGCGCAGCGAGCGCCTTCTTCGAATCTGTCTCGCTCATTGCGGAGCGCCGATCTCAAGAGTCCAGCAGCATTGGCATCGGAAACGTCTCGCAACGACCCTCCGAGCACGCCTTCCTCCTCAGCTCATCTGACTTTCGCCCAGATTCAAGAGCAGCAGCGGCTTGCGATCGAAGCAGAGCAGGAGACGATCCGCCAGGCAGCGGCTGCGCGACGCAGCTTCCTCGACATCCAAGAAGAGGAGCGTCAAGCCGAAGAACGTCGCAGAGAAGAGCAGAAGCAGGCGGAAGAGTTCGAGAAGTGGTTTGCCGAGGAGTCGAAGCGTCTGCAGAAAGAGCAGAAGGCCAACAAGGCTGCTTCAAGCGGCGCGAAGGGCAAAGGACAGAAGAAGCCGGGCAAGCCCGCGCAGCAACAGCAGAAGTCGAACGAGGAAGCAGCACAGACAGGATCAGCAAATGGAAGCTCGAGCAAGCCGAGAGGCAACAAGCCGCAGGAAGGAAGCAAGAAGGCGGGAGCAAGCAAGACCAACAACAAGCAAGCTAATGGAGCACCGAACAATGCAGACGGCACGCCGAACAAGAACGCGAAGAAGCAGCAGCGTCCCGAGGCCGGCGAGGGCGGCACCAAGGCTTCGCCCGGCAAGACGAAGAGCCAAAGCAGCACGACGAAAGCCGAAGGTGCAAAAGGCAACATGTCGTCGACACCGAATGGTCTGCCGCCCAAACCGGCAGCATCCGCAGCTGTGCCTGCGAACCTGTCGGCTGCCGCACCGACGTTCACCCCGCGTCAAATGTAGAACGTCCGCCTCCCGTCACTTCTAGAGCAAAGCAGATGACCCGCATAGCATGATTCTGAACACACCGTGAGATGACTTGAGCGACAATCATTACCGTGCATCTGCTGGATCTCGAACAAAGCCAGGTCTGTTCTTTCGAGGCTTGTGCGATGCATGCGCGACTGCTCGCTGAAGCCGGGAACCCGCAAAAGATTAGCTTTGACTGAGGGTTTCAAGCTCTCTGAACGTCCCAGCTTGCAAAATGTGAGATGTGCCCTGATGGAGGACCACCTGGGCTTCTTCCATTGCATTGACAGTCATTCAAAGCCAACATCCTCAATTGCCTTTGCGCTACTTGCCCTCAGGGACTGTACTCTTGCTGTTGGACAGACTGTTTGCTACTGGCTCAGATTAGGACTTGGGAATAACAAGCCATTGTCAGCAGCTGCTGTGAATTGAGATGAGCCCTATGACCATCGTTAGAAAGCATGCTACAAGCACCTTCTCCAGTTGTGTAAATAAGATGGACATCCTGCAATCATTCTCAGTCTGTTGCCTGGGGAAGGTGTTGTCCTCTTTGTAAGTCCACTCCTCAAAGTCCAGCTTGATCTTGCAGCGCTTTTAGACCTCTTTGCAGATGTACTGCTTGATGAGATCCACATTGATTTGGATCAAGTTGCCAGAGGCTGCTTTATTGCCAAGCGAGTTGCAATAGACCAAGCGCTGTCCCAGGAAAGAGGTGTACAGGATCGACCAATGGTTGTTGCAAAGATTGATTGGGAAGATGGCAAAGTTGAGATCAAGCAAGTTGACATATGGCTTGTCATCCCCCAGAATTGGATTACGCCGCTTTGTGAAAGCTTGGACGCTTTGTATAACCCTCTGAGTTGAGCTCAAGATCTACATGAAATAGGTCAGGTAAACCTTGATCCATCAAGCGAGACCGTTCTTGACTGAGTTGCCACCAACTTCAGCATCAAGGAGCTCTAGATACAGATCAATGATGCCATCACTGAGTCAGCCATCTGGTATGAGCAACTTGATCTCATCCTGTGCTGCCACAACTGACCCCATTGCCCACTGCTCTCTGCCGTCCAGCTACAGAGCTGCCTGTGCCATTGCAAGACAACCCTCCTCCACCTTGAGCAGAGCCTTATCCAGCTCAAGCTCCATCAGTTGTCTGATAGCTGCTCCCTTGGGTTCAGAGTTGATAGAGCGGTTGGGCTTGGGTGATGAACAAGTCTTGCTTGCAGGTTCAGACTTGACAAGGGCTTGAGGGGTACTATCCAAGGGCAGATTTGTTTGTGGCAGAGCCTGTGCTCAAGATTTGATTCCTTGTATTTGGTGACTGGGGCCCAGCTACAAAAGGAGTGCTGCAGGAGCGCAAGGAGATTGTCTTTGCTTTTGCAGTTGTTCTTTGACACACAGAGCTCAACTGCCACTGGCCTGATGAGGGCTGCCCCAAGTGCAACAAAAAGGGCATCCCATGCATGCCACCAACACCTGACTCAAGGCAGGAAAAGTGCGCAGGATGCTCTAAGAGCGCCCAGGGGACAAGCAGGAGGTATGCAACTGCAGGTGGATCCTGAGGTCGGACCACATTAGCAGGATGCTGAAGGAAAACTCCTGGTTGTCAACAACGTTTTCATTGCTGCTGAGGCCAGGGTATACAACAAGAGATACCTTGGCAGCCGCACCGACAAGGTCAAGGAGTACCCCAGCTTTGGTACCGACCTTGAGCTACCACCATCTTTGCCCAGCATCCTTCCAGCCAATCGCAATGCTCCGCTCTTTGACTGACACAGCCGTCCGCTCATCCAAGAAGTGCAGACCAGGTCTGCAAAGCGCAAGCAACTTGGCAAAAAAATGCCTCTACGCAGGGAGCAGGCTGAGCTCATGCACGTAGCTTGTGCTGATTCCATGTCTAATGTTGAGTTGCAACTTCAATTCAACGTATCGCTGGACGTGATGATCGACCACTACCGCCAATTCATCAACTATCCTGATATTGACAAAGGAGAAGAGGGGAAGATGGCAAGGAGAGCCCTACACCAAGTGTGGAGAGCTCTGAATGGTTCTGTAAGTACTTGTCTTGACGATGAATCCTGGATGCGAGACAACACTTAACATGACTCTCCTTATGCAACAGCTTCGAACTCATCTTCAGCGATAGCCTATGGCATTGCAGGTTCCGTGTATCTCAGCCAAACATTCATCAAACTTGTCGCACAAGTATGAAATGTCATTACAAGGTTCCTAGCATACACAGTTTGATCAGAACTCGAAGGTCGCTGAAGTCCTGCTTGCTGTCTTGTTGAGCTCACCAGAAGACGTGCTTCCTGTTAAGCGCCAAGGGTCTGAGAACCTCGTGGGGGGGAGGGCGGGTCGGCTGGACGACGAGGCTTGGAGCTATGGGGAGTACGTGTGCGCGTGGAGGGGTCCACGAGCGTTGCCAATTGGCGGGAGTGTGACTGTAGTCGGGAAGGTCTGGGATTCCACCTGCAAGTGAGTGCAGAGTAAAATACAATCGACGAGGGAACGAGAGGTTGGAGCGCGGGGCAGCGTGGTATTTGCCGCAGTCCCCCGGGGACGGCCCGGGGCAACGCGAGGGCGGTGGGGGGCCCGATCGTAACACTTCCCTGCGGCCGATCACTCTGGACCACATTCCCCAGATTGTGCACAATCGTCTTTGCCACGGGAATACCTTGGACCAGGGGGAAGACTCCGATGCCCACAAAGGCGCACACTGCCCAGATGAAGCTGACGATGACCCAACCTTGGAAGAAGCTCCTGGTAAAGATGTGGTCCCTGTACAGCGAGAAGGGCCAGATGATGGTGATGATGACAAAGATGGTCAACGACGAGGCGACAGCAATCTTGAAGAACCTATCCAACCTCGCCTTGTTGTAGGAGGGAGCGTTTTCGATGATCTCCAGCTGCAAGCGTGGGTCGGTTGAATTGATGCTCAAAGGCTTTTTGTTGTCCAAGCTGATGCTGCTGCAACAATTCCCTGACATCCACAAGGTATTCTGCATCTGATGGCAGATTGATCCTGGCAAGAAGCAGCAACAGCTTTGCGCAGCTATTCTTCTTCCATGGGCCTCCTCCCATGCAGATGTTGAACTTGTTGCTGATGAGCTTGGACAGAGCAACGTGCGTGTTAAGCTCAAGGTTTGCATCCAGACAATTGATTGTGTTGTCGGGTGTGTCATCTTCTCCTGCTGCAGCAATTGGCAAGTCAATGCTGCCTGAGACATTGGTGGGGCTTGGACTAGGTGCTTTGGCAGCAGCAGGCAAGGGAGTGTGAGTTGCTTTGTTGGCCTGGTAGTGTTGCATGGCTCGTTCTTGAAAATTTGTAGTAGCGGCAGCATCAAATAGCCTTTCAATCTGCTGAATTGCCGCTTGGGTGATGTCTTCCTCCCGCTTTGGCTCTGCCTGTGCCAGGCCCAACCTGGGTATTTCAAATGGTGGATGTAGCATCCCCAACTGCCAGGGATCACATTGAGCAAAGTTTCTTCTTCCCCAGCCCCTTGACAAGGTTTCTGTTGCAAATGTCATGAGGAGGGATCGTGTCAGGATTGTGGCAGGGATGGGGATCAGACCCCAGGGGCATAACAGTTTCCTGGAACCCTCATTGCATGTGTCACTTAGTTCTGCTATCTAAAACTCAGTAGCATGCCTCCCCTACTGTCTGCAACCACCTGTGACAACCTGTTGAGCTCATGACCTCTCTGTACCTGGCTTTGCAACCAACCATATCCGCCACAGCAGTTCTTAGGCCCTACATTCCTGCCACTTGGTACACGTAGTTTTCTCTGCTGACGGCTTTTGATAGAAGTCAGATGGTGTCAAGGATGAGCCTCAAGATCTGGTCACACACGGCCTGTGCTTGAAAATCACGTGTGCATGCACACATCTTGCGATTCTGCACAGAACTGATCTTGTCGATTGAAGAGCGGTGAGACGTGTTCAGATTCAAAGAGTCTATGCAACCTCGACATTGGGCTTGACCTGACTGGGCGGCGCACTGGTCGCAGCCTCCTCCAATGGATCCATCGGCGGCGTCGGCGGATGATCGTCCATCTCGGACCTCAACGGCTTGGGCCTATGCGTATCCACCGCCTCGATCGGCAGTTGGAACCTCTTCTCGTCACATCCGTACGCCTTGGGCGTCAGTTGAATCACCGTATGCAGCGGGATCTTGATGTACGGCAGATCCTCCTGCGACAAGGCATGGAAGTAGGCGTAGAGACAGCGGATGATGGCCTGGTGGCCGATGATGAGAATGTTCTCCTGTCGTTCGAGCTCCATAATGATGGGTTCGAGGCGGACGACGACGTCGCGGTACGACTCGCCGCCTCGGTAGCGGTAGTTGAACTTGTCGTCGTCGCGATTGGCGTAGTCTTCCGGATAGTACTTTTCGATCTCTTCGTACGTCATGGCGTCGCACACGCCCGCATCGAGCTCGTCCAAACTCTTCCACGCCAGCTTCGGGTAGGGCAACTCGCTAGCCGTCTGACCAGTGCGTCGGAGCGTACTGTGCCACACCGTCAACGGCGCATCGCCGATATTGTCCTTGATCAGCTGCGGCAGGGCCTTGGCATACATCCATCCCCTCGGCGAGAGATCGGAATCACCGCCGATCTTGCCCTCGACGTTGTACTGCGACTCGCCGTGACGCGAGAAAAAGATGTTGCGCGGCGTCAGATGCAGATTCATCAGGTAGAACGCGATACGCGACTCGAGATACCCCTGGATGCGGTTGATCGTAACACTCTTGCCGACGTCGGTCACCTTGACGTAGGAGTAGTGCGCTTCGGAGCCGTCGTGGTTGACAGGCTCATAGGTGTCCTCGTAGTGCTTGATGCGTGCCAAGAAATCCGCTTTGGCCGCTTCGGGCGTCATACCGGCGTAATCGGGATCGCCGCTGCTCACCTTGACGGCGATGTTCTTGTCGATGACGTTCGGGTCGGTACAGATGGATTCGAGAAAGACAAGCTTGAGATCGGGTTCTTTGGCAATGCGATCGGCAATCTCCTTGCGCCGCGCCGTGGTCGAGTTGGTCGCATCGTGGATGCCCACATTTCCACCTCGCTTGAGCCAGCCGATGAGCTGCTCCAGACACTCCTCGGCCATCTGCGACCGCAGCTTGTACGCGGACGGATTCGAGGGGTCGAAAAAGTTAGCGCCGTGGTCCTCTTTCACGCCGGACGAGTTGAACTTGGCGCGCGCCAACGCTCGGCGGAGCTGGCCGACGTTGAACACCTTGACATCGTACTCGAGCCAGCGGAGGTACTTGAGCACGCGGTTGGCGACATAACTCTTGCCACGCGCGGGCAGGCCGACCATGCAGACGACGATCTTGGCGCCCGAG
Source organism: Pseudozyma pruni (assembly GCA_023212685.1). Classification (NCBI taxonomy): domain Eukaryota; kingdom Fungi; phylum Basidiomycota; class Ustilaginomycetes; order Ustilaginales; family Ustilaginaceae; genus Pseudozyma; species Pseudozyma pruni. The sequence continues at coordinate 174,289 of JALBYD010000038.1, forward strand.
TAGTCGGGTCTCGCGCCCGCCGCGCCGAGGTTGGGCGTCGACACGCCCGTACGCATGCCGTGGCCCAGACCCAGGGCGGTGCCGAGTCCGCTGTGACCGCCCGAGGGCCCACCCTCGCCGACTTCGGGCGCGTCTTTGAGGATGCGTCCGCGTCCGTTCTCGTGCGAAGGCGACGTGACATGTGAATGATGGTGATGCTGTTGTGCTTGGGCTTGGGACTGGTGGAACGAGTTTGAGAGGGAGCCGCCCATGGCAAGAACCGAACCATGCTGGTGGAGCTGATCCGTGCCTTCGAAGGGTGTACCGGGGACACTGTTGGACCTGCTCCCGGCGTGACTGCCGGAGCGAGTGCTGAAGGCACCCGTCATGGCGAGGTTGGGACCGGCAGCAGCAGCCAGGCTGCTCGAGACGAGCTCGGGATGATCGCGCAACAGAGCCTGAAGACCATCGGAAGACGAGGCGAGGTTGGAGGAGGCCACTGCGACGTCAAAGGCCTCTCTCTGACTGGCTTGTGGGAACGGCGCGGGTCTCGACTGGGAGAAGTGCCTAGGAGAGGCCGTGGAGAAGCCAGGCGTGCCGCCTGATAGCTTTCGTGAGCCTCGTACGGACGACGAGCGGGACAGATCTCCTTGTGATTGTTTCGAGGCAGCGTCCTTCTGGGCCTGCTCGTGCTGCGCCATTTTCGAGGCAAGCTGCTGCGCTTGGGTAGCGCTGTACCTGCCAGGGGAAGCGGTGCCGGGCCCCACGCCGGGCCCTCCGCTGAGATGACGATGATGTATGAAGGCATGCGGCATGACGGGCGAGGATCCTTCGCTGTCGATGGCGGACGAGTTGGCAGCGTCAGCGCCCGCTGAATTGGCGGGGATGTCGACTGGCGTCTGCGACATGATGGCTGTATATATAGAGTCTAGAGAGCAGAGCTGAGTTGACGGACAGCAGCGATCTAGTCGTGTGACTGATGACTGTGCAATCGGATGAGCCGATCGAACCTTGCGCTTCGGTGAATCCGTCGAGTATCGGCGCCGCTCTCAGGGCCTTGCAAGCACGTGTGTCCGCGATTCGACGCTCGAAATGTGAAATAGGATCGATGAGGTGAGAAGAGAAGGAGCAAGGATGGGAGGATAGAAGCGACACAAAGCTCACTTGAGTTGGCGGTCGGCTAGCGCGGGCAAGGGCAAGTGTTTCGTAAAGGCTACACCGGACCGGAGATGAGCGAGATAGCAATGCGGAGAACTGCCGACCGCTTTCATGGCTTTCAGGGAGCTCAGCTGTACGCGGGAATCTGAGCGCGCGGTGCTGCCTAAGCCGTCCGTGCGTGGAGCCAGCGGGGGAACGAGGGTCTTTCGCTGCTGTGGAGCCGAAATCACCCATCGGCCATCACAATAGGTGTCTGATAGGCCTAACAGCCTGGTAAATTCGCTTGTGCGGAACACGGAAGCCTCTGGGAGAAAAAGTTGAGGTGGAGTTGACCAGCTTTCTTCTTGACCAACTGACTTCCTGTCTGCTCCACCATTCCGGCACATCTTCACAGCACTGCCCATCATGACACCAGAAGAATACGAAGCGCTCTCTCCCGAGCAGCAGAAGGCACACGACCAGTCCGAGCGCGCTCGCGAAGCAGCCGAGCAAGCCGCCCTCCCCTACACATGGAAGCAGCAGCTCGACATTGTCGAGATCTCGGTCCCCGTCCCTCAAGGCACCAAAGGTCGTGATCTCATCGTCGAGCTCAAGAAGCGCAAGATCAAGGTCTCGCTCAAGGGAAAAGATGCCATCCTCGAAGGAGAGCTAGCCAAAGATATCAAGGAGGAGGACAGCACGTGGACCATCGAAGACGGCAACTCGGTCGAGATTCAACTGGAAAAGATGAACAAGAACGAGTGGTGGCCTAACGTCGTCACCCACCACCCCAAGATCGACACTACCAAGATCGTGCCGGAGAACTCGAAGTTAAGCGACCTGGACCCAGAGACAAGAGCGATGGTGGAAAAGATGATGTTCGACAACCGACAAAAGGCCATGAACAAGCCAACCTCGGATCAGATCCAGCAGCAGGAGATGCTGGCAAAGCTCGCAAAGGCCAACCCCGACATTGACTTTTCCAACGCCAAGTTCAACTCTTCCTCATAATGTAACACCACAAGCATTCATCCTTCGCACTGCAATCCTTCGTCCCTTCAACCCCCATCTAGACTGTTCATAAACAGAGCTGTAGATTGAAAAGTGTCGTTGAGAGCACGATAACTTTTTCATCGAGAGACGTCACTCGTGCCAGCTGCGGCCGACGCCGACGGCTGCTGTCGCTGTTGTCCTTGCTGAGTTGCTGCAACACGCTGCACCAACGCCTTGTCCAGCTCCACGGCCTTGTTCCACATATCGATCGACAGGCTCTTCTCTCCATGCGACAGAGCCAGCAATCGAACGACGGCCATCCTTCGCAGCAGATCCTCCTGACCCAGCGCTCCCTCCTGGCTGCTGGCTCCACCGTGCGCGTCCTTTGCTTCCTCCTGCTCCTTCCTTCGTTCCGCCACAAACTCCTGCTGAATGTGTTCGCTGACGGCTTCAGGGATGTCAAAGGCTTTGGCGGTCGAAACGCTTCGGGCGTGCAGGAGGGCCTTCCTCCACTCTCGCAGTTGCGCCTCGTCCACTTGCGGGAGCGAGACTGAGTACAAGTTGGCGTTGCTGTCGGTGGGTTGCAGGGGACACTGAATGTCGAACGGCAAGAAGCTCTTTCCCTGGCTGAGAATGATGGCGTTGAGATCCGTGTCGAACTCGAACTCTGAGTACGGGAAAGCATACGGCAACTTGTGCGACTCGAGCACCGATGAAAGCGCCTTGATGTTGCGGATGCCAGTGTCTTTGAGCTGTCCTTCGCCCATCGTACCTTCGTTGACCAGAATCGTGGTCCCGTTGACCAGTTGCAGGCGGCCTGCTTCGAGACCAGTGCCTTCACCGGCGCTTCGTGGGTACAGCGGCTTCTTGTCGTCGTTGAGCGTAGGCAGGTCCATCGACACATCCACGACTGCAGGGAGCAGCTGATTGAGTCGACGCGAGAGCAGAGTCTGTGCCGGGGCCGATGATGCAGATGCAGGTGCGGCAAAGTTGGAGATGTTGAGTGTCAGAGCGCCAAGGCAAAGGTTGGCACGACGAACATGGATGCGCGCGATGGTGGCTAGCAAGACGAGCTCCGCAGCAACCTTATCCCCGCCCAAAGCACCAGCGAGGTAGTCGACTAGAGCCTCTCTTTCGTTCGATTGCGAAAGGATGCTCGAGCTCGAAGTTGCAGACGCTGATGACTCGGGCCCGAGCGAGTCGAGCTCTACCGAGTCTGCGTACAAGGCGTGTACACAAGGCACTTGCGCCGGCTCCGAAGATCCCGCCGCAGAACCCGTCTCCTGCCACTCAGCTTGCGGCAGACCAGCAGTAGCCAGAATGCCGACGACTTCGATCAGCTCGGTGGTCTTGAACTTTTCCGCAGCGTCCAAATCGTAGAGCTTAACCAGTCCGCCGACGTGCGGAGCCTCGGGCAGCGGTGCTTTGGCAAGGTAAGCGCGGGGCAAGCTGGTCGTGTTGTCCTCTGAAGAGGGGGCTGAGCTCGACGGGCGCTGACCGCGGAGCTCGGCAGCAGCAGTCTCCGGACCGACTTCGAGCTCGCGCTTCATGCCGTTCATCGCTTCCTCTCTGGTGCCTGGACGGCGTCCGAAGCAATCGGTTCCAACTCGGACGTTGTCACTGCCGGCCATGGTTGCGACGTCCATGTCGGCCGACATGCCCATGCTGAGCTCCAGACCGCCGGTCGCATCAGCACTTTCGAGAAGATCTGCGTACGCCTCCTTGATGTGCGCTTGGTCTGCCTTCTGAATATCTTGCGATTCACGCAGGAGCTTGACGAGGTTGGTACGGGTCTGAATGAGCTTCTCAAAGTCCGGGTTGGCGGAGACGATTTCATCGACGCTCTTGGCGGCCTCGGCGCTGGCACTCGAGCTGTTGTCGGCGGCTCCGATGGTCATGACACCTCGTAGACGCAGCTGTGGGCACTTTGTGATGACGTGCACCGCTAGCTGAAGCAGCTCGCTGTCCTTTGCTTGCTCGGCGTCGGCGGATGAGATGGGCGGCAAGCCGCTCTTGGCATCCTCACCACTGGTGTTGACTTGCAGATAGACACGCAGAGGCTCGTCGCGCTTCGCAGCGTCCGGCGATGATAGCGCCTTTTGCAAGACGTTGGCGGCCTTGACCGAGTCGAGCGTCTCCAGCAGATAGAGGTTCGGGATCGAGGCGAGCAGCTTGCCCTTGTTGCTCTGCAAACCGCCGACAAAGTGCCATCGAATCTCTGGTGGCAGCACTTTGGCCTTGTCGACCATCTCTTGCACGTAGTTCTCGCCAAAGTGAAGCTGACCAGCTTTCTTGTGTGCGGCAAGAATGGCAGATGGTGGGTGTAGCTTCGAAATGGCCACTAGTCGTGGCTCCTTGCCTGACGATCCAATCTCTTTGCCCTTGTGTGCAGCTTTGCGAATACGGTCGCGGACCTCTTGCACCTTTTGAGGCGATTGCGGCTCTTCGATCGTTACGGCTGAAGCGGCATTCGCCAAGTCGTTGACATCTGAGTCGGAGCTCTGTCCTCGTCCTGACTCGCGATGGGCTTCGGCGGCCCACGCAGACTGGCCAGGTACTGATACAGCGTACATAACTGTCCTTTCGGCGAGGTTCTGGTGGTCCAACTCGTCGTGCTCGGTCTGTTCCGCAGAGTCTGACGAGCTTGCGATGCTTGCCTCACCGCCGTAGAGGCCGGTAAACGTGCGGCTATCGTGCTGATGCTTCGCCAGGAAAACCTCGGTGCCGAGACCCGTGTCCTGGATCATTGCGCGGAAGCGAACCAATCGATGTGCGCTCGAATCATTCGCACTCGGTGAAGAGAGGAGCGAGCCAATGTTTCCGGGTGAGAGGGACGGGATCTTGGCACTGGCATCGGCCGAGGTAAACAACTGACGGAAGTGCGTCTCTACGAGCTTGGTAATGTTCGATTGCGACTTGTCCTGCGCATCGGTGTAGATCTGCTGAACGACATCCAGAGGCTTTGTCAGAGCCAAGGAGAAGTCAGTGTCGGGAACCATGTTTGCAGTGTTTCTGATATGAGTTGTGCTGAAGCTCTTGGGGGATAGTCCGAGGTGCGAGCGAGGGACCGCTGCTTGGGTAGCGCTTTGCTCGAGGCCGATCGCGCAAAGGGTATGAAATGACGGTGCGGCAAGGAGACGTACGCAAGTGAGCATGCCTTTTGCTCGAGCGGTGGATCGTTTGATAGTGTTTGAGGTGGCGTGTCACCTTGTTGAACAGAAGCTTGTAGGAAGGACGGACCGATATCGATTCTTCCGAACGGCAAAGCCTTGAATCCGTGCGCTTACTCAAGGTGGGCATGACAATTGATTTGTAATACAACTCATCCGACCATGTTCCGCATATGCAAGCCGTTAACTTAGCTGGCATTGCTTGCTGGACCCTGAATGGCATTCGTGCTTACCATCTGGACACCATTCACCAACCAGGCTCCACCTCGTCGGGCTCGCAGATGGACGGCTGAACAACGGTTCTCGTTTGGTCGAAGCAAGGACCTCAGCGCGCCCCGCTTATTCGCTCTCGCAGCAATGTCGCGGTCTGCCGAGTCGTTCACGCTGCTCGAGAGCGGGACCTCTCGATCTCACTTCAAGCTCGCCAAAGAGCTAGAGGAGGCTAGCTCGTCTCGTCAACAGGATGCCATCATACTCGCGACTGTAGCTTACATCCACAAGCAGCTTGGCTCGCGCTCCTTCTCAAGTGATGCGGCCAAGCTCACATCAGCACTTCTCACCTTGCTTCACTGTCTTCAGCACTATCCTTGCTCACCCGGATCCGCTTCAGAGGAGTCAGCCACGATCGATGCGAGCTTCGCCCTTCTCTCGACGCTGCAGCTACTCAGTCTAGCGAAAAGCTGGAAGCAGCTCCTCATAGCGTACGAGCTCTTGCCTTTCCTGCTTCCTCGTGAAGAGCAAGCTTCTCCCCGGAAGATCTCTAATTCCGCAGATGATCGTGGGACGTCTTCATCTCCTATCGCCACTCCGCCTCGGGCATCTGGGTCGAAATTCGACGACTCATCATCCCTGCTCCTTCTCAACACATTCCGAACCAACCTCTCCGCGGCTTCAGCTCAAGCTGAGAACGCGCATTCACGCAGCTCGTCTCGGACCCGGTCTCGCTCACCGTCCAGGTCACGGTCCTTGCGTCGAGAGAACCAGGATGAAGCTACGAGTCAGGTCGGCTCAGATCTGATCACCTTCAAGGCCCTGGCTTCCCTCAAGTCACTCGTCGCTGGCACGCCGCGGGGTCCAGCGGTACTGCCTTCTTTGGCCTCCACTCTGGTTGCACTGACACGGCATCCGGACTCTTCAATACGAACGGCTACGCTCAATGCCATGCTTTCATGCGCAGCGATACCTGCAAAGGACTCAGCAGACGACGAAGGCAGAACAGAGATGCTCGATGCGGCACTCACAATCGTTCGCCTCACTCTCGCCTCGACGTACGCTTTCTCAGCCGGATCCAATCTAGAAGAGCAGCACGGGATCATTCTGGCGGAGATGGAGAGGCGTGTTGACTGCAACCCCAGCGTTCTTCGTGCATGTATCAAGGTCGCGAATCACTGCCGTGATGCCGGCTTGATCACCAACGAAGAGGCGGCATGTCATGCTCTTGAAGCCCTGCAAGCAACCAGATGGGCATCCATGCACCTCGAGGTGCCTGGACTCCAGCACCAGAGGCTCGCAGCTGCTTTTGCGGGTCGCACCGAGGGTCTTCGGGCTCGCACAGCCTCTCGACAGAGACCATTTCTGCAGGTCGAGCACGACTACCACGGTGCGTATGCGCCCTGGCTCGTGGATGCTTGCCTCTCATCCTTGGCCAGATCGATAGAGAGTATGCAGCAAACCTCACGGCTGGACCGAGTGACGAGGAAGGGACTACTCATCACAGTGCTCCGCATCTATCAGACAGCATCCCAGGGCAAAGCGGCAGCTCTAGCGCTCTGCGTCTCGGCCGCGCGGTGCATCGGTGCTCTCTACGTCATGTCTTCCGACGAGTCGGCCTCGCACCCAGACGACGATCGTGATGGAGAGCTTGCAGCGCTGTGGGGCACGTTGTCGGTGCATCTCAAGTCGCAGTTGCACAGCACCAATCCAAACCGGAACGTGACTGCGATCAGTCTGTTAGATGCCCTGCTTCCTCTAGGATGGGCTCAAGCCACCGGCGATGACCACGTCGGCCAGTCTAAAGGAGGCGGAGGGCAGCCGCTCTCTCCGCTGAATATCACAGAAGCAGACATGGCACAGCTGATGACCCTTCTCGCTGATCCTGACGCCTCGATTCGCAAACGAGCGCTGGGATTGCTGCACCGTGTCGACTCGAGCTTGACCGCGCTCCTGCGCTCGCAGCTACGAGTCAGCGTTGACGATGCGATATCTGCAAGGAGGACCCGCGGCCCTGGATTTACCCCTCAACAGCCCGACTCAACGCTTATTGCCACAGCACAGCGTCTAGTCGAAGTTGCTTTGTTCGCGGTATCGTCTGATATCGATTCGAGCTCTGCATCAAAAACCACGCCAGACGAGGCAATGGCGGCTCTAGAGTCGTCGCTCACCAGCGCAATAGCGCTTGATATGTTCGGCGACCTTGCGCCTCGATCTTCTTCCGAGGAAGATAGCTGGACAGCAATGGTGCGGATTGCAATAGCCTCTCTGTCGATAGGTCACAGAGTCGACCTACTGCAGCGGCTCATGGCAGACGCTCTCGTATCTTCGACAGCGACCCCGAATGGCCTCAACCTGTGCTGTCGCCTTCTGATTGATCTCACTGTCGGTGATCTATCGCTCTCTCAGGCAGCTGCTGAAGCGTTCACAGCCTGGGTTGGGGCAGAGCTCCTCAGCTCGCACGGTCTCGTCGGCGTGCTTGTCGGGCGGTCCAGTGACGGACTCGATGCATTGGCGGCACGCGAAATGGCCCTCGGTGTGACTGCCCGAACCATTTCGCTTGTAGCTCAGCTCGGAGCAGACACGCACTCTTCGCAGCCTTTGATCGAGGGGCTCGCAGCGATGCATTCCACCCTCACTAAGCTAGTCGAGACGGAATCGGTCCCAGCCGTGCGTCTCGAAGCAAGCAACCTGCTGCTGGTCTGTCGAGCTCTCCTTGCTCCCACATCTCAGCGGGACGATGCTTCGTTCGCCAAAGTCAAAGCGCTGGCGCGCACTCATCGCTCGATGCAGGACGCCGCTCGAGCTTTGCTAGAATTGCAAGCCGAAGACCGGACAGAGGACAGCAGGAGCATGTCGAGTAAGTAGGATTCTGTACTTCGCAGGCGGCCACGTGGCCGCGAAGAAAGGATCTCATCCGTTTCCCGAGACTGACGATTTTGTGCTCGTCCTCAATGCAATCTTGTCTTCGCATGGACCCCATCGTCATCCAGGCACATCTTCGGAGACATCAATCCTTGCCACAGCTAGTCAGTTCTTCGCTTCCTCATCCAGGTCATCATCAGCACCGAACGCGCCTGCCGTCAGCTTCGCGGCAGTCCGACTTCGCCCTCAGCTGCCCAGCCCGATTCTGCAATCTTCGCGCCTGCTCTCCCCAGACAACAGCACCGATACGCTTCGCTCGACCAGGCACGACCCGGCCGCAAGAAGAAGTACGTCTACCAGCGCTTCTGTATCCAAGACCGCGCAGACGTCCGCCATACCTTCAGAGTCCAAACGCCTCCGCGACCAAGGCATTGCTAAAGCCATGTCCGATTCAATAGCCAACCTCGTGCTTGGAGCTGACGCAAGGGCGCAGCCGTCCGACAACGAAGTCATCTTCTCGGCCACATCGTCAGAGATACTCGCAGCTGACGATTTGGAAGTAGTCAACGAGGTCGCCGACGCGGAACGACGTCTCGATCTTACCGTCGCACAAGGACAAACACCTTCGCTCCTCGATCTCGTCCACCAATGCCACAATCACGATCCTTGGCTCGACACGAGTCTCACTCCCTTCGTCCTCGACGGTGTTCAGATCGGCTTCCTTCCGGCTCGAGTCGTGAAGGCGTGCGTCGATGATTCTGCAGCTCAGGCTCGAGCTGGTGCTTCACCGGTGCTTCGCAAGGTCCGCTTCGTCATGCACCACCGCGAGATTCTGCCGCCAACCATGTCGACGCGCACGTGCGAAGCGATCACATTCACAGCCGACTACGCGACGCCGAAAGCAAGAACTGCCGGACTCAACGCAGTAGCGCAGAGGTGGCGTGAGGCTCGCATCTTCCCCGATCCCCTCGACGGTTGGCGAGACGAGCTGTACGCCATCTACGGACTCAATGCTCGACCTGGCACCCGCAACCCCATCGCCTTCAAGTTGGAACGTGCAGCTTGCGCTCTCTTCGGCCTTGCAACATTTGGAGTCCACCTGACGGCCTACACCACAGATCCAAGCACCGGCGAGCTCAAAGTATGGGTCCCGCAACGCAGCAGCACCAAATCCACCTGGCCGGGCTACCTCGACAACTCTGTCGCCGGCGGCATCGTCGCCGGCGATCTCCCCATGGAAAGCATGGTGCGCGAATGCGAAGAGGAAGCCAACCTTTCACCGTCCCTGGTGGAAAAGCATATCAAGCAAACCGGCGTCCTCAGCTACTGCTACAAGACCGCCAAGCAGGGATGGATCCAACCCGAAGTCGAATACGTCTATGATCTATCACTTCCCTCGGACGTCAAGCTGCAACCGAAGGATGGAGAGGTGGATCACTTTGAATTGATGTCGTTGGAAGAGGTGTACGAGAAGATGAGGCAGGGGAGGTTCAAGGCGAATTGCGTGTTGGTGCTGTTGGACTTTTTGATACGGCATGGACATATCACGGCGGAGAGTGAGGCTGGCTACAGGCAGATCGTGGCTCAGTTGCATGTTGATTTGCGGTTGCCGGGGCCTTGAGGGCTTGCTTGCAATAGAAGAGGATGTTCACGCTTTCGTGGCTTGCAAGCTTTTGTTGATCGATGAGGCTACTTGCGGTAGGTCTTGGGGTAAATCTCCCTAGCCTCCTCGAACCACTTGTCGTCGAGATCGTCGCCAATTTGGAGCATTTGCAACCCAGTCAGGCTGTAGGCGGAAGCGAGCGCGGTCGGAACTTGACCACGAGGGATGACGAAGACAACGAGCACATTGCCGTTGTTGTCGCCGGCCGTAAAATGACCCTTGGTGACCAGGTAAACATAAGAAAGCGCCGCAGCACCGAGGCAGAACTTGTCGTAGTCGGGTTCACGGACCTCGTACTCGCCAATCACGACAACCGTGTCCGCAGGTATAGCGCATTTGACAAACCTGCGCGCTCCGATGGTGTCACCCTTGGTGATGTTGAAGCTTGGATAGGTGTCTGCTGCCATCTTGTAAGAGCGCTTGGCGATAGAAGATAGAGGATAGAGGATGAAGTGAGGATGGGTGTTGACGAGTGTTGCGGAGGAGAACAGAGCTGCGAGTCGAGCTTGAAGAGGCTTTTGTATAGTCTGGATCTGGATAGGCCCAGGTGGCATCGCTGTGTGTACATTGTTGGTGCTGAGTCGAGCTTCCGCACCTCGATTGTCCGAGGCTCCGCGGTTCGAATGATCGTCTTGTCTGACATCCAAGGGTGATCTCTTTTGTCTTTGATCGAATGCATCTTGTCGTTCCGCATCCTTGCGTCTTCTGCTTTCGTCGACCACATTCGTGTGCAACTCGCGACTCCAAGCCCAGCTAGAAGCTAGGAATCTTTCAAAGCTTTGTCTGCAGTCACACCATCTGCAAATCTTGTTCGACGTTTTCAGTCTGTCACACGCTCGATCCGTCTTCGGACGGCGTCTTTCGCATTGATGAGGGTGTGACAGCTCAATCAGCCAATCACGTGAGACGTGCGTTGTATCCTTGCCACAGAGGAGCATGCCGTGTAAATACGAGCCTGGACACTTCACATGGGTGATCAGCTGGTCTGTAAGACCTCAGAGTGTGTAGTCGACAGACGTCTCTGCAGTCTCGCAGAGATCGGCAGAAGAAAGCAAAATCGGCTAGATCTACCTCAAGACTGACTTGACTGCGGCCTAACAGGCTGGAATCTGCGATTCTCAAAGTAAAAGTAGCAGACCGTTCCGTTGGAACCTTGCTAATGTGAACGAGCTCTGCAGTCGTCACAAGTCTCGTCCATGCCGTC